>JASDDO010000014.1:332626844-333166871 GCA_030015575.1 Agapanthus africanus
CTGTTTGTTCATCTTGATTTCACATGAACTAAAATCTGGGACCATTTTATTGAGTTGCTTCTTTGAATTCCCCGATGTTCATGATTTTAGGTTTGGATATTTGTGTTTTGTATCGGCCACTTGACGTTTGTACGTCGATATCGGGTGTTTTTGAGCTCTTTTGTGTGAGTAGACCATAGGTTTTAACCTATGAGTGATTCGTGTGTCGTTTCGATTGCAAATTGGATTTTAATGCGATACGATGTGTTATGACATGTAGGTACCTCCGCGTGAACTTCGGGACGACAAGTACGAGCGTGGCATCATCGACTTCGGCAAGCAAGGATCAAGGTGAGTAGATATATATCTATGGGGGAAGTCGGGTGGATGGCGTATAGCACCGCCGCAGTTTCGTAGTGTAGTATACGAATACGTATACCTATATATATAAATATGTTAATTGTGAGATGATTGTTAGAGATTCTGTGTGTTCAAGTTCAGTTAACTACCGCAATCAAAACGGTTTCGCTTGTAGCTAGCCGGTTGAGTACGGGTCGTCCGCAGGGAGATGGGAATCTTTTTCTATGTGCTTTAACGAGTTAAGTCCAATTTTCCAGATTTTTTTGTGATTAACTAAGTGTTAAAATGATATGTAAAGAGAGCTTGTTAGGGTTAGGATTAGGTTAGTTTGAGTTAGGAGTCGCTCACTTCTTTCGTTGCCACTCTTAATATCGGTGTTACGGTAATCGGCAACAACGGGGATTAGCACGACTAGGAAAGAACTTGCGAGTATAAGCTAGGCTTTCCAACGCTTAAGTTCTTCCTTTTGGTGCTTGTCCGTCCGTTCTTGGCTCTTAGCCATAACCTCCGGTTAATTCAACCACAACCGGTCTCACTACGGAATCACCGCTATCATGTAGGATAGGGTGCCGAAGGGAGCGGATTGTGGTTTAATTAACGAGAGTCGATTTAAGATGTTGGGCAAAGAAAGAGTGAGAGAGATTTCCTTCTCTTAAACTTCCCTTATACTACCGTAACAAGTATGGAAACTACTCACACATCATAACGGAAAGAAAAGAAAACAAAAGAGGAAGATAGAAAGAGATTAGAAGATTACAACTAGCTATTTGCAACCTCACCTAGGCAAGGATCAAGCGTAAGCATCATGGTTGTTTAAGGATAAAGGAAAAGAGAAAAGAAAGAAACAACAAGAAATAACAACAACTAAGTTAACAAATGAAAATTACAAGCATTTAACATAAGAGCAAGACAAGTATGATAATAAAATGAACTTCTTTATTCATCATTCTTCACTCACAAAAGCTCACTACAAGTTTTTCAATGGAGAAGAGATGAGAAGAGGAAGAAGAACAAGTATTCTAAACCCTAAAAAAAATACAAGATTAAGCACCCTTGGCTTCACAAGGTTCTGGACTATTTATAGGCAGGGAACAGAAATTCTAGGGCAATATTCTGGACCCATGTGAGAAGACCAAACTGCCCGTAAAAACCCATCAACTGATACGGCTGTACGGCCGCGGATCCGCGGCCTAGACCCCCTATTGGCCGCGGATCCGCGGCCTTATAGTGGAGTTGGATCATGGCCTTTTTTGTACTGCCCTGGTCTTCTGTGCCCATGAGTCTGGTATATTTTTTTTCTCATATCTTCTTCACGATTTTTCCAGAATTTCTGTTAAACAAAAAGGTGATGCATGTGGATTTTTTTGTCATGATTTCCTCGAGCTCCGCGTAGATTTCTTGGATCTTGTGTTGCCATTGAGCCTTGTGCATGAAAATGACATTGATTTGCCATTTTATCTTTAAAACTGGTGTGCGGCAACATACGGATAAAGAGCGGAGACCCGTGTTTTATTTGTGGTTGGTAGGAACCCGGGTTTTGTTGTGTTTTTCCATGAATTTCCCCGTTTAGAGCCGAGAACCTGTATCCTGCAATTGACTAGCAAACACGGCTCAAGAGTACCTACCAATAAGCAATATGATAAAAATTGGGCGGTATAAAAATGCAAAAATCTGATATGAACAAATACCCCCAAACTTATCATTTGCTCGTCCCGAGCAAATCCAATTTATTCACAAAAAATTTCCTAACCTCACTTTCGCAGGGAACGCGATTGCACTGAGCATGTGCAACAAGCCGTTAAACCTCTAGGTGTCTCTAGTAGGAGGAGTGTTGTCTCCTGAGGGTTTTCAGCGAATACTACCCGCAAAATCCGGTCAAGTTGGTTTTGTAAAATAACTAAGATTCAAACCCTAAAGTTTTGTTTCAGAAAATAACAATTCTATTATCCTAAGTCTAGACTATCGAACCTTTATTTTTTACACCTCGCTTCTTATTTAACTACAGATTTTATATGTCTTTACGTGCAGTGCAAATAGTGTCGTTAAGTTCCAGAAGGTTCGATTAAAGTCATCACAAATAAAAGCCCGGATAAAATTTTTAAAAGGATCACATAAGTTTTATAAAGAGTTAAGCATTTTTCAAGTTTCGTTTTCCAGTAAAGTTTCAATTTCAGAATTTCTATCTTCCTTAACAGGAAACTAGGTCTTATTTTTCACTCCACATTTTTTTCTTGTTTTCATTTCATACACACCTCTGTGAACGTGCAATAGTCTTTATCATAGAATAAAACCTTCATATCTCCGCTAAAATTTTTATAAAAGCCTGTCTTTTATCAAGATTATTCTCACACAAAGAACCGTTAGGAATTTTAACTCAGAGAGAACACTTGCTTGACTTTGTTTTAATCTGGACTTTCTAGGCTTCTTAGGGAGCTTTGGGCCAATGCACCCAAACCAGTTGGTTTTAAGGCATTAGGTGTAGAAACACCCCAGCGGACTTAATTACTCAAGTTACCTAGGTCCAAAAAAAAAGACAATTTAGCGTGAAAATCATGATAATTCAATACGAACGGAGATATAACCGGCAGCTCAATTATTTTTTTGGATAAAAGACGTGTTTAGTGGGTTCGGTGTGTAATCATTCCAATCAAGTTCCAGATGGGTTATTTTTCAGACTTAGTTCCAATTAAGGCATCAATAACATTCCTTCATATTCGCTTTACTTCATAAACTATTCTTGGTATTACTTATTACAGAACAAACCTATTTGATCCTCAGAAAATCATTTATCTATTTAAAAGTTTTTAAACATAAAATACTTATCATCTAATTTCCAAAACTCACGACACGCGTAGTGTGATGTAAAGACGTATATCAGCTACAGTTAACTTCAAAGGAGAGTTATCTTTCAGGTTTTCAAAATCTAAACATAAGATTTAGTTATTCTTATTTTATCAAACAAAACCTATGAAATGTTGAATCAGAGTCCTCCCACTAGCTAACTTGACATAAAAGTTTTTATGTTTTTAGAAAATTTTCAGATTTTTATGGATTTTATGGATTTAGTATGCAGATGCAAAATATACATATGAATGCGAAAGTCAGAAATACGTACCGAGCGTACCCCCAAACTTAAACTGGACAGTGTCCTCACTGTCATTGCATGAAGAGATCATTTGAAGGGTCAAAATTGTCGGTTAGCTACACAAAAAATTTATTATTATTATTTTTTTTGTTTTTAAAGAAAAGAAAAGTAAAAATGGAAAAGAATATCCACAAAGATGTACAAAATGGTATATGCATACCCCCAAACTTATTTGGAACAGTGTCCACTGTTCTTGGCTGGATAACCGAAGTTTTGTGGTAGGGAGAGGAAGATTATGCAGGGTAAACTGGCTCCTGTAAGACCAGGAGCTCCTCTGTTGGTTCGACACTAAGGTACGGTTTTAGTCGGTGTCCGTTCACTTTGAAAAATGAACCGTCCTTTGGATTTTCCAAATCCACAGCGCCATGCGGATACACATTCCGCACAAAATACGACCTTTTCCAGCGAGATCTGAGCTTTCCTGGATGGAAGTGTAGTCGGGTGTCGTAAAGCAGTACCTGCTGACCAGGTACGAAGGTTTTGCGCAAAAGGTGTTTATCGTGAAACACCTTCGTTCGGTTCTTAACGAAAACCGCGTTATCGTAAGCCTCATCCCTAAGCTCGCTTAATTCATTCAACTGCAGCTTCCGATGGCTGCCCGCATCTTCGAGAGACAGATTCAGCTCCTTTATCGCCCAAAATGCACGATGCTCTATTTCGACAGGTAGGTGGCAAGCTTTTCCGTACACAAGCCGATAGGGAGACATGCCAAGATCGGTCTTATAAGCGGTTCGAAATGCCCAAAGGGCATCAGTGAGTTTCAGCGACCAATCTTTTCGGTTCTTGGAAACCGTCTTCTCCAGTATCTGCTTGATTTGCCAATTTGAAACTTCGGCCTGCCCGCAGGTTTAGGGGTGGTAGGGCGTAGAGAGCTTATGATTAATGGAATATTTCCGCATCAAGGCCTCGAAAGTCTTGTTGCAGAAATGACTTCCATTGTCGCTAATGATCGCTCGGGGGTGCCCAAAACGGGAGAAAATGTGTTCTTTAAGAAACCTAACGACAACCTTGTTGTCGTTAGTCCGGCTAGGCACAGCCTCGACCCATTTAGAGACGTAATCAACAGCGAGAAGGATGTACAAGTTCCCGAAAGAGCTGGGAAACGGCCCCATGAAATCTATCCCCCAAACATGGAAAATCTCCATAACCAAGATTGGTTGGAGCGGCATCTCGTTCCTCCGGGATATCCGGCCCAAGTGTTGGTACCGGGAGCAAGTCTTGCAATAGTTATGAGCATCTTTGAAGAGTTGTGGACAGTAGAAACCACATTGCAAGATCTTCTCAGCTGTCTTTCTGGGGCCAAAATGCCCGCCACATGCTTTATCGTGAAAAAATGACAGCACACTCTTGAATTCCTCGTCAGGGACACACCGACGAATAATCTGGTCGGGACAGTACTTGAACAGATAGGGTTCGTCCCAGTAAAAGTGTTTTACTTGGGATAAGAAGCGAAGTCTGTCCTGACTTGACCATTCAGTCGGTAGTAATCCCGTGGCCAAATAGTTCACAATATCTGCGAACCAGGGTTCGCAAGATACTGTCAAGAGCTGTTCATCCAGGAAAACGTCGTTGCTCGGAATTGGAAGCGAAGGCGAAGAAGAAAGTCGTGAGAGATGGTCGGCAACTACGTTTTCACATCCTCGTTTGTCCTTAATGATAAGGTCAAACTCTTGAAGCAAGAGGATCCAACGTATTAACCGAGATTTTGCATCTTTCTTCGCAAAAAGATGGCGCAGAGCAGAATGGTCTGTGTAGACAATGACTGGAGAGCCGATGAGGTAGGGCCTGAACTTCTCTAAAGCAAATACAACAGCTAAGAATTCCTTCTCAGTTGTTGTATAATTGAGTTGGGCGTCGTTCAGGGTTTGGCTCGCATAATAAATTACGTGCGGCATCTTGTTGATGTGTTGTCCAAGGACAACACCAATGGCAAAGTCGAATGCATCGCACATAATCTCAAACGGGTGCGTCCAGTCAGGTGAAGAAAGAACGGGAGCAGAAATGGGTGAGCTTTTCAATGACTCGAACGCAGTCACACAGCTCGAGTTGAAGTCGAATGGCGTGTCCTTGGCCAGCAGAAGAGTCAAGGGCCTAGCAATCTTGCTAAAGTCCTTGATGAACCGTCTATAGAAACCGGCATGGCCAAGGAAGGCTCGGATGTCTCGGACGCATCTGGGAGGAGGTAGATTTGAAATGACCTCAATCTTTTCTTTGTCAACCTCTATGCCATATTGCGAGATGATATGTCCTAAGACAATACCTTCGCGCACCATGAAGTGGCACTTCTCCCAATTCAAAGTGAGGTTCTTGTCCTTACATCGGGTAAGGACAGCGTCGAGATGCAGCAAACACTCGTTGAAGGAATCGCCGAAGATGGAGAAATCATCCATGAAGATCTCCAGAAATTTTTCCACCATGTCTGAGAAGATTCCCATCATACACCGCTGGAAGGTAGCAGGCGCATTGCATAACCCAAAGGGCATGCGACGATATGCAAACGTGCCGAAAGGACAAGTGAATGTGGTTTTGTCCTGGTCTTTTTCGGCGATGGGAATCTGATTATAGCCGGAGTAGCCATCAAGAAAGCAGTAGTACTCGTGTCGGGCCAATCGTTCAAGCATTTGGTCAATGAAAGGTAGCGGAAAGTGGTCCTTCTGCGTTGCGGCGTTGAGTTTTCTGTAATCGATGCATACTCGTCACCCAGTTTGGGTGCGAGTAGGGATTAACTCGTTCGCCTCGTTAGTGATGACCGTTATACCTGATTTCTTGGGGACAACGTGAATGGGGCTAACCCACTGGCTATCAGAGATAGGGTAAATGATACCACTATCCATACATTTTACGATCTCCTTCTTCACAGCCTCTTTCATGACTGGATTGAGACGTCTTTGTGGATCCCGGGCTGGTTTGGCATCATCCATCAGATGAATATGATGTTTAACGATCAGGGGACTAATCCCCTTGATGTCCGCCATGGACCAGCCAAAAGCTTGCCTGTTGCTGTGCAAGACCGCGAGAAGGGCTTTCTCTTGCTCTGGAGCTAGAGAAGCCGAGATGATGACAGGGAGGGTCTCGTTCTCACCTAAGTAAGAGTACTTAAGGTGAGACGGCAAAGGCATGAGTTCGAGCGTCGGAGGTGAAACGATTGAAGGCAAGATTGGTGCAGAGGTCTCGAACTCAAAGGATTCCAGCAAAGGTTCAAAACGAGTGTAAGCGACCGAGTCGGATGGTTCAGGTAACTCATCAGGAAATTCGAAAGATTCAAACTCGGGTTGCGAGCGGCTAAGATCGTTCGAGAACGTGAAACACTCGTAGTCGTTGTCGGGCGCAGAAACAGAAGCAGGTTCGAAGAGGAACGCACTAGTGGCGTCAAGATTATCGTGTTCGAACAGAAACTCCTCGAATTCACACTCTTCAGGGGTGATCTCCTGGATTGAGCAAACGTCCAGTATATGAGCATTAGGTTCGGCGGGCTGATTCCCCAACCTAAAAATGTTGAGTTCAATCGTCATGTTTCTAAAAGAGAGGTTCATCGAACCATTGCGACAATCGATCACAGCATTTGAGGTTGCAAGGAATGGGCGATCGAGTATCACCGGAATTTGATTCCGGGGGTTAGCTACAGGCTGTGTGTCTAATACAATGAAGTCAACGGGGAATATGAAGTCCCTGACTTTTATTAACACATCCTCTAGCTCACCCCTAGGATGGGTGATCGATCGGTCGGCCATTTAGAGAGTGCAGTGTGTGGGTTTCAGCTCTCCTATGCCTAATTGCTCGTATACTGAGTACGGAAGCAGGTTAACACTGGCACCAAGATCTAATAGTGCGCGGTTGATGTTCTTATCCCTAATGGTAATAGAAATCGTAGGACAGCCAGGGTCCTTCCGTTTTTGTGGTAAAGATTGGGTAAGAGCATCACTCACAGCACTAGCCAAGAAAACTTTCTTTGGTACCTGAGACTTCCTCTTTTTCGTGCACAAGTCCTTTAAGATTTTCGCGTAGGATGAGACTTGTTGGACGACATCTAAAAGAGGAATGTTAATGTTAACCTGCTTAAATAAGTCCAGAATCTTCTCCATTTGAGGATTTTGTTTATTAGACCTCAACCGGTTTGGAAATGGGACGTTTTTAAAATTGGTTGAGTCTAATGCTTGTGGAGGAGATTGTGGAGTTGGAACGGATCCTAGAACAGGTATTTTCGTGGAGTGAGAAGTAGGTCTGTTCAGAGCAGAAGAAGAAGAAGAAGAAGAAGGAGTGCCTTTTGAAGAATAGAGAATAGGCTCAGAAGACGAAGAAGCAGGAGAAGAAGAAGAAGAAGCGGCCGGGGTGTCATCGTTGATCCGTGTGCCAATGTTGTTTTGCAGCATCCTTCCCGATCTCAATGTGGTCACGGCACTCACATTATGGTTCTGTTGTTCAAGAGAAACATGTACATTCTGTGGGTGACCGGGATTTGGGAGTGGCTGGGACGGGAGCTTCCCCTTCTCTCGCTCGCTTAAGGCTGCATTCAGCTGTGCAATCTGGGCCTCGATGGTCTTGATGCTTTGCCCGTGAGCGGCAGTGTGTTGCACTATGGACTGAATGGAAGACTGGATGTTGGCAGTGGATTGTGTCGATTGTTTGACGAACGCCTCCAGACTTCGTTCGAGCGAGGAAACCTTATCGTTGTTTGACGGAACAAAGTTGTTTTGGGGAAAAGAATTGTTGGGTGCAAAGTTGTTCGTCTGATTTTGAAAAGGTTGGGGTTGGAAGGGCTGCTGAAACTGATGTTGAGTTTGTTGTTGCGCTTGTTGTTGCGGCAGAGGGGGCCTTTGGAAATTGTTGCCTTGGAATTGATTCTGATTCTGATTCCAGGAGAAATTGGGGTGGTTCCTCCAACCGGGATTATAGGTGGAAGAGTATGGATCATTCCTTGGTCTGTGCTGAAATGCAGCATTAACCTGATCCTGTCCTTGCGATGGTGGATTGTAAGGACACTCTTCGGTTAAGTGAGAAGGATCGGAACAACAAGCGCAAATGGTACGAAGGGAGAGAACAGGGGTAGGAGCAGGAGAAGAAAATTTGCTCTCTATCGTTTCAAGCTTTCTCGTTATTGCAGCCATTTCAGCTTTCATCGCAATAGAGACATCAAGTTGGTGAATTCCTACCCTAGACTGACTGGTAGAAGTGGAGGTAGAAGAAGAAGAAGTCGGTCTGGTGCTCTCCCATTGTAGCGTTTGCTCCGCAAGATCGTCAAAGAATTGCCACGCTTCCTCGTCAGATTTCGATAGGAAGTGACCCTGACAGATGGTTTCCAACAACTGCTTCGTTGCTGGGTTCAATCCCTCGTATAAGGTTTGGCAAAGTTGCCATTTCTCTATACCGTGGTGAGGACACTGAACAAGAAGGTCTTTGTACCGGTCAAAGCACTTCCAGAAGGGTTCAGAAGAAGGAAGCTGAGAGAATTGGTTGATTTCATTGCGAATCCTTGCGGTTTTATGATTCGGATAGATCTTTTTGAGAAACACTTTAAAAAACTCGTCCCAACTGGTTATGGAGTGGGAAGCGGTGCTATACAGCCATTTTTCAGCAAGATCGCATAAAGTGAACGGAATGACCCGTAGACGTATAGCATCGTCTGACAGTTGGGTAGTTTTCATCATGGCACAAACGTTTTGAAATTTATTGATGAAGATATAGGCATCTTCAGATTCAAGCCCATGAAATCGTGGAAGCATGTTGATGAAGTGGGGCTTAATTTCAAAATTATCCCCATTGGCCGGTGGAAGAGAAAGGCAGGTGGGAAGTGCAGAACGGATGGGATAGAAACGATCCTGGAGCGCGATTCGCTGCGGCGCTACAACAGGCGGCGGTGGTGGGTTATTGGTCTCCGTAGGAGGTGGAGCCAATCCAGGGGTAGTCAAAGAGATGTTTGGATTAAATCCTGACATCGTGGAAGAAGAGGTTAGTGATGGTGAAGGTGAAGATGTATGAACAGAATTCCGGTCAACGTCGGAGTTGGCCGGCAAAGGTAAAGGTGAAAGAGGCGTGGACGGAGTTTCGACGTCTGAGTCGATCGCGTAGTCGGTAGCGACTAACGTAACGCGGACTAGGCGGGCGCTAGTGTCCCGAGTCCAAGCGGACATACACTAAACGAGTTTAGTATAGTCAAAGCGGAGAAGGTGAGGGTAAGAAAATGTCAATGGAGAAGTGCGATGGGTGGTGGGTGAAAAATGGATTCTGGCGACAAAGGGCGAGTTTTTATAAAAGTTTTTTTTGATTTTTTGATTTTTTTAGAAAGAGCTTTACAGGAATATGTACGGACTTACGGCTTTAAGCAATCACAAACAAGATATGCACAATCACACCTAGATCTAGGGTCACCTAGGTCTGCTAGACAGCTCCTAACTGTTCCAGAGGGCTAGAAATAGGACCTCAAACCGCCTCTTCTCCGTCAATTGCGACCAGGTAAGTGCCAGGTAAGTGGGAGGTTGTCCAACGTTTTCGCGAAGTTCCTTAATTAAATAACCACTTGCCTTCGACACACTTGCCTAGACACCGCAAAAGTCAGATAGGATAAACGGCAGATGCCTGTAACTAGTCCTCTGTCCTATTGAGCGCGAAGTACTTAGGGCTGAGTCTAGTATTTTTTAATTTAACAATGGTCAATGCATATGCTTTTTGTGATTTCTGGGGTACTGGGAAGGGTGATAAAATCCCCACCCAATCTGAATTGGTTTCAAGCCCCTTAAGTCCGTATTAATAAATGCAAAGCAGTAACAAATCAACTGCAAACAATTTTTATTTTTTATAGCGCGGCGTAAAGAATCCTGCACAAGAACAGTTTATTGGAAGGGGGAAGAGAATTTGCGCAAAGAATGCTGCAAAAAACACAGTTTATTGGAGTCCAGAGGAGTGGGGAAGAGGAGAGAGAGAGTTACCAAAAATTTGGGCCACTGAAGCCAACAAATGGCCGCGGTTCCACGGCCAAACACGTGCTAAGGCCGCTGTTCCGCGGCTGTAGGGAGGGATCGGGGTTTCAAATTCCTGCTGTGTGCTGTTGTGGCTGTCCTCTACTTGTTTGTATGTTCTGAATCTTGATTTGTTCACTGGAACTGCTCCAGAATCTTACAGTAGACCGTTTGCTTCGTTTTGATCCGTCGCCGTGTAGCCGCGAGATGTGGGTCTATCTTCCCACGTCTTTGGCACTGAACTTGAACTTCGAATATCCCACGTCTTTGGCACTGAACTTGAACTCCGTATTATCCTGCACACTTGCACAAAAACTAATCAAAAATAACAAGATGGTTTTTTTTACAATGTATATATTTTTGTTTTGTTTTTCGGTTAGATTTATATTCACAAGTTAACCCGAAATTACACAAAGAAATAAACTACCGTCTCCCCGGCAACGGCGCCATTTGATTGTTAGAGATTCCGCGTGTTCAAGTTTAGTTAATTACCGCAATCAAAACGGTTTCGCTTGTAGCTAGCCGGTTGAGTACGGGTCGTCCGCAGGGAGATGGGAATCTTTTTCTATGTGCTTTAACGAGTTAAGTCCAATTTTCTAGTTTTGTTTGTGATTAACTAAGTGTTAAAATGATATGTAAAGAGTGCTTGTTAGGGTTAGGATTAGATTAGTTTGAGTTAGGAGTCGCTCACTTCTTTCGTTGCCACTCTTAATATCGGTGTTATGGTAATCGGCCACAACGGGGATTAGCACGACTAGGAAGGAACTTGCGAGTATAAGCTAGGCTTTCCAACGCTTAAGTTCTTCCTTTTGGTGCTTGTCCGTCCGTTCTTGGCTCTTAGCCATAACCTCCGGTTAATTCAACCACAACCGGTCTCACTACGGAATCACCGCTATCATGTAGGATAGGGTGCCGAAAGGAGCGGATTGTGGTTTAATTAATGGGAGTCGATTTAAGATGTTGGGCAAAGAAAGTGTGAGAGAGATTTCCTTCTCTCAAACTTCCCTTATCCTACCCTAACAAGTACGGAAACTACTCACACATCATAACGGAAAGAAAAGAAAACAAAAGAAGAAGATAGAAAGAAATAGATTAGAAGATAACAACTAGCTATTTGCAACCTCACCTAGGCAAGGATCAAGCGTAAGCATCATGGTTGTTTAAGGATAAAGGAAAAGAGAAAAGAAAGAAACAACAAGAAATAACAACAACCAAGTTAACAAATGAAAATTACAAGCATTTAACATAAGAGCAAGACAAGTATGATAATAAAATGAACTTCTTTATTCATCATTCTTCACTCACAAAAGCTCACTACAAGTTTTTCAATGGAGAAGAGATGAGAATAGGAAGAAGAACAAGTATTCTAAACCCTAAAAAAAATACAAGATTAAGCACTCTTGGCTTCACAAGGTTCTGGACTATTTATAGGCAGGGAACAGAAATTCTAGGGCAATATTCTGGACCCATGTGAGAAGACCAAACTGCCCATAAAAACCCATCAACTGATACGGCCGTACGGCCGCGGATCCGCGGCCTAGACCCCCTATTGGCCGCGTATCTGCGGCCCTATAGTGGAGTTGGATCATGGCCTTTTTTGTACTGCCCTGGTCTTCTGTGCCCATGAGTCTGGTATATGTTTTTTCTCATATCTTCTTCACGATTTTTCCAGAATTTCTGTTGATCAAAAAGGTGATGCATGTGGATCTTTTTGTCATGATTTCCTCGAGCTCCGCGTAGATTTCTTGGATCTTGTGTTGCCATTGAGCCTTGTGCATGAAAATGACATTGATTTGCCATTTTGTCTTTAAAACAGGTGTGCGGCAACATACGGATAAAGAGCGGAGACCCGTGTTTTATCTGTGGTTGGTAGGAACCCGGGTTTTGTTGTGTTTTTCCATGAATTTCCCCATTTAGAGCCGAGAACCTGTATCCTGCAATTGACTAGCAAACACGGCTCAAGAGTACCGACCGATAAGCAATATGATAAAAATTGGGCGGTATAAAAATGCAAAAATCTGATATGAACATGAGACTAGATGATTATCTCGATAGACTTAGGAGTTCATGGATAAATTTTAGTGTAATCGGATGATAGTGTCGATAGTTAGTTTTAGTCGTGAACCCTAGATTAATGATTTGCTTACACGCACACACACACTCACATACATTTTATTTACTTGTGCGTATATGGGGATATGTATATATACACACACACATTGGTATGGGACTATGTGTGTGTGTGTGTGTGTGTGTGTGTGTACGTCTACATATACATGGATGATGAGGATAGTATATGGTATTTGGAGATGAGTCGATGTGATTGGGCATGATACCACGAGATTGGTGATATGATTTGGATCGTATATTGAGATACGCCATGATGTTATAGCGGGTCTTTAGGCGAGGTGTTGTCATACACACGCACATATATATGTAAATGGTATCAGTTTGTACTAGACTTAGATCAGTACCCCTAATACAGGATATGATGATAAGGATACCAAATAAATGATGAGATACATGCGATATTCGACCCGTACCCAGATTGGGATGCTGTACGATGGATTTACCGTACGAGCTATATATTGATGATAGATCCACACTCTTGACTCGAGGATGTCCTATTATATATATTGTATTGTATGTGATAATATTGAGGCGGGATCACCGACTATTATATTTATATATATCGACTCAGATTTAGGTGGTTTCCTTACCTTTTCGATTAGCCTGTTAGTTTAGTCCAATGGTTTACTTGTAGATGTTAGACTAGACTCGAGTCATACATATTTCAAAAATAACGAATCGTGAGTATTTTAAAGACAGGCCAAGGGATTCTACGGATATTTCAAAGGACGTACCTTTTCTTAAAAACACCGTAGCCCATTTTCTCAACACCACGATTCGTGTTATTTCAAATGGCAAGATAGTATGACTCGATCATATAAATGTATATTCTTTATTGCTGCGTTTACCATTCATTTTCCGCATATTCTTATTATTCGCATCGCATCGCATGCTTATTTGTGTATTATTATTTTAAACCCATGTGATCTGGACACCAGCACCATTACCGATGATGCGTATGTCTACGAACACTTGCTTGCCGGCTCACACACATCTTCATCGGTAATTGCTATTTCATGTACACTTTAGAGATTATTACATCATTGACATAGCTTGCTAGCTGATAGTTCCTATATGTTATTGTTTTTATATGCTAGTTTAGATATTGCTTTTATTTACTGTGTTATCTCATGCATGTATATTCATATATTTATTTGCCATGCGATGGTATAGGCCGGTCCGGATTGCCGTAGCCCAGTATTCATTATTGATTTACATCGTGATTTATGATTTTGGATTTCCATGAGATTTATGGATTTAGAGAAACCACAAAGATTTTATAAACTGATTATCATTTCTAAAAATAGAAAATGCGGTTTTCTCATGATATGATATGAGATATGTCCACCATGAGTTTTCTTGGATCTTGAGCGATATCATACACCCGATTCGAGGATGAGGAGGAATCGTCTGTGGGTGCATGGTGGACCCGGTGCGGTACCCCAGGGCAAGATTGTCGCAGATGATGGTGTTGAGCATGGAAGGGGAGCACTACCGACCGGTGATTTTATTGTGACTCGACGGATATCCGGAGGATACCGATCGGAGTATGGGTCAGTCTGAATAGCCGGAGCTCTTGAGATTTGATGATTTGGGCCAGTCCAGATAGCCGGAGCCCTAGATATTGAGATTCGAGGATACATGCCAGTCCGGATTGCCGGAGCTTGAGATATTGAGATATTGGGATTTATGTTGTGTCGATGCTTGAAACTGATTTCATGTTGATTTCATTGATGATACCTCAATTTATATATACAGAAATCTCACTAAAGAAAGAAAACAGTTTTCACATGCATGATGTATTCTGTTTTCATTATATTGCATTCATACCTCATATTTATGATGTGTTGCAACCTGAGGCACTGACACGAGCACTTGGTATTACACTTATGTATAGATGTTTACCCTTACCACCTTATCATGCTTCAGACTTTATCATATTGAGGATATATACTACTGATCGTATTGACCTAGGATTGAGTCATACATACGATTTCTGCTCTGTGATGTTTTCTACTCACGAGTTGGCAACTCACCCCGGTTGTGCCACAGTTTCTTGCAGGTTTTGCCGCACAGGTTTCATTGCGGCTTTGCTGGCACACTGCTCCTTGCGGGTGATTGCTTTGGTAGGTGGGTTCACTTATATCGTGACGACCATTGTATTTCATTTTTATTGAGTTGTATCTAGTAAAACTCCATCAACCAGACTTGTATATTATTTCAGATTTAGAAAGCCAGTTGTTGTTATTTCGACATTAGCGTCGCGCTTGTATTATTATGGTTTTCTTGATGATTTTGAGTTTCCTTTTGAGTTTTGATCCTCACCCTTCGGCGTTGTATATTATATTGGTTGCGTGGTTGTGACCGTCAATTGACGAAGAGCTAGCTCCCGCTAGGGGATGCCTTTATATATATTATTCATGTTGTACCCCTTTTAGGGCCAGTATTTACAAAGGAGACTCTGCCGAAATTTTCGGAAAAGATATGATGTTTTAAAATTGTTTACAACGACTTTTCAAAGTGATTATATGCAACTTTAAAACAAGTCATTCACCTTCTTCTTTTAAATTGTTTAGATTTCTGGGTTTTGGCTTACTTGAATTAGATGGGGTCCTATAGACTTCATATGATTCAAGTGCCAGTCACATGCCATTTCGGGTCCTGACAAAGTTGCTATCAGAGCGCTAGGTTAACCTTGGTTCGAGTCTATGTTTGACTATGTGGAGTCTAGGGCTTTTATATATATTCAGAACCTAGGCTTGACCTTACGGAACTTAGACTTAGTCGAGGGGGTATTAGACCCGAACTTTCGTCGCGTAGATTGACCTTGGTTGATGGAGTAGGTGACTTAAGTAGAGTGACGTACTGTGGGTATGTTCCGCGGCATACTTACGATACGCTACTCCGCTTAAGAAGCCTTAAGATGTACATTTCCTTGCACAATATTATATTCATTCATGATCTATCCTCATCGATATCGGTTTATGGTTTTCCTGCCACGATTACACGAGCAGAGAGAGCTACGGCTAGAGTTGCGTCAGGATGAGCTCATCATGGACGAGGACTGACTAGGGCGTGTTTCCTGGGACACGCGATTGCATAGATGTATCGTCCTACTGTGTTTTCGCGCCATGAGCGTGTGATGGATCGCTTTTACAAGATTTCTCGGATGTGCAGATCAGCACCAGACGATTGGGCCACTGCTAGAGGCCAGGCAGAATGTGATGACCATCGATGCACCGATTATTTTGATGATTGAGGCACTGTTCAGCGTGCGGATGAATGATTCAGTTGTTGCTGCGACTGACTAGATGTCGCCCAATGTTTGAAGCTAACACGGCACGAGTGGTACTTAGTGATATGATAGAAGATCGCTAGTCACCCAAGGAGGAACGACTAGGACATGTGATTCGTTGCCTACCCCGATGCGAGGTCATCAGATTGATTGATTCCAGCTAGAGACGACTTCACACAGGTACATTGAGAGTCGATGGAAGACGATCGAATGTCAGAAACCTATTTTCCAAGTTTAAAGTATTCGGAAAAACATGCAAGTATTTTCGTGGACCCTCTAGAAGAATGAAACCCTAACTCGACATAATGACCATGAGAACGCTCTGAAATCTTAGGGTATACAGCAGTTCAGCGGTGCCATTAATGAGGCTTGGGTTTGCCCTTCTACGGCTGGTCCATAGGTGCTATGGCGTATACTGGAATACTATGAAACTGTACTCAAAATGTTGAGCTCTTGGGGGATTATGGAACCTTGACGAATCGATCGGAAGGTTCGGCGTCATTCGGATATCATGTGATGGGATACATTGCTTGGGAGACTCCAGATATGAGTATAGCCGTTGGAGCGCAGTCCATGCAGCCACGAAGAGACGAGTCCTAATCAGTCGATATTAGAGAAAAATGGAGTAAGAGATTCGTGCGAGATCTTGATGAGATGACGTTCCAGTCCGCTGAGAGATGTGATACGCGTTCAGAAGCGTTGTATATGGATATATCTTCTAGAAGGAGTCGTGATGAGTATACAGCAGTTCCGGAACAAGTAATAGATTTAGTAAAAGATGATGACTTCCGGACAGTTCGGCTAAAACGAGATCTAGGAGAGTCCTCGACATAACCTTTCTTATAATACTATATGAGAAGACATGGACCCAGGATCGGTCATATTACGCACACCCAGTAGGCCAGAGTTTGGCATCGTCGACGGGATATGTTATGAGTGACCATGGCAGTTGGCCAGAGATTTTTTGAGGATGTGCCAGAGCGGGACGGTTTCCGCCATCTTTGATTTCGGTATTTTGGACGATTTATTTGCATGATTGAGAATCTGTGCATCACAGTTGTAGTTGACTTCGATTTGATATCATTCGAGATATGGATTTTGATTTCATGCCTATGGTATGCATGTGATTTGACTTGTACTTTCGGCATAGTTTTCATGCTCTTTTAGTTTTTTGATTTGATTTGTGCACACTGATGCACATGGTTGTAAGATTATATACCGCGGTATACCTGATTTGGATTGAGATATGCTGTAAACCGTCGATTTCAATTGTGATATTCGATATTTGTTTTCGTGCACCTTGTGTACTTGATTTGGTTTCTTGCGCATACTTGGGCACTTGATGCAATTTTGGTGCACGCCAGATGCACTAAATTGAGATTCTTCGTGCATATCAGATGCACCTGATATTATTGCCAGGCACACGCCGTTACCATTGACAGGTTTTTTCGTGCACACCTATTGCACTTAGATTTTGTTTCTGTGCACATGTATGGCACATTCATGGATTTCATTTTCCGTGCGCACCAGACGCACGTGGCATTCTTATGCACATTTTGGGATTGATTCTTGTGGAGCAGTACGTTTTTATGATATTTACTATATGGTATAGTAGCTTAGCAGGACTAGTCAGAGGACAGTACCTGAATATATTTTTGCATGCATTGATAGTTATCGAAGGGATTTCCAAAAAGGAGCTATAGTCTCAATATCTACCCACGTGTCCGAGATGACACGAGACATTTAACAAAGAAAAACCTTCTAAATTACTTTTCAAAACGGCGGGACGTGTATGTTAAACAAAGGGTATATAGATATATAGTTATTTTCTTACAATAAACGTCTGCCACTTTGCCGTGATATGCGCATCGCACAGCGACTTGAAAAGGTTTGGCATGCTTTTCTTCAGATGTTTTGACGAATACATGTATAGTTTTGTTGTATATCATGTTGGTTTTCGTATTGGATTTTGACATTGGTGTCTTCACCATAACTCCGATGATTGCAGGATGCTTGATGGAGTTTTGATTTTGGTTTATATGCTCATTTTTCATGCGCATGCGTTGCGCTACGATATGTTTTATGTATTTATGATTTCGGAGCCCTGATGACTGGATCATTTTACTGAAATGTTTTAGTATTTGAGGGGTTTAAATTTAAATTCGAGGACCGAATTTCATAAATGGGGGGAGACTGTAACATTTCATAAAAATAAAGTAATATTTTTTGGAATTTATAAAATTAAATAATAAATATTATGAATATTTGATAATGCGGTATAATTAATTTCCAATAAATTGGGAAATATTTGGAAAATTATAGGAATTTCTGAAATGAGGGTGTTTGATGTGATTAAGAAAATTATGAATTTTTATAATTAATTATATACAATTTTAATACTAATCGCGATTAAATATCACTAATCGTGCATTAAGCTTGATTTGTGCACATGATATGCAGGATGTCCTATTTCACATTTCTACATTTTTTCTACCATGGTCTTTTCTTTATTTTTCATGCATGCTTTGTTTTATGTGAAGAGAAGAAATGATAAAGAAAACAAATGAAATGAAATGAAATGAGAAGATAAGAAAAGAAAAGAAAAGAAAAAGGAAAAAGATTAGAATAAGAGGTATGGGCAAGAGAGAGAGAGAGAGAGAGAGAGAGAGAGAGAGAGAGAGGGGTCAACCTTGGACCATGGCATTTCCCTCCTTCATTATTTGCTCTTCATTTTTTCTCTCCCCTCTAATATGGTTGCCCTCTCCCTTCACCTCCACTACACCCCTCACTTCATCATCAAAAACCTATTAAAACATCATCTCCACTTCATTTTTGTTGCACAAGCTCACTACAAGCACTTTGGACCAAGAAAAATCGGATTTTGAGCACTTGGGGCAACTCAAGAAGATTCTTGAATTGCCAAATGAGGTAATCCTTTCACAATTTTTGTAGTATTTGCATTCCGTTAGCCTCTAGTTTAGTTTAAAATCCATTTATTGAGGGTTAGTGGCGTTTGGAAATTTCTAGAGGAAGTTTAGGGATTCTTGAGTTGTGATGGAGCAATTGAGGTTTAGTGGGGACTTAAACCCCCCCTTATTGTCTAAACTTGGACCATACAGATCCTAGACCTTGCTTTGGGAATTAGACATCGATATGTCGGTTTGTGATTTATTAGTGGGTGCTGGGAATCTGGGATGACCTGATAACTTTTCTGGAAAACCAAACAACCCCAGAGACCTAGAACAGACACTAGGAGACCACCTTGAAAATATGAGGCACTAATTCCTTCCCTTAGCTGAGCTCGCCGGATTTTGCATGCATGTGGCCGGCCATTTTGTGGTTTCTGGTTTCCAAGTTGGTTCCGTAGCTCATATACTTCATATACAATACCCCAGTACTGTTTGTTCATCTTGATTTCACCTGAACTAAAATCTAGGACCATTTTATTGAGTTGCTGCTTTGAATTCCCCGATGTTCATGAATTTATGTTTTGATATTTGTGTTTTGTATCGGTCACTTGACGTTTGTACGTCGATATCGGGTGTTTTTGGGCTCTTTTGTGTGAGTAGACCATAGGTTTTAACCTATGAGTGATTCGTGTGTTGTTTCGATTGCGAATTGGAATTTAATGCGATACGATATGTTATGACATGTAGGTACCTCCGCGTGAATTTCGGGAAGACAAGGACGAGCGTGGAGTCATCGATTTCGGCAAGCAAGGATCAAGGTGAGTAGATATATATCTACGGGGGAAGTCGGTTGAATGGCGTATAGCACCGCCGCAGTTTCGTAGTGTAGTATACGAATAGGTATACCTATATATATAAATATGTTTATTATGAGACTAGATGATTATCTAGATAGACTTAGGAGTTCGTGGATAATTTTTAGTGTAATCGTATGATAGTGTTGATAGTTAGTTTTAGTCGTGAACCCTTGATTAATGATTTGCATACACGCACACACACACACACTCGCATACATTTTATTTACTTGTGCGTATATGGGGATATGTATATATACACACACACACATAGGTATGGGACTATGTATGTATATATATATATATATATATATACGTATACATATACATATATGATGAGGATAGTATATGGTATTTGGAGATGAGTCGATATGATTGGGCATGATACCACGAGATCGGTGATATGATTTGGATCGTATATTGAGATATGACATGATGTTATAGCGGGCGAGGTGTTGTCATACACATGCACATATATATGTAGATGGTATCAGTTTGTACTAGACTTAGATCAGTACCCCTAATACAGGATATGATGATAAGGATACCAGATAAATGTGATAATTAACCCGTACCCAGATTGGGATGCCGTACGATGGATTTACCGTACGAGCTATATATTGATGATAGATCCGTACTCTTGACTCGAGCATGTCCTATTATATAGATTGTATTTTTTGAGGCGCAATCACCGACTATTATATTTATATATATCGACTCAGATTTAGGTGGTTTCCTTACCTTTTCGATTAGCCTGTTAGTTTAGTCATATGGTTTACTTGTAGATGTTAGACTAGACTCGAGTCATACCTATTTCAAAACAAACGAATCGGGAGTATTTAAAAGGCAGGCCAAGGGATTCTACGGATATTTCAAAGGACGTACCTTTTCTTAAAAACACCGTAACCCTTATTTTCTAAACACCACGATTCGTGTTATTTCAAATGGCAAGACAGTATGAATCGATCATATAAATTTATATTCATTATTGCTGCGTTTACCATTCATTTTCCGCATATTCTTATTATTCGCATCGCATTGCATGCTTATTTGTGTATTGTTATATTAAACCCATGTGATCAGGACACCAACACCATTACCGATGATTCGTATGTCTACGAACACTTGCTTGCCGGCTCACACACATCTTCATCGGTAATTGCTATGTCACGTACACTTTAGAGAACATTACTTCATTGACATAGCTTGCTAGCTGATAGTTCATATATGTTATTGTTTTCATATTCTAGTTTAGATATTGCTTTTATTTACTGTGTTATCTCACGCATGTATATTCATATATTCATTTGCCATGCAATGGTATGGGCCAGTCCGGATTGCCGGAGCACATTATTCATTATTGATTTACATCGTGATTTCTGGTTTCGGATTTCCATGAGATTTATGGATTTAGAGAAACAGCAAAGATTTTATAAACTGATTATCATTTCTAAAAATAGAAAATGCGGTTTTCTCATGATATGATATGGGATATGTCCACCATGAGTTTTCTCGGCTCTTGAGCGATATCATACACCCGATTCGATGAGGTTGAGGAATCGTCTGTGGGTGCATGGTGGACCCGGTGCGGTACCGCGGGGCAAGATGGTCCCAGATGATGGTGTTGAGCCTGGAAGGGGAGCACTACCGACCGGTGATTTTATTGTGACTCGACGGATATCCGGAGGATACCGATTGGATTATGGGTCAGTCCGGATAGCCAAAGCCCTAGATATTGAGATTTGATGATTTGGACCAGTCCGGAAAGCCGGAGCCCTAGATATAGAGATTCGAGGATACAGGCCAGTCCGGATTGCCGGAGCCTGAGATATAGAGATATTGGGATTTATGTTTTGTGTCGATACTTGACACTGATTTCATGTTGATTTCATTGATGATACCTCGATTTATATATACAGAAATCTCACTAAAGAAAGAAAACAGTTTTCACATGCATGATGTATTCTGTTTTCATTATATTGCATATATACCTCATATTTATGATATGTTGCTACTTGAGGCACTGACACGAGCACTTAGTATTACATTTATGTATTAATGTTTGCCCTTGCCAGCTTATCATGCTTCAGATTTATCATATTGAGGATATATAATACTGATCGTATTGACCTAGGATTGAGTCATACATACGATTTCTGCTTTGTGATGTGTTCTACTCACGAGTTGACAACTCACCCCCGTTGTGCCACAGTTTCTTGCAGGTGTTTCCGTACATGTTTCGTTGCGGCTTTGCTGGCATACTGCTCCATGCGGGTGATTGCTTTGGTAGGTGGGTTCACTTGTATCGTGACCACCATTGTATTTCATTTTTATTCAGTTGTATCTAGTAAAACTCCATCAACCAGACTTGTATATTATTTCAGACTTAGAAAACCAGTTGTTGTTATTTCGAGCTTAGAGTGGCGCTTGTATTATTATGGTTTTCTTGATGATTTTGAGTTTTCTTTTGAGTTTTGATCCTCGCCCATCGGCGTTGTATATTATATTGCTTGCGTGGTTGTGACCGTCAATTGACGAAGAGCTAGCTCCTGCTTGGGGATGCCTTTATATATATTATTCATGTTGTATCCAGTATTTATAAAGGAGACTCTACCGAAATTTTCGGAAAAGATATGATGTTTTAAAAATGTTTACAACGACTTTTCAAAGTGATTATATGCAACTTTAAAACAAGTTTTCGTTCACCTTCTTCTTTTAAATGGTTTAGATTTATGGGTTTTTGCTTACATGAATTAGATGGGGTCCTATAGACTTCATATAATTCAAGTGCCAGTCACGTGACATTTCGGGTCGTGACAGTCACATGGAGGCAACGAGCGATAGGAGGGGTTTCGTCTCTCCCGGTATTCGGGGTTGATGTTACGCTATGCTCGATTGGCTATAACAGGAAGTCCCTGGCCAGGGCTGATGATGAGATTTACTGGTAATTGTTATTAGTAGTATCTCAACCCGTTATCAACCTCGCATCGGCATGAATTATCATGTTATTGGGGTCTGATATTTACCACCCCAGACATGATATGCGGCAAATCAGACGAAGAGACCGGACAATACGGTAGTGTTTCTTACCGGATTCATGGGAGTTTGGACAAGCTTACTTGTTGATCTTCTGATCGCTCAATACTTGGGTAGCTGTTACGTCCAGCTAGTACCGCTGACGGCTTATGAGTAACTGATATGATCATTACCTACTGCTGGCTTATTGACGGGTCTTTAGAATCCTACACAGAGGTTTCCTGGCTGAAGAGAAACGAAGTAGGGCACATATATGATATGTGCGTGTAGGGTTCCTAGGCACACTAGTGAAGGTTCATAAAGCATCAAACATGCCCGAATAAAATTTTACATGTGCCGAACAACCCAAAAACGGGATCTTAGCTAGATTATTAGGGTTTAGCATGCAAGATAACATCTTTAAAGCTAAGTGTGAGGGATTACAACCTTTGTAGTCCGCTCCTTCGCTTCACAAGTTCCGAGTAGAAGTCCCTTCGCCGCGATCCATGATCTCCCGGACTCAAGAGAGGCTCCACGACTCGAACGATCCATGCTAGCTTGAAGTGTTCCGATTCTCCGATGATCTACATCGAAGTTGCTATAACCCAAGTTTTCTCACTCTAAAGAGAAGAACACTCTAATCTAATGGGCTAGATTAGATGAGGATGATGGAGTAGTATTTATTCTATCTTTTTATATCACTTTCTCACAATAAATCATCACATAAGGAATTTCTAGTGAGCTCTCTCTTTCAAAAAACAAAGAGAGAAGAAGATGAAGAATGAAAGAATAATCCTTTTGTGATGAATAGTATTCAAGAGTATATGATTGATTATTAAACCATGGTCAAGGATGATAGGATAAAACTTGTAGAGAATAAACTAGAGTTAGGGTTTAGTTAGGTTAAGGATAAGTATCAACCATAATATCTTAACCAAGACAAAATAGAATCCTACTAGAATGAACAAGAAGAAGCTAACCCTAATTAAACCATAATCCCTTTTTATCATCCTTAAACATGTTTTATAATAAATCATATCATGTCACAATAATATATATCACATATATATTATATATTTGCAACAAAAGAAAATAATACATTTAACATATATCGCATATATATCAATGTATTAATCCGGTGAGAAAATGAAATAATAAGGTGAGCCAATATTAGATAATGTAATACAATATATCATATATATCATTATACATTAAATCATTGAATCAACACTTGATACAACGATCCGGCTATATCGAATATAACCGACTAATATATCATGTACCGATTCATCGAATCAACACTTGATCCGATGTCCCGATTCATATCATAATATCTCAAGAATATAATACGGTATCTCATATCGCATTATCCTCGGTGCTGCACATATCACATATGTGCCTCTACTCCGTTTTGCCTGAGCCAAGAAACCTCTATATAGGACTCTAAAGAATCGTCAATACGCCGGTAGCAGGTGATGATCATATCAAACACCCACAAGCTGCAAGCGGTCAGCTAAACGTAACAGCCACCCAGGTATTGAGCGATCAGAAGATCAACAAGCTAGCCTTTCCGTTCTCCTGTGAATCTAATCAGTAACACTCCCGTACAGTCCGGTCTGTTCGTCTGATATGTCGCATATCAAGTCTAGGGGTGGTATACGTCAGACCCCAGTAACCGATAAGTCGTGTCGATGTGAGGCTCATAACAGGTCGAGAAACTACTAGTAACACTTACCAGTATATCTCTATATCAGCCCTGGTCAGGGACTTCCAGTTATAGCCAATCGAACATTGCACGACATCAACTCCCTATACCGGGAGAGACGAATCTCCTCCTATCGATCATTGCCTCCATGTGATTCGGGACTGTAACCCAAAGCCACCGTTTTGCACGCCCTCTTGGACGTGGTAAGGTGGAAATCAAAACACAGTGGGAATCACACAAAACTCTATGACGATCTCGGGTCTACAGACTACCCTGTACCAGTGTCACAGGAGAACTGCCATCTGACGTGTGGTATATCACAAACTGGGAGTTCTCGGAGAGTCCGTCTAGTGTACCCAGTCTCCACTGAGCACCCGTACACCATCCTTGATGTCAAACACCGATGGATATGGGATCATCCATCGCCCATCATATGGGTCAAGATGCGTATACGCTAGTCTACTCTGGTGTATCGATGCCCTGTCTCGATATACCCTCGACAAGGAACATTTATAGGATGTACTCCTCGACTACCGTGGCCCCACTAGTATGATCTCATCATAATCCCAGTAGTCGAGTACATATCCTAAGGGCTTTATCAACATGTGAGAGAAAGACAGTAAACCAATACAAGTCAACATGTTAAGATAAAGTGAAACCAAATAGCATACTATCATGACGAGCAAGAAAGTCCTCTCTGTATATATCCAAGCATCCATCATAATATACATCATATGTACAACAATGGCCTCTAGGGCATATACATAACTAACAATCTCCCACTTGCACTAAGGGTAGCTGCTGTAGTATCTCATACCTAGCATCCCGAATAATCTCTCAAACTGTATCTGGGAAATGGCCTTCGTGAGTGGATCCGCAGTGTTGTCCTTCATATATACTCTCCTGACCTCGATCTCCCGGCGATCAACTATCTCCCTGATCAGGTGATACCGCCTCAGAATATGTCTGGACTTCTGATGGGATCTGGGTTCCTTGGCCAAAGCCACAGCTCCATTTTTATCGCAATACAGAGGTATTGGATGTACAATGGATGGAACCACACCAAGTTCAGTGATGAACTTCTTCATCCAGACAGCCTTTTTGGCAGCATCGTTGGCAGCGATGTATTCAGCCTCCATCGTCGAGTCTGCAACGGTATCCTGTTTGGAACTCTTCCAACATACCGTCCTTCCATTGAGGGTAAGACAAATCCCGAGTGCGACTTAGAGTCGTCCTTATCACTTTGGAAGCTGGAATCGGTAAAGGACTCCACCCGGAGTTCTCCGTTACCATACATCAAGAACATGTCTCTAGTCCTTCGCATGTAGTTGAGAATGTTCTTCACAGCTGTCCAGTGACTCTCTCCATGATCTGCTTGATACCGACTCACTACACTTAGTGAGTATGCTACATCGGGTCTGGTACATAGCATCGCATACATGATATCTCCTACTGCCGAAGCATAGGGTATCCCTTGCATGCGAGCTCTCTCCAAATTAGTCTTGGGAGATATCTCTTTGGAGAGAGTGAGTCCAGAGATCATGGGTTGGTTCCCACGCTTGGATTCTTCCATACTAAACCTCTTTAGTATGGTGTCAATGTACCTGGATTGGGACAATCCCAGTATCCGTTTGGATGCATCTCTATAGATCCTAATCCCCAATATGCATGAGGCATCACCTAGATCTTTCATTGAGAATCTTTGTGATAAGAAAAGCTTGACTGATTGCAGCATAGGAATATCATTTCCTATCAAGAGTATGTCATCCACGTATAATACGAGGAAGACAACCTTACTCTCTGCTACCTTCTTATAGATACAAGGTTCATCTATGTTTTTGATGAAGTCAAACTCTTTGACTACTGCATCAAAACAGATGTTCCAACTCCGCGATACTTGTTTTAACCCATAAATGGATTTAAGCAGTTTGCACACCTTTCCGCTGCTCCCACTATCTACGAAGCCCTCTGGCTGAGTCATGTACACGCACTCTTCTAAATCACCATTTAGAAAGGCGGTCTTAACATCCATTTGCCAAATTTCGTAGTCATGGTATGCAGCAATGGCAAGTAAGATCCGGATGGACTTAAGCATAGCCACTGGAGAAAAGGTTTCGTCATAATCCACACCTGGTCGTTGACGAAATCCCTTTGCTACAAGTCTAGCTTTGAAAGTCTCAACTTTTCTATCTACACCAAATTTCTTTTTAAAAATCCACTTGCTCCCAATGGGTTTTACCCCTTCAGGAGCATTTTCCAAAATCCATACTTTATTGGTGTACTTGGATTCCATCTCAGATCACATTGCATCCAGCCATTTCACAGAGTCACCACTTGTGATGGCCTGCTCGAAACTAGTCGGGTCATCATCTTCCATGATGCAATCCTCGCTTCCACCATCAATGAGAAAACCGTAGTATCTCTCAGGTGGATGAGAAACCCTGCTAGATCGGCGGAGAAGCTGGGGTTCGTCAGGTACTACTGAATCCTCTGGTTCAACCAAGTCTTCTGTTATAGTTTGTGTTGCTGGAACGTCTTCCAGTTCTACCTCAATGCCACTATTCTGTTTCATAAGAAAACCTTTTTCTAAGAAAGTGGCATGTCGAGAAACAAACACCTTTTGTTCCTCGGGGTGGTAGAAGATATACCCTTGTGAATTTTTGGGATATCCTACAAACTTACATAAGACAGATCTTGCCTCGAGTTTGTCCGGATTTTGTGTTTTGAGATAGGCCGGACAACCCTATATCTTAATATAATTAAGATGTGGTCTCTTCCCTTTCCATATCTCATATGGAGTGGTAGACACAGATTTGGTAGGAACTCTATTCAAAAGGTCTATGGCTGTCTCAAGCGCATACCCCCAAAAGGAAATAAGTAACTCAGTTATGCTCATCATAGATCGCACCATATCTAATAGAGTGCGATTTCTTCATTCCGATACACCGTTGTGCTGTGGTGTATAAGGAGGAGTAAGCTGAGAGAGAATCCCATTCTCTTTTAAATAATCTAGGAACTCATTACTTAAGTATTCTCCTCCTCGATCAGATCGAAGAATCTTAATACTTTTGCCCGTTTGATTTTCTACTTCATGCTTATATTCTTTGAATTTCTCAAAAGCTTCAGACTTGTGTTTCAACAGGAACACATGCTCGTATCTATAGAGATCGTCAGTGAATGTAATGAAGTAGGAAGAACCGTTCCTGGCATGCGTAGACATAGGACCGCATACATCACTATGTACCAGTCCTAAGAGTTCGGTAACTCTTTCCCCGTGTCCACTAAACGGAGCTTTGGTCATTTTTCCTTTGAGACATGAATGGCAAGTATCATAAGATGATAATTCGAACGGATTCAAATAACCATCCTTATGTAACTTAGCCAGTCGTGTCGCATTGATATGACCAAGTCTACAATGCCACAAGTAGGATTCGTTCATTTATGAACTTTTCCTCTTGTGTGTGTTTTGTATATTGAGGACTGTATTCTGATTTAGAATGAATATGCCATTATGTAACGAGCCTGATGCAATCAACTTTTGATCTAGGAATATGTTCATAATATTATCCTGTACTACAAAATTATATCCTTCTTTACTTAATAAAGAAACTGATATAATGTTGCACATCATGTTCGGTATATAATAGCACTTATTCAGAATCAGTGTATCACCACTTGGTAATACTAGGTGATATTCGTCAACTGCTTTGGCTGCAACATTTGCACCGTTCCCTACTTGAACGGAATGAACACCTTTTCCCAGTTCTCTACCTTTACGTAGCCCCTGTAACATTTTACTTATGTGGGATCCTGATCCGGTATCCAATACCCAGGACGTAGGGTGAACTGAGAAACATTTCTCAATAACTAACACACATGAAGAAGATGCATCAACATGCATATTCTTTTGGGCGGCTTGAGAATCCAGATATTCTTCTATTCCCTGTTTAGTCTTATAACTCTTATAAGAAAGAACGGGTCCAACGTTCCCCTGCTCAGTATAATAAGCGGGTCCAGTCAATACATCCATATTATTATCTTGATTATGGCCTGACATGGTCGCTACCTGGAGAGAGAGAGAGAAGAAAACACTTTAGCGTATGCTCTTGCAAGATTAGATTGGTTATTATCTTATCTAATCAGGATGTCTCCCACTGTTTTTATCAAATCTACCTTCAAACCCTAAAAGGTAAGATTAACTGGGATTAATTACACCCTACAATTTCGTTAATATTTCAGCCAGATCAGTGTCGGTACTTTGAGGGAGGTTCCCCGTGCTTTCGCACGGATCTAATTAAGTAAACCTCGTTGTTCCAGAGGCGTAACCCCGTTAACACTTTTCTAGACACCTACTTGATCGACTAATTGTCCTGTGTAAAACTCTCCCAAGAGTAACTCTTACTCGCAGTGGGTATCGGGATCCAACTATCTCATTGAAGGTATGCAATCTCATTGCAAATTTCAACACTTGAAATTCCCGATAATGCTTTTACCCCTAGCGTGCTATGACCTTGACGCATGCCAACCAACCCATAGTCCGCTAGTCAAGTTCAACCCGTACATTTCGTGATTGAATTAAATCCACCCGTACGACCCTTGATGCATGCCAAACAACGCCGTACGAATACCCTAATCCAATCGCATCTCATGCTACAGATAAGTAATAATCAGCTACCGTACACTATGCCTTGACGTATGCCAAACTACCGTAGCACGAATACTAAGTATTACTTATCTGAAATGACGGAGGGCTACGCAGGTTTTCAGAAAACTATGAGCGTAATGAACTTGATATCGTTGTAGAATCATGTGATCTTTTGAAATGGAGTGTTTTTGAGGCTTTCATTTGTTTTGCTAAAGAGGTCACTCCCGGTGAAGAGATCTCGGCTCTTTCCTCATCGAATAAGGTGCAGGACATATCATATATATCACTGTGCAAAGCAAAACACTAAAAGCAATCAAAAGACAAACCGAGTTTTGTAGCAACTGCCAGTTTCGCTAAAGAGGTCACTCCAGGTAAAGGGATCTCGGCTCTTTCCTCATCGAATAAGGTGCAGGGTATATCATATATACCACTATGCAAAGCAAAACTGTAGCTATCCTTTTTATAAAGTTTTGATTCTATAATATCTTTTAGGTTTCTTTTCTTTTTATTAATCTCATTAATAAAAAAATCCCATCAGCTTATGCTTCCTAAGCATCACAGATAAATACGACGTACACTTATGCCATCCGCAATCGCCTCGATGTCCCCTCGTGCACTGTTAGGTTAGGTAACTAACGACAGAGCAGGGTAGGGCTAGTGCGGGTGTAAAACATAAGTAACGTTTATATAATATATCATATATACTATATACTGTATCCATCACAACATATCAAATGATCACATCACAGATATCGCAGCAGAAACATAGATATAATGTGGGATATAATAGGACGTCCGTATTTAGTATTTAGCCAACAATAGAAAATACGAATTCCACATATTGTATAGCAACGAAAACCGGCAATACAACTACATACTACACTTACGGTCACAGAAAAGAAATTGTAAAACTACAATATTTGGAATCCACAATCACTTTAGACATCGTAAATCCGAAACATCACATACTTCGCATTTCATGCCTAACACAATGAATTCCACATATTGTATCACATTCCAGATAAATAGACAGTATTAAACTTTTCGAACAGATAATCAAATACCCTAAATTTCCCAAATAGCTCAACACTTGAGTGGAGTTCAAATAATCCCAGAATATGTCACAGTAGTAGCGGTCCAGTCATAAAAGGGTCAAGCCAACACCTCACATGTGGCACGCCATACTGCCCCAAACCCGAAGGTTCAAAAGGCAGTTCAAGACGGTCACATAATCGAGTTAAGGTTTATTGTCTTCTAGAGGGTCCACCGTGTTACTTGCACATTTTTCCGAAAGATTTAAACTCGAGAAAAGATTCAACACTTGAAAATTTTTCGTGTCGGGAAAAAGTGAGTTAATGATATCCGTTCGAACTTTTTAACAGTTTCTAAATATCCGGAAAAACAATAACGAATTTAAAATTCCCGATCGAATCGACGATTACAAAATAAACACCAGAATACTCAACACTTGAGTCAGATTAAAAATACTCATAAAATAGTAACCACAGAGACAAGAATTACTGTGCAAACATCCGTACCTAATACACTTACCCTACCGCGGAACCGCCGCCAAAGGGGGCTAACTACCGCGGTTCCGCAGCCATTTTGAGGAATTGGTGGCACGTGTTTCACCATAATTCTTATATTTTCCTGCTGAATTTTTTAGGTATTTTTAATTCTGGAAAAACCCAGATTTTAAAAATTATACAGAGAGGGGTTTGTTTTCATCGGTTCGGGTTCGATCGGAGTTTTAACTTCGTAAACACGTCGCCTAATTCTCTAGCTAGGCTCTGATACCACTGTAGAGTTCCTAGGCACACTAGTGAAGATTCATAAAGCATCAAACATGCCCGAATAAAATTTTACATGTGCCGAACAACCCAAAGACGTGATCTTTGCTAGATTATTAGGGTTTAGCATGCAAGATAACATCTTTAAAGCTAAGTGTGAGGGATTACAACCTTTGTAGTTGTTCATACCAGAATATTGCATTTTATACCGCCCATTCTTATGATCGTGTGTTTATAGGTAGGTGCTTGTAATCCGTGTTTGTTACATATTTACAGAATACAGGTTTCCAGTACGAATATTGCAATTCAAGATAAAATCTCCACAGTTCCACCAAATACAGAGCATCTGTTGACAACAGATAAAAGCCGGGTTCCGGTCATCCATATCCGTCCGGTGCTGCGTACCGGATCCAGGGACAAGACATATGACAGCGGTCATTCGTGTCTCGGACAAGCACAGAGCACGAGAGGGGCTGCACAAGAATCAATGGGTGCACGGAGCTCGAGGGAGATAGAAGTCAAAAGTGAAAAAGATAATGCAATCTTGGACTAGGAATCTGAAGATATTCTGGAAGCAATTATCAGAAAATATATGTACCAGACAACAGGGGACAGCAGATCAGGGCCGTACAAGAAACCGCACACCCTAACCCTACTGTAGGGGCGCGGATCCGCGGCCAATAGGGGGTATTGGCGGCGGATCCGCGGCCAAGTGGGCCCCTCTCACTGACAATTTTTGGGGTTATTTTGGGTATTTCATTTTATATCAGAATGTTGCCCTAGATCTTCAACCCTGTGCCTATAAATACAGCAGATCTGAGCTCAACCAAGGGAGCTTTTCTTTAGCCTCTTTTTTGTAGTTTTTTTCTTCTTTCTTCTTCTTCTTCATTCTTCCTCCATGAAATTGTAGTGAGAGCTTTTGAGTGGATGTTAATGAAGATGAGGGTTTTTTATCTTTCTTGTTAGTTTGCTCCCCCTTGAGATTCTTGCTTTCTCTTGCTCATTCAACCTCTTCATTGAGCTTGAATGGTTAAGGGTTAGTTATTGATCTCAAGGGTCGTATTTTCTCACGGGACTAGCACTTCATTTCACATGCGTTCTCTACCCTTCCCTTGATCTTGCAACCTCTTCATTGAGCTTGCAAGTTTAAGGGTTGGCTATTGATCACATGCTTGTCTTGAGTCCTAGTTTCGTATTCTTTTTATCGCTTTTTATTACTTGCTTTTTATTACCTTGTCTTTACTTACTTGCAATTTTATTCCATGTACTTTAATACTTGTATCTTTTCTTTTCTTTGTTCTTTTCCTTTTGGTTTCTTTTGTTCATTTTGTAAATGTTGTAATTATTGTTGTTGTTAAGAATTAATACGGTATTGTAAGTTAACGTTTCTTTGCCAATTCCTTTTCCTGTTATTTTCAATTTGAACTTCGCCCAAACCATACGCAAGCGCTCCGTTAGGCACCGTACCCTGACAAGGTAACGGTGATTCCTAACCACGACCGGTTGCGTCCGGTTTGGCCGGAGGCGAAAGCAAGAGACAAGAACGGAAGGACAAGGGTAAATAAGCCGGATTCCACGAATACCGCGCTTAAATCCCCTAATCCCCGTTGTTTCCAATTGCTTAGCTTCAATTGGTCAAGACTCGGCTCAAAGGTTTTGAGTACGGATTTCTTAGCTTACAATTTCGTATCTTTTCTTAACAACCTTATACTTGCAGATAAACACATAGGTTAGAATCAAACACACATACAGATTCTTTATTGACTCGTCTAAGACAAGAAGGTAAGATACCACCATCTCCCTGTGGACCGACCCGTGCTCAACCGGCTAGCTGCAAAGCGACACCGTCCTGATCGCGGTTACACTTTAAATCTTTGAACATCCGACACGCCATCGGCGTGCGATCAAATGGCGCCGTTGCCGGGGAGACGGTAGCGTATTTTCTTTCTTGTTATTCAGGTTAATATTCTTTTTGTATATATTTAAAAAAAAAATATCTTTTTCTTGTTTTTTTTTTTTTGATAATTTTGTGGGCAAGTGTGCAGATTTTTGCGTATTTGCAAACTGCAATTGTGGGGAGCAAAGTGTACGTTCAAAGTTAAGGTGATTACGGAGTACAGTGCCAAAGATCCGGGTAGTTTGACCCGCGCAAGCGAACCTTTCAAGCTTACCGGATTTGATTCAACGGGGGTTTCCTAACCCAAAACTTAAACGGTACGTACGTTACTAACACCTTCTTCTCAAATCCGACGCTTCCAATATACTATTCTTTGCAGGATTCTTTGCAAGTTCGCTAGCAAACGCCAAAATTGACTAACCCGTATTTGTTGCAGCGCCGCGCTTAAAATAAAAAAAAAAACCATTGTTTGATTCTTTATAGAATTTTTTGAATTGCGCATTGCATCAATTAATACGGACTTAAGGGCAAGCGAACCCCACAACATACGGTAAAGGATTTCATCACCTTTTCCGTGGCCCATAAATCACGAACTTGAGCATAACGATTACCCGCACAAATTTAAAAGAAACTAGACTTTAAGCCTTAAGGACTTCGCGCTCACTAGGAGAAGTTAACTGTGTTTAGAACCTTGCTTAACGGTATATTGTTTACGGGGTGTCTAGGAAAGTGTTAACGGCGAAACCGCTAAAAGAGAAAGGGTTATTTAATTAAGGAACTTCGCGAAAGCGTTGGAAAACCTCCCCTTATCTCTGCACTTACCTGGCCTCGTGATCAGTGTATGTTGAGTCTGTTTCTCGACACAGTTTAACTTCGACAATCAAGTTCTTGAGCAGGTCTAGTTGACCTAGGTGAACCCTAGAACGATTAAGTGTGTGGTATTTTTGTGTCGTGATTGTTTTTGTCCATATTCTTTTTGTGTATACTTCATTCTTTTGTTAATATAAAAAAAAAATTTTAAAAAAAAAAAAATCATTCATTTTTCCCTTCCTCTTCTCTTCCTTTCTTTCCTTCTCTCTTCATATCATGGGTACTCCACCTCGAAAAACTCTTGCCGAACTTTGGTACCCACAACCAGACATTACTTCATACGGTTCTTGTTTTGGCCGAACATCGAACGACCCCTCCATGCCCAAAGTTTCACTGAAAGATCGCATAGCAGCGTCTAGGACAAACACTTGCACTCCTCATTCCACTTCGTATCAACCGTTTCAAACATTCACTCCCGCTTATGTTGATACCCCTTCTGCAAGTCGTCCTTTGTCCATCGCTGAACGTATTGAACAATCCCGTAGCCGATCTTTCACTCCTTTCACCACTACAAATTCTTGGGATCAACAATTCCATTCACCTTCTTATCCAAATGTTGATCCTGCTCCCGTCCAGCCATTCAATTCCTACCAGTCCTACCCAACTTTTAAACCTTCCCTAGACATTGCTTCTACACCGCCTTTTGGGAGTTTTCAGTATCCATACAACTGTGAATCTTTCACTGAAACCCCTTCACAACCAATGTCTAGTCTAAAACAGTCGTTGGAAGACTTTAGGGTAGCGTCAAGCCAACAAATGATGGATTTGAATTCGTCCATGGCCGCCCTCATACAACCTAGTGATCCGGTAGCTAGTTTTCAACTAGCTCCAAATTTTTCAATGTATGATGCGGCGGCAGGCCAGGCTGTGAATTTGAGTGGAGAGAGTGAGCTGTACCCCCTTCCGAATCAAACCTACCCATCCCAAATTGAATCCCACAACTCCAGTGTTGAAAGTCTATCAAATGTCCCAAATGAATTATCAGTTGAAGATAGAATGTTTAATGAGTTGTGCGACTTTGTAGTGTTTGATTTGCCCGATTGTGAAGGGTCCCTTTTGAGTGAAACCATACCCAATCCTCTTGACCTCTCCACCTCCACACTAGAACCGGAATTGATTGATATCCATGCTTTTGTTGAGGTGTCGGAGAATTTTGATTTTCACTTGATTGAGGATATTGACGCTGGGAACATTTTGGATGATGAACCCGTAGATTTGGCTGAGTTTGTCTCTTCAAATCATCATCCCGAGTCATTAAATGTTTTTCCCGAACCCCATATGCGTCTTGATTTTGAAGAAATATGCATGGATGAGCTTAACTTTGAGGAGAATTTTGAGGATAGTTTTGAGGATGAACCAGTTTTAATTGATGAGTCGGATTTTCCCATTCATCCTGTCCCTATCATTGACTGTGTACACCCTCCTGAACCTTTAACCGATACCCCTCCTCGATCACTTCCCTCCACCCTTTCCATCGTTCCGACCTTGCAAGAACCCGTCTCGCTCTCATTTCATATGTCTGGTTTACCAGGTTCGGCGTACCCATGGTTTCTTACGAATCTTGAGGGATTCGACCCAATTTCTCGACGAGTAAATATATTAGCACAATCACTTTTCACACATCGGTCATCACAAATTGTGCTAATCTATTTACTCCATTTGCACCCTCAAGTTCGTATTCCACTTCCTTTTCCCTTCCGCCATTCTTCTTCCTCTCATATACCGAGACCGTATACCACTTCTATCCCCATACGGTCTCGCGTATTCTCCATCTCTTTTCTCTACGCCTTCTTTCACCAGCCACTGCTTTATCGAGATAAAATCTTTGAATGGTTGGTACTAACTTTTGGCCTGTGTAAGGCCTTGTATAGCTTGATACTGTTCTTTCCCCCTTAATCCTGAATTTCAACGCTTAACAGTGGAAACACTGTTTTACTTAAGTTTGGGGGGGGACACCTTTTTTGTATATATTTTTTGTTTTGTTTGTTGTATATAATTTGTTTTTAGGGAGCGCCGGCAATTTTGACCCTCTTGGTATAGCCTGACAGTGAGGGCACTGTCAAGTTTAAGTTTGGGGGTGTGCTCGGTAAGCTTTCTTCCTTCGCATTCATTTGTATATTTTGCATTTGCATACCTTATTAAAAACCCACAAAAATCGAAAACTTTCCAAAAATTATAAAAACTTTTTGTCAAGTTAGATTGTGGAAGAACTCTGATTCAACATTCGACGGTTTTTGTTTGAAAAAATAGGAATAACTAAATCTTATGTTTAGATTTTGAAAACCTGAAAGATAACTCTCCTTTGAAGTTAACTATGGCTGATATACGTCTTTACATCACACTACACGTGTCGTAAGATTTTGGGAATTAGACGACAAGTCTTTCATGTTTAAACTTTTAAACAGATAAATGATTTTCTGAGGATCAAATAGGTTTGTTCTGAAATAAGTAATGTCAAGAATAGTTTATGAAGTAAAGCGAATATGAAGGAATGTTATTGATGCCGTAATTGGAGCTAAGTCGGAAAAATAACCCATCTAAAACTTGATTGGAATGATTACACACCAAACCCACTAAACACGTCTTTTATCCAAAAAAATATTTGAACTGCCGGTTATATCTCCGTTCGTATTGAATCATCTGATTTTCACGACAAACTGTCTTTTGTTTTTGGACCTAGGTAACTTGAGTAATTAAGTCCGCTGGGGTGTTTCTACACCTAATGCCCTAAAACCAACTGGTTTGGGTGCATTGGCCCAAAGCTCGCTAAGAAGCCTAGAAAGTCCAGTTTAAAACAAAGTCAAGCAAGTGTTCTCTCCGAGTTAAAATTCCTAACGGTTCTTTGTGTGAGAATAATCTTGATAAAAGACAGGCTTTTAAAAAAAAATTAACGGAGATATGAAGGTTTTATTCTATGATAAAGACTATTGCACGTTCACAGATGTGTTATGAAATGAAAACAAGAAAAAGGTGGAGTGAAAAATACGACTTAGTTTCCTGTTAGGGAAGATAGAAATTCTGAAGTTGAAACCTTACTGGAAAACGAAACTTGAAAAATGCTTAACTCTTTATAAAACTTATGTGATCCTTTTAAAATTGTTATCTGGGATTTATTGTGCGACATGATGACTTTAATCGATCCTTCTGGAACTTAACGACACTAATTGCACTGCACGTAAAGACATATAAAATCGTGTAGTTAAATAAGAAGCGAGGTGTGAAAAATAAAGGTTCGATAGTCTAGACTTAGGATTATAGAATTGTTATTTTCTGAAACAAAAACTTTAGGGTTTGAATCTTACTTATTGTACAAAACCAACTTGACCGGATTTTGTGGGTAGTATCCGGTGAAAACCCTCAGGAGACAACACTCCTCCTACTAGGGACACCTAGAGGTTTAACGGCTTGTTGCACGCGCTCAGTGCAATCGCGTTCCCTGCGAAAGTGCGGATTAGGATTTTATTTTTGTGAATAATTGGTTTTTGCTCGGGACGAGCAAAAGTTAAGTTTGGGGGTATTTGTTCATACCAGAATATTGCAATTTTATACGCGCCCATTCTTATGCTCGTGTGTTTATAGGTAGGTGCTTGTAATCCGTGTTTGTTACATATTACAGAATACAGGTTTTCCAGTATAAATATTGCAATTCAAGATAAAATCTCCACAGTTCCACCAAATACAGAGCATCTGTTGACAACAGATAAAAGCGGGTTCCGGTCATCCATATCCGTCCGGTGCTGCGTACCGGTTCCAGGGACAAGACATATGACAACGGTCATACATGTCTCGGACAAGCACAGAGCACGAGAGGGGCTGCATAAGGGCTGCATAAGAATCAATGGGTGCACGGAGCTCGAGGGAGATAGAAGTCAAAAGTGAAAAAGATAATGCAATCTTGGACTAGGAATCTGAAGATATTCTGGAAGCAATTATCAGAAAATATATGTACCAGACAACAGGGGACAGCAGATCAGGGCCGTACAAGAAACCACACACCCTAACCCTACTGTAGGGGCGCGGATCCGCGGCCAATAGGGGGTATTGGCGGCGGATCCGCGGCCAAGTGGGCCCCTCTCACTGACAATTTTTGGGGTTATTTTGGGTATTTCATTTTATATCAGAATGTTGCCCTAGATCTTCAACCCTGTGCCTATAAATACAGCAGATCTGAGCTCAACCAAGGGAGCTTTTCTTTAGCCTCTTTTTTGTAGTTTTGTTCTTCTTTCTTCTTCTTCTTCATTCTTCCTCCATGAAATTGTAGTGAGAGCTTTTGAGTGGATGTTAATGAAGATGAGGGTTTTTTATCTTTCTTGTTAGTTTGCTCCTCCTTGAGATTCTTGCTTTCTCTTGCTCATTCAACCTCTTCATTGAACTTGAATGGTTAAGGGTTAGTTATTGATCTCAAGGGTCGTATTTTCTCACGGGACTAGCACTTCATTTCACATGCGTTCTCTACCCTTCCCTTGATCTTGCAACCTCTTCATTGAGCTTGCAAGTTTAAGGGTTGGCTATTGATCACATGCTTGTCTTGAGTCCTAGTTTCGTATTCTTTTTATCGCTTTTTATTACTTGCTTTTTATTACCTTGTCTTTACTTACTTGCAATTTTATTCCATGTACTTTAATACTTGTATCTTTTCTTTTCTTTGTTCTTTTCCTTTTGGTTTCTTTTGTTCATTTTGTAAATGTTGTAATTATTGTTGTTGTTAAGAATTAATACGGTATTGTAAGTTAACGTTTCTTTGCCAATTCCTTTTCCCGTTATTTTCCATTTGAACTTCGCCCAAACCATACGCAAGCGCTCCGTTAGGCACCGTACCCTGACAAGGTAACGGTGATTCCTAACCGCGACCGGTTGCGTCCGGTTTGGCCGGAGGCGAAAGCAAGAGACAAGAACGGAAGGACAAGGGTAAATAAGCCGGATTCCACGAATACCGCGCTTAAATCCCCTAATCCCCGTTGTTGCCAATTGCTTAGCTTCAATTGGTCAAGACTCGGCTCAAAGGTTTTGAGTACGGATTTCTTAGCTTACAATTTCGTATCTTTTCTTAACAACCTTATACTTGCAGATAAACACATAGGTTAGAATCAAACACACATACAGATTCTTTATTGACTCGTCTAAGACAAGAAGGTAAGATACCACCATCTCCCTGTGGACCGACCCGTGCTCAACCGGCTAGCTGCAAAGCGACACCGTCCTGATCGCGGTTACACTTTAAATCTTTGAACATCCGACACGCCATCGGCGTGCGATCAGTAGTCCGCTCTTTCGCTTCACAAGCTCCGAGTAGAAGTCCCTTCGCCGCGATCCATGATCTCCCGGACTCAAGAGTGGCTCCACGACTCGAACGATCCATGCAAGCTTGAAGTGTTCCGATTCTCCGATGATCTACGTCGAAGTTGCTATAACCCAAGCTTTCTCACTCTAAAGAGAAGAACACCCTAATCTAATGGGCTAGATTAGATGAGAATGATGGAGTAGTATTTATGCTATCTTTTTATATCACTTTCTCACAATAAATCATCACATAAGGAATTTCTTGTGAGCTCTCTCTATCAAAAAACAATGAGAGAAGAAGATGAAGAATGAAAGAATAATCCTTTTGTGATGAATAGTATTCAAGAATATATGATTGATTATTAAACCATGGTCAAGGATGATAGGATAAAACTTGTAGAGAATAAACTAGAGTTAGGGTTTAGTTAGGTTAAGGATAAGTATCAACCATAATATCTTAACCAAGACAAAATAGAATCCTTCTAGAATGAACAAGAAGAAGCTAATCCTAATTAAACCCTAATCCCTTTTTATCATCCTAAAACATGTTTTATAATAAATCATATCATGCCACAATAATATATATCACATATATATTATATATTTGCAACAAAAGAAAATAATACATTTAACATATATCGCATATATATCAATGTATTAATCCGGTGAGAAAATGAAATAATAAAGCGAGCCAATATTAGATAATGTAATACAATATATCATATATATCATTATACATTAAATCATTGAATCAACACTTGATCCAACGATCCGGCTATATCGAATATAACCGACTAATATATCATGTACCGATTCATCGAATCAACACTTGATCCGATGTCCCGATTCATATCATAATATCTCGAGAATATAATACGGTATCTCATATCGCATTATCCTCGGTCCTGCACATATCACATATGTGCCTCTACTCCGTTTTGCCTGAGCCAAGAAACCTCTGTGTAGGACTATAAAGAATCGTCAATACGCCGGTAGCAGGTGATGATCATATCAAACACCCATAAGCTGCAAGCGGTGAGCTAAACATAACAGCCACCCAGGTATTGAGCGATCAGAAGATCAACAAGCTAGCCTTTCCGTTCTCCTGTGAGTCCAATCAGTAACACTCCCGTACAGTCCGGTCTGTTCATCTGATATGTCGCATATCAAGTCTTGGGGCGGTATACGTCAGACCCCAGTAACCGATAATTCGTGTCGATGTGAGGCTCATAATAGGTCGAGAAACTACTGGTAACACTTACCAGTATATCTCTATATCAGCCCTGACCAGGGACTTCCAGTTATAGCCAATCGAACACTGCACGACATCAACTCTTTATACCGGGAGAGACGAATCCCCTCCTATCGCTTATTGCCTCCATGTGATTCGGGACTGTACCAAAAAGCCACCGTTTTGCATGCCCTCTTGGACATGGTAAGGTGGAAATCAAAACACAGTGGGAATCACACAAGACTCTATGAAGATCTCGGGTCTACAGACTACCCTGTACCGTGTCACCGGAGAACTGCCATCTGACGTGTGGTATATCACCAACTGGGAGTTCTCGGCGAGTCCGTCCAGTGTACCCAGTCTCCATTGAGCACTCGTACACCATCCTTGATGTCAAACACCGATGGATATGGGATCATCCATCGCCCATCATATGGGTCAAGATGCGTATACGCTAGTCTACTCTGGTGTATCGATGCCCTGTCTCGATATACCCTCGACTAGGAACATTTATAGGATGTATTCATCGACTACCGTGGCCCCACTAGTATGATCTCATCATAATCCCAGTTGTCGAGTACATATCCTAAGGGCTTTATCAACATGTGAGAGAAAGACAATAAACCAATACAAGTCAACATGTTAAGATAAAGTGAAACCAAATAGCATACTATCATGACGAGCAAGAAAGTCCTCTCTGTATATATCCAAGCATCCATCATAATATACATCATATGTACAACAATAGCCTCTAGGGCATATACATAACTAACAGTGCGGGACCGAGATTAATACGTGTATGTGATACTATATTCTAATATCGCGATATATGATATCAGTCGGTTATATGAAATATAGCCGGGTTATTGAATCAAGTGTTGATTCGATAAGTTGATATAAATGATATTAGTCGGTTATATGTGATATAGCCGGATTATTAAATCAAGTGTTGATTTAATAATTTAATATATAATTATATATTTGATATATTAATATATATTAACTAATATTAGCTCACTTAAGAATTTCTTTTCTACTAATATATTTAAATATATATGTGATATATATTAATGTATTTAATTTTGTTTCATGATTGATGATACATTGGACATGGGTGTATGACACTCATACCAAACTAAAGATAATTTGGGGATTTAATTATTAAGTGATAAATCAAAATTAGGTGGAAATTGGAATGGTTTAGGATGCTTGTGGAAGCATGTAGAAATCTTGACATAGTCCACTAATTTTGTTTTACTATAAATATTTATTAACCCAACCATTATCTTTAGCCATGGTTAAGTCTCTACAAATATCATTTGTGATATTTTCTCACCCATGGTTGAGACGGTTCACCACTTCATCTTTCTCTTCATTTCATTTTAGCTCACTAGCTTTTGAGTGAGGTGAAAAAGTAAAAGAGAGAATTAATTCTAAAGTGAGCAAAATTACTACTTCATCAATCTATACCAAATTAACCATTTAGTATAGATTGTTTTCTTCACTAATTCCTCAATTAGTGAAGCGGTATCTTGAGTTAGAGATTCTTCGACGTAGATCATTTTCGGCCTCGAAGATCCTTAAGCAAGCTTGTTCCTTTCGCCTAGTGGACCCTAAGAAGAGTTCGGGGGACCACTACTTGGAGCTAAGGGAGTACTACATGGAGCTTTAGAAGTGAAGGACCAGTCTACAAAGGTTGTATTCCGTGTTCACTTAGTGTAATGTTTTTACATGCTTTAAAAACCCTAATTCTTTAGTTAGATTCTCGTTCGGGTTGCTTAGCACTCTAGATTTTTTGAAATTGCATACTTGATGCTTGCCGAAACCTAGCGAGGGTGCTAAGAGAACCCAGCACAACGGTCGAGGCGCAACCGATTGGGCTCAAATTTGGGCCCATGCCCCGTCAACAAACGGTTACTGAAAGTTCCTAGCGCCTTTGCCGCTACAACCGCAGCCGATGCGGAATCGAAAAAAAAAATTTTTAAAGGAGCACTAGAAAATAATCAATAGCAATCGTTCTAAATATTAAACTAGTAAACTAAGAATGCAAGATTTAGGGATTACATATTTTTCCGCGTGTCTACCGAATCATGGAAGACCCATCCAAACTTCTCATACGCCGTCGGGAATAAGCTTGAGAAGCGACCGCCCTTACCGAAGATGATCCATCCGAGAAAACCGATCCAAGCTCCAGCTTCACCTAGTGAAGCAATCGACACTCCAATTTTGCTAGAAATGGAGTGTGGGGATGTAAGATTTTTCCACTATCATTTTATGTCATTTTACATGCTCAAGTGTGCATCCTCACTCAAGAGGAAGAAGGAGGAGAAAGGATGATAAAGAGTGTGTATGTTGTGTTTGAATGAGAGAGAGATATAGCTTCATATTTTATTTTCAACCATAAAAATAAAATACATGACATAACATTTTTCAAATAAACAATTCAAAGCCATCCCTCTCTACATGCTCACCTTTACACCTTACCTAGCCACCTAATTAATAATTTCCTAAAAAGAAAATTTCTATAATGAGGTGTCCTCTTTTTAGAAGTATTCCAGATAAATGCATAATACAACCCTGGTATACATATCGAAATACATATATGTGTATCCGTATAAAATACAGATAGCCAAGAGAGAGAAAAAGAATAGTGTACATAATACTAGAATATATATATATATATATATTATTAAATCAATACTTGATTTACTAATCCAGCTTAATCCTAAGCCGACTAGTATTATCAACCGTCTGATTAAAGTTCATGTAGCATGTACACGTATTTAATCGGACCCCTGTATGTATCAACATACGTCATCTACATCATATCTACTGAACTGGAAAAACCCTCTGTGTGGGACTTTAAAGACTCGACAATACGCTGGCAGTGATTTACTGAATAAATCCAAAACCACAAGCATGTCAGCAACACTAGCTGTACATAACGGTGTTAGTTATATGTATGACCTAAAGGCCATTGCTATACATAGGATGTATATTGTAGTGGATGCTTGGACATATATATGGAGGACTTTCTTGCTCGACATGATAGTATGCTATCTGGTTGCTCTTTACCTTAACGTGTACACTGATTGTCTCTCTGTTACATGTTGGTAAAGCCCTTAGGATGTGTACTTGACTACCTGGACTATGATGCGGATCATACTAGTGGGGACATGGTAGTCCATAAGTACATCCTTCAAGGTCCCTAGTCGTGGGTGTATCGAGACAGGGCATCGATATACCAGAGTAGACTAGCGTATACCTTCTCGACCCATACAGATGGGCGACGGATGATCCCATACCCATTTGTGTTTGACATCAGAGATGATATACGGGTGCTCAGTGGAGACTTGGTACACTGGACGGACTCACCGAGAACTCCCAGATGGTATTATACCTTACGTCAGATGGAAGTTCTCTGGTGACACTGGTATAGGTTAGTCTGTAGACCCAAGATCGTCATAGAGTCTTGTGTGATTCCCACTGTGCTTTGATTTCCACCTTACCACGTCCAAGAGGGCATGCAAAATGGTGGTTTTTAGGTAAAGTCCCGAGTCACATGGAGGCAATGAGCGATAGGAGGGGTTTCGTCTCTCCCTGTATTGGGGGTTGATGTTGCGCTATGCTCGATTGGCCATAACAGGGAAGTCCCTGGCCAGGGCTGGTTTAGAGATATACTGGTAAGTGTTACCAGTAGTTTCTCGACCCGTTATGCGCCTCATAACGGCATGACTTATAGGTTATTGGAGTCTGACGTTTACTACCCCTAGACTTGATATGCAACATATCAGACGAGGAGACCGGACTGTACGGTAGTGTCACTGTCAGGCTTTTGCAGGAGTTGGAGCGGGGTTGCTTGCTGATCTTCAGATCGCTCAATACCCGGGTAGCCGTTACGTCCAGCTAGTACCGCTGACGGCTTGTGGGTGTTTGATATGATCATCACCTACTGCCGGCGTATTGACGAGTCTTTAGAGTCCTACATAGAGGTTGTACTGGCTCAGGCGAAACGAGATAGGGGCGCATATGTGATATGTGCGGGACCGAGAATAATGCGTGTATGTGATACCGTATTCTATTCTCGCGATGTTTGTATCGATCGGTTGTATACGATATAACCTAGTTATCGATTCAAGGGTTGATTCGATAAGTCGATACATTTGATATTAGTCGGTTGTATGCGATATGACCGGATCGTTAAATCAAGTGTTGATTTAATGATTTAATGTATAATTATATATTTGATATATTACTTTACATTAACTAGTATTAGTTCACTTAAGATTGATTTTCTCACTTGATGTGCACAAGTTGTATATGTGATATATTTTATGCACAAGATTGTATCATGTTTGATGATACACAAGACATGGGAGTAGAAGACATACACCATTCTATTTGTAAATGGTGGTTTATAATTATATAAAGTAAAAGCAAATTAGTGGAGGTTTTGTCACTAGCTTGAAACTTGTAGAAGTTTGCGGAGGCTTTGACAGAGTCCACTAACTTTGTTTTACTTTAGGTTTTTATTAACCTAACCATTTGTCTTAGCCATGGTAATGTCTCTACATGGGTTAGTATATGATACTCACTCACCATGGTTAGCTAACTCACTTGATCATTATCCTCTTCTCTTTCCTTTTGGTTCATCATCATCTTCTTGATTCAAAAAGGAAAAGCTTGCTAGGGTTTGATCCTAAGTGAAAAATATTGTGAGAAATGAAAATCCAAAGAGTACCCATTTCCTATCTCACCATCCTCTACTAGACTAGCACTTTAGTTTTGGGTGTTTGCTTCACTAATTCTTTGGTTAGTGAGGTAGAAGCTTGAGTCCGTATTCCCTCGACGTAGATCATCTTCGGCCTCGAAGACTTCAATCGATCCCGTTGCAATTTCTCATGGAGCCGTCAGAGAGTCAGGAGTTGGTTGATCACAGCGAAGGGACTACATCACGGAGCTTTAGGAACTGAAGGACCGATCTACAAAGGTTGTATTTCGTATTCACTTAGTGCAAATATGATTTACTTGCATAGTTTTTGCCTAATCTCTAGTTAACGATCTTGCTTCGGGTTGTTAGGCACCTAAAAAATTTTAATCCGACATGGTCGATGCCTTGTAGAGATTCATTAGAGTGCCTAGTAACTCTATAAAAGGCTACTCAGGTATCTGCTGAAAAGGAGGTCAACAATCAAGTACGTCCATACCCTACTGAGCCTGAATGTGACAATCTCCGTATAGTCCGATATCTTCGTTTAAAAGTATCGTATACCGGGTCTAGGGGTGGATAACGTCAGACCCCTAATAACCCGATAAGTCATGCCGGAGTCAAACTCATCACCAACCGAGAAACTATAGAACTCCTATCAGTAAATCTCATCCACAGTAGCCACGAATTTATGGTGATGGCCAACCGAACACAATGCGACATCGACTTCTAATACCCGGAGATACGAATCCCTGACAATCGCTCACTGCCTCCATTTAGCTCAGGACAGTACCTAACTAAAACATGTTTGCACGACTCCTTTGAGCCATGGTAGAGTAGTAATCTAAGTACAGTAGGAACTCACACGAGACAAATGACGATCTCTGGTCAAAAAACTAACCTATACTCAAGCCACTAGAGAACTGCTATCTGACGATATGTATTATACTATCTAGAAGTTCTCGGCGATTCCGTCCGGTGTACACAACTCCAGTGTGTTAGTGTATATGCCCTAGAGGCCATTACTGTATCATACTAGTATGCATATTACTTAATGGAAGCTTGGGATATTCACCTTGTATTGACAATCTTGCTCAAAATGGTAGTATGCTACTTGGTTTGTTTCTGCTTTAATGTGTACTTGTGTTTATTTTAGTATATCACCTATACACATTAGTGGAACCTTTAGGATCTTTGCTTGATTACCAGCGTTGTGATGGCAATCACACTCGTGGGGGCTGTGTAATCTATAAGCACATCCTTATGCTGGTCCCTAGTCGCAGGACAATCGAGACAGGGCATCGATACTCCGGAGTAGACTAGCATATGCACTTCTCATCCCAGTGTGGGAGACGGTCTGTCCCACAGCCGTCAGTACGTCGTATTTGAGATAGTACGCGTGTGCTCGTTAGTTTACGAGTAGACTGGACATGACTCGTCGGGAACTGTTGGTTAGTACTATACCTATCGTCGGTTATCAGTTCCCAGGTGACATGAGTACAGCTTAGTCCGCTGACTTGACACTGTCACTTCGCCTCGAGTGTGTTCCCACTGTACTTTGATCACTACCCTACCACGGCTCAAAGGAGTCGTGCAAACAGGTAGTTTTTGGGTGCAGTCCCGAAGCACTTGGAGGTTGTGACGGTTAGACAGGATTCGTCTCTCCGGGTATTGGGGGTTGACATCGCGCTGTGTCTAGGAAGGCCATTACACGAGTAGTCCCTGGCCAGGGCAAGCGAGATATACTGGTAGGTTTCCAGTGTTATCTAAGGGTGTTCTGGGCTTCACTCCGACACAACTTGTACCGCTATTAGGGGACTGACGTTTACCGCCCCCTAGGCCCTCCATGCGATGTATCAGACGAACAGACCGGACTGTGCAGAGATTGTCACATTCAGGCTTAGTAGGAGTTCAGATGGGTTTCACCTCGTCAGTCTTCTTGTCGGCATCTACCTGGGGACCGTTACGCACAGCTAGTGCCGCTTGCGGTCTGTGGTTAAACCCACTGCCAGCGTAGTGTCGAGTCTTTAGAGTCCCACACAGAAAGCTATTCGCCTTTAGGCAAAAGAGTAGTGGTCGCATGGTTTTGCGACATATCGCATGGTTTTGCGACAGGGTTCGGTCACATCCGTGCACTTGTGCTCGTTTGGTATCCGGACAGTTAACACTAGTGGGCTTTGGTTTAAGCCAGATCCTAGTGTACGTTTTGGGATTGGTTTTTATTTCGTTTGTATTCGTGTTCCTCGGAACGCGGATGCGGGTGTGTATGCACAGTCGACAGAGAGACAGAGGCAGAGGATTCTCATTGGGGTTGTGGACTGTTGACTGTTGACTGTTGACTATTGACTAAACCCTAATGAGAATAAGATATATATATATATATTTAACATTAATATTAATTAAGTATTATAGTGACATGGTTGTTGAGGGGTTGACTTTGTTGACTTGGTTACTTTGTTGACCGGTTGACTAGGTTGGACTAGTTGACCATCATCATGACAATGGCTATCATTTTATGGCAAAGACTTTTGCTTGCTTGTTTATTTATGCAAAATGAGTGCATGAAATGATATAGCCATTTTGACTTAAACCATCACACAATACTTGATTACTATTTTTGTTATGATGTCTTTGGATTATGAGAGGTTGGATGGCAAAAGACTCTCTCATTCTATCATTTCATTTCTCTCTCTTGCCATCACTTGTTCAAGCTCTCCTTCTTCCTCTTGCTCTCTATAGCTCAAGGCAAACCATTCTCATGTGTTGAGACTCATTGCCTTAGAGATAAAAAGACACCAAAACAATTCTCTACTCATTCTAGTTCACAAGGCCTAGCAAGCCAAGTGTTCTAGTTTCTTCAAAGTTCGAAGAAGAAGGCAAAGGTTGAAGCTTTCGGGTGGATCCATCTTCGGCGCAAGGAGACGACGAGGTGAGGCCGATCCGTACACGGGAAAGAGTTGAAGACGAACGAGTTCAAGAAAGGTATAGCCCCCCTAACCGTGTAGGCAAAACTCTAGTTTGGTTGTTAGTTAGTTGTTTAACAAAGATCCGTTTTTATGAGTCTATGTTACCACCCTCTTGAAAATCGTTTTTCACCACTTCCGCAACCTCGTAAGTACTGGGGAAGGGTAGCATGGACTTACAGTGGTATCAGAGCCTAGTTAAACACTATCTAACATGTTAGCAAAGTAACTAGAAATTCGATCGAAGAAAAAGTCGCAAAACGAACCCGTAAAATCAAGTTTCTGCCGAATTTTTTTTTGTCCAAAAAATGATAAATCTTATCTTAAAAATCGGCTCAGGCTTTTGTTTAAACACCCAGTAAAATTGGTCCATCGAACCGGTCAAGGAGCCGTGGAAACGCGGCGGGAGCATGCTCCCTCCGCGATTCCGCGGCCGAGTTAACTCTGCCGTGGCACAATTTTGTTGCAGTGTATTTCTAGGGTTGTTTTGGGATTTTTACAATAGGTCTTTTCATCCCAGATTTTCCAGAAAGAAAAATTAGTTTTTGGGGCTTGAAAATCCGTATTTTTATCGAACTTCTAAAGACTTAAGCTGACGGGTATATATCTGTGATGTGTTATATGTATTGAACGTCCGCCAATCGCTATACGTCGATTAGTGGGGGTTATACATATCTGTGATCTGTAATGTTGATGGTATGTGTATATGAATTCATTGGATTGTCGCGGATGAATAGCCGGGGGGTTGTGAGATGAGAGTTTTCTTTTATCTTTCAATTCATGTAAATTTGTAAATTGATGTAATATTATTTTTGGCCGCACAACCGGGTCGAGGTTGTAGCCATAATTGTATAATTTCTTTTTATTGTTTTTGCTCCTAGGATAGACCCAAGGTGGGGTGCACAAACTACCAGGTATCTCGAAGTGCCGAGTGGCCTACTCACGTCGTTGAGGGAGGTTGCTCCGCTTCGAATATTTGGCGGGTAGTTTGCCGCACCCGTAGGGGTCTAAGGTGGGGTATTGGCTATTCATCGCGACAGTGTAATCCGCCTTTCGTTACAGGCTCGTACGAATTGCGGATTCCTAGTATATCCAATGTGTTCATCTGTGATCTGAAATGGTTATCATTGCAATCTATCTATATATGATATTATTTAGGCGTTGCTTATGTTTTGCAGCCGCGCTAGCCCAGCCCCCTCTCTGTCGTTAGTTAAGTAACCTAACGGGTAATGACGGGGCCCCGTGGCGAATGCGAATGGCATAAGCGTACGTCATATTTTGGTTGTTTTCTGCAATGGTAGGATTAAATGATGGGACGCATTAAAAGAACTAATGCAAGAAAATAAACCAAGTAAAAGTCGTTGGAACACTTTAAAAAACCACTCGGTTTCTTTTCAAAATAACTTTTAAACGTGAAGCTTAAGCCACTCCTTTTAAAAGCTATCTCGTTCCATCGATTATATCAAGTTCATTACGTTCACGGTTTCGCCAAAACCATTCGTAGCCCTCCGTCGTTTCACATGGATGGTTAATAGTATTCAAGCTATGTTTGTTGGCTAAAGTCAAGGCATAGTGATTGGTAGCTATTGGATATTCATGTGCAGCATAGATAGATGTGTTGGTTTGGGGCAGTCGTTCTACCTTGTTGGCCAAAGTCAAAGGTAAGTGCGGGTGGGCTCAAATTAACCTGGAGAATGACGGGTAGAACTTTACATGCGACTTATGATTTGTTGGCCAAAGTTAAGGTCATAAGAGCATGGGGCAAAAATCCACATCGGGAGTTTCAAAAGAACTGAAACTTGCTGGCGCTGCATACAATTTGGAGTGTGATGATTCTGGTAGGATTTCTTCAGTTTTGTCACGCAATGACATTTGGATCCCGATCCTACTGTGAGTATATGCTACTCCTCGAGAAATTTCTCACTTAACGATCAATGCTATAAACCAAGTAGGTGTCTAGAAAGGTGTTAGCGGGTCTACGCCCCCAGGGAAAAGAGGTTATTTAATTAAAGAACTTCGCGAAATCGTTGGAAAACCTCCCTCGAAGTACTGACACCAGCCTGGCCAAACGGTTAAGCAAGTATTGTACGGTGAGATTGATCCTGACTAATTATTCCTTTTTGGTTTGAGGAGGGATTCGAGAGACAGTGGGAGCCATCCTGTTTAGACAAATTAAAAACCACTCTAAACTTGCAAGAGCATCATGCTAAAGTGTTTCTTCTCTCTCTCCTAATTGCAGCGACCAAACATCATGACCGGACTTAAGTTATTACTAGATAAAAACATACTGACAGGGCCAAACTACAAAGATTGGCACAGGAATGTCAAAATGGCAATCACTTATGATAAGTTGGGGTATCTCCTTACCACCAAAGCTCCCCCTGTCCCAGGTCCCAAAACCAGCGTCGCGGATAGGGAAATCCGTAAGACCTGGGAAATCGATTGCACGAAGGCCAAGTGCCACGTGCTTGCCTCTATGGACAATGAACTTCAGAGGAGGCACGAGAATATGAACCTCGAATCCATATTTCTCCATACAAAAGAACTGTATGGAGAGCAATCTCGTATCGCAAGATACGAAGTGTCGAAGAAGTTGTTTTCAGCAAAGTTGACCATCGGATCATCGGTAGAGAAACACGTGCTTAAGATGATTGGCTTCATAGAGGAGCCCGCGGACCTTGGGACCACGTTAGAGAGCGAGCTCTATACGGACTTGATTCTCCAGTCCCATCCTTCCACTTACGCCCAGTTTATCCTGAACTTCAACTTGCTAGAAAAGAAAGTTGAACTTTCAGAACTCCTCAACTTGCTGAGGAGTGCAGAGGGCACCCTACAGAAAGGTAGGGAAGCATCCACTTTGTTTCTAGGTGGATCTTCCTCTTCTAGGTCCAAGGCGAAAGCCAAGGAAAAGAAGAAGAAAGCCCCCGCCAAACCAAGGGGCGGTGTTAGTAAAGTGGATACGAAGGGAAAGGCAAAAGCAACAAAGAAAGCGGGGAAGCTTATAGGAAAGGAAGAGTGCTTTTTCTGTCATAAGAGTGGGCACTGGAAGAAAGATTGCAGGGCTTGGAAAGCCAGAACACAGGATTTGAAGCAAGTTGCGGCTTCAGCTTCAGGTGTGTATGTTATTGAAAACTGTCTATCAATAAACTCTACTTCCTGGGTATTGGATACCGGATCAGGATCTCATATCTGTAATTCTTTGCAGGCGTTGAGAAACCGTAGGGTTTTGAAGGCAGGTGACATGACCCTCAAAGTTGCAAATGGAACTAGCATAGATGCTAAGGCCGTGGGGGACTATCACCTGGGAATGTCAGATGGACATGTTTTGGTTTTACGTAATTGCTTTTTTGTACCCAACGCAACTTGTAATATCATTTCTGTATCTTTGATTTCTAAAGAAGGTTATGAATTTGCGTTTGTAAGTAATGTTGTAAATATTCACCTTAATCAAGTTCTGATTGGGTCAGGTACATTAAGCAATGGTATATATGTATTAAACCAACCACAGATTTTCAATGTCCAGAATACACACAAAAGAAAGTCTCCGGAAATAAATCAGACTTTCTTATGGCATTGTAGACTGGGTCACATCAATGAGAGAAGGTTGATGAAGTTACATACAGAAGGATATTTGGATCCGTTCGAATATCAATCGTATGTCACTTGTCAATACTGTCTTAAAGGAAAGATGACAAAGACCCCGTTCACTGGACACGGAGTAAGAGCGAGCGAGCTCTTGGGACTTCTACACAGCGACGTGCGCGGTCCAATGTCTACGAATGCACGAAGCAGTTATTCTTACTTCATTACTTTTACGGATGACTTTTCAAGGTACGGTTATGACTTCTTAATGAAACATAAATCCGAAGCCTTTAGAAAATTCCAGGAATATAAGAATGAAGTAGAAAAACAAACCGGCAAAAGTATCAAGACACTAAGATCTGATCGAGGTAGAGAATACTTGAGTGCCGAATTCCTGGATTACTTAAAAGAGAATGGAATTCTCTCTCAACTTACTCGTCCATACACTTCGCAACATAACGGTGTATCGGAGAGACGGAACCGAACCCTATTGGATATGGTACGGTCCATGATGAGTAACGCTGAGTTACCGTGATCATTCTGGGGATATGCACTAGAATCAGCTGCATACCTTTTGAACCGAGTTCCTACTAAGACTGTGCCTACTACACCATATCAGATGTGGTGTGGGAAGAGACCCTATCTTAATCACATTAATACATGGGGATGTCCAGCTTTTGTCAAAAAGCAGCATGCGGACAAGCTCGAGGCACGCTCAGTATAGTGCAAGTTTGTGGGATATTTAAAGAACTCCATTGGATATTTCTTCTATTGTGAAGAGGAACAAAAGATTTATGTTTCTCGTCATGCCCACTTCTTGGAAACTGAGTTTTTGGAAAATCAGATAAGTGGGAGCGCAATAGAACTGGAAGAAATTCCAGAACCACGAGTTATTACTGAAAGCTTAGTAGAACCAAAGGGTTCGAAAGATCATGACATTCCTACGCCGCTTCGCAGGAGTAGTAGGCAGTCTCATCCTCCCGAGAGATACTACGGTTTTCTCATTGACGGGGATAGAGAGGATTGCATCATTGATTATGATGAGCCGACTAGCTTCCAGCAGGCCATTCAGAGCGTTGACTCGGTAAAATGGTTGGATGCAATGCATACCGAAATGGAGTCCATGTACCCAACAAACTATGGACGTTGGACGTTGCTCCAGATGGGGTAAAACCCGTAGGATGCAAGTGGATCTTCAAAAGGAAGATTGGTGTAGATGGACAGGTTGAGACCTATAAAGCTAGACTGGTTGCAAAGGGTTTTCGTCAAAGACCTGGTTTGGACTATGACGAGACTTTTTCTCCAGTAGCTATGCTGAAATCCATTCGGATCCTTCTTGCCATTGCTACCTTCCACGATTATGAGATTTGGCAGATGGACGTAAAGACAACTTTTCTAAATGGAAATTTAGAGGAGTGTGTTTATATGGACCAGCCAGAGGGTTTCATTCAGAGTGGGAGCAGCGGAAAGGTGTGCAAGTTGCTTAAGTCCATCTACGGACTAAAGCAGGTATCGCGGAGTTGGAACATCTGTTTTGATGAGACGGTCAAAGAATTTGGCTTTATCAAAAATCCAGATGAACCATTCATCTATAGTAGATTTGTAGCGAGAACTATAGTATTCCTCGTTTTATACGTGGATGACATTCTCTTAATAGGAAATGACATTACTATGCTACAATCTGTCAAAGGGTTCTTGTCACACAGGTTCTCCATGAAAGACCTGGGTGATGCCTCATACATTCTGGGGATCCGGATCTATCGTGACAGATCTAAGAGGATACTGGGACTCTCACAGTCCAGGTACATCGACACCATACTGAAAAGATTCAGTATGGAAGATTCCAAGCACGGTAATCTACCGGCTTGTCACGGGATCACCCTTTCCAAAGAGATGTCTCCCAAGACTGATTTGGAAAGGGATCGCATGTCTATTATACCCTACGCTTCTGCGGTAGGCTCTATAATGTATGCGATGTTGTGTACCAGACCAGATGTAGCTTATGCACTGAGTGTGGTAAGCCGGTATCAGTCAAACCCTGGGGAGAAACACTGGATAGCTGCAAAGAACATTCCGAAGTACCTGAGAAGGACTAAGGAGATGTTCTTGGTGTATGGCGGAAAAGTCCTCCAGATCGAGGCCTTTGCTGACTCCAGCTTCCAGAGTGACAAGGATGATTCCATGTCCATGTCGGGTTATGTCGTTACCCTCAATGGAGGGGCGGTGTGTTGGAAGAGTTCCAAACAGGAAACCGTTACTGACTCGACGATGGAAGCGGAATATATCGCTGTTGTAGATACCACAAAAGAAGCCGTCTGGATAAGGAAGTTCTTAACTGAACTTCAGGTGGTTCCGTCCATTATTGATCCAATACCGCTGTATTGCGACAACAACGGGGCTATAGCTTTAGCGAAGGAACCCAGATCCCATCAGAAGTCCAGACACATCTTGAGGCGGTATCACCTAATCAGGGAGATCGTGGGTCGCCAGGAGATCGAGGTTCGGAGAGTTTCTACGGAAGATAACACTGCTGATCCATTCACAAAGGCCTTACCCCAGACTCAGTTCGAGCGGCTGATCGAGATGATAGGTCTTCGATACGCCAGTACATGGCCTTACTGCAAGTGGGAGATTGTTAGTGTATATGCCCTAGAGGCCATTACTGTATCATACTAGTATGTATATTACTTAATGGAAGCTTGGGATATTCACCTTGTTTTGACAATCTTGCTCAAAATGGTAGTATGCTACTTGGTTTGTTTCTACTTTAATGTGTACATGTATTTATTTTAGTATATCACCTATACACATTAGTGGAGCCCTTACGATCTTTGCTTGATTACTAGCGTTGTGATGGCAGTCACACTTGTGGGGGCTGGGTAATCTATAAGCACATCCTTATGCAGGTCCCTAGTCACAGGACTATAGAGACAGGGCATCGATACTCTGGAGTAGACTAGCGTATGCGCTTCTCTTCCCAGTGTGGGAGACGGTCTGTCCCACAACCGTCAGTACGTCGTACTTGAGATAGTATGCGGGTGCTCGTTAGGTTACGAGTACACTGGACAGGACTCATCGGGAACTGTTGGTTGGTACTATACCTATCGTCAGTTATTAGTTCCCATATGACATGAGTACAGCTTAGTCCGCTGACTTGACACTGTCACTTCACCTCGAGTGTGTTCCCAATGTACTTTGATTACTACCCTACCACGGCTCAAAGGAGTCGTGCAAACAGGTAGTTTTTAGGTGCAGTCCCGAAGCAATTGGAGGCAATGACGGTTAGACATGATTCATCTCTCCCGGTATTGGGGGTTGACAGCGCACTGTGTCTAGGAGAGCCATTACACGAGTAGTCCCTGGCCAGGGCAAGCGAGATATACTGGTAGGTTTCCAGTGTTATCTCAGGGTAATCTGGGCTTCACTCCGACACGACTTGTACCGATATTAGGGGACTGACGTTTACCGCCCCCTAGGCCCGCCATGCGATGTATCAGACGAACAGACCGGACTGTGCAGAGATTGTCACATTTAGGCTCAGTAGGAGTTCAGATGGGTTTCACCTCGTCAGTCTTCTTGTTGGCATCTACCTGGGGACCGTTACGCACAGCTAGTGCCGCTTGCGGTCTGTGGTTAAACCCACTGCCAGCGTAGTGTCGAGTCTTTAGAGTTCCACACAGAAAGCTATTCTCCTTTAGGCAAAAGAGTAGTGGTCGCATGGTTTTGCGACAGGGTTCAGTCACATCCGTGCACTTGTGCACGTTTGGTATCCAGAAAGTAAACACTAGTGGGCTTTGGTTTAAGCCAGATCCTAGTGTATGTTTTGGGATTGGTTTTTATCTCGTTTGTATTCGTGTTCCTCGGAACGTGGATGCGGGTGTGTATGCACAGTTGACAGAGAGACAGAGGCAGAGGATTCTCATTGGGGTTGTTGACTGTTGACTGTTGACTTTTGACTAAACCCTAATGAGAATAAGATATATATATTTAAAATTAATATTAATTAAGTATTATAGTGACATGGTTGTTGAGGGGTTGACTTTGTTGACCGGTTGACTAGGTTGGATTAGTTGACCATCATCATGACAATGGCTATCATTCCATGGCAATGACTTTTGCTTGCTTGTTTATTTATGCAAAATGAGTGCATGAAATGATATAGCCATTTTGACTTAAACCATCACACAATACTTGATTACTACTTTTGTTATGATGGCTTTGGATTATGAGAGGTTAGATGGCAAAAGACTCTCTCATTCTATCATTTCATTTCTCTCTCTTGCCATCACTTGCTCAAGCTTTCCCTCTTCCTCTTGCTCTCTCTAGCTCAAGGAAAACCATTCTCATGTGTTGAGACTCATTGCCTTAGAAATAAAAAGACACCAAAACAATCCTCTACTCATTCTAGTTCACAAGGCCTAGCAAGCTAAGTGTTATAGTTTCTTCAAAGTTCGAAGAAGAAGCCAAAGGTAGAAGCTTTCGGGTGGATCCATCTTCGGCGCAAGGAGACGACGAGGTGAGGTCGATCTGTACACCGGAAAGAGTTGAAGACGAAGGAGTTCAAGAAAGGTATAGCCCCCCTAACCGAGTAGGCAAAACTCTAGTTAGGTTGTTAGTTAGTTGTTTAACAAAGATCCGTTTTTATGAGTCCATGTTACCACCCTCTTGAAATTCGTTTTTCACCACTTCCGCAACCCCGTAAGTACCGGGGAAGGGTAGCATGGACTTACACAGTGAGCACCTGTATACTATTTTGGGTGACACAACACCAATGAGTTGTGAGACCGGCCACCGCCCCTCGTCGTGGTTTAGAAACGTATACACTAGTCTACTCCAGAATATCGATTACCAGTCTTGATACTCCTTTAACTAGGGACATTTCAGGATGTGCTTATGGACTACCCAGCTCTCATGTATATGATCGCCATCTTAAAGCTGGCAGTCATGCAAGAATCCTACGGGCTTCATCATTATGTATTAGTGACACGTAAAAACAAGTAAAACTTATACACATCAATGATAAAGAAAAACCAGATGGCATACTTATTGGTGAGTTGTGCTCACTCTATATCGAAGTAGAGAGGCGGAATGCACAAAAATTAATTTTTTAAGCAAGCACAACCAACTTAACCCAAGTGATCAAATCATAACCCTAAACTAGCAAGCTACAAGAGATCTATCCATGAGAGAAGGTTATACCGATAGACACGTGTCTTTCGGGTCTTCACTCCTTTTCTTAAGCTCCTTGGGGTCTCCTAGATAAACCTTGATGGCCGGCTTTCTCAGTCTTAGATGATCCACCCGAGAGTTTGTAATCCAAACTTAGCCTCACTAATGAAGCAACTCAACAACCTAGTTTGCTAATCTAGGTTGCTAAGATGATGTAGTGAGTTTTCTAGTGTATTTCTATCTTTCTTCCTCCCTTAATTCTCAACTCATGAGATGGTAAGGAGGAAGATGAAGAAGGAGGAGGAGGAACTCAAGAAAGCGTAGAGAGGAGAGAGAAACTCAAGGTGAGAATGAGAAAAATCATCACTTGAAACAATAATGCAATCAAGGTTTTATTAAACATATTTTGCAATATAAATATTGAAAGTATGTTTTTGCACCTCTACTAGGTTTATACAAGCATCAAGTATGCAATTTTAAAAAAACTAGAGTGCTAAGTTATACTAAACAAGAATCGAACTAGAGAATTAGGGTTTAGAGTAAAGCAAACAAGTTCTACACTAAGTGAAGAGGGTTTACAACCTTTGTAGACTGGTCCTTCACTTTTAAAGCTCTAAGTAGTAGTCCTTAGAACTCTTCCTCGACTCCACTTGATGAAAGCAATGCGCTTTCTTGTTGTCTTCGAGGCCGAAGATGATCCACCTTGAAGTCACTCTAACTCAAGCTCACTCTTCACTAATCAAAGTATTAGTGAAGCAAACAACCTAAACTAATGGGCTAGAAGAGTGTAGGTTGATGAAGTAGGAATTTTTCTCAGTTATTTTTCTTCTTTTCTTTTCTTTTCTCACCTCAAGAAAATTCTAGAGAGGAAGAAGAAGAAGATGAGGATGAACTTGGATGAGAAAGAATAAACCATGAGGTGAGTGATGAGATGAGATGAGATGTGTATGATAAATATCTTATAATAAAACAAGAAAAAGAGGTGAGTCATGGCTTCTTAAAGCTTCCACAAGCATCTTGAGAAATGACTCAAATTCTTTTTCTTTTTAATTCTAAAAATGTTTATCAATATCTCTTCTCATATATCCTTATGTGTGATTCTCATACATCCATGTACCTTGCATCATCAACCAAGGTACAATATAAAATACATACATACATACACACATACATACATACATATATACATATATATATATATACATACATACATATATATATATATATATACATACATACATACATATATATATATATATATATATATATCATACATATACAAATATTTAACAAGAGAAGAAAATCTTAAGTGAGCTTGATATTAGTTAATATTGTTAGTAATATGTATGCCCTAGAGGCAATTATTGATAATATAGTAGATGCTTGGACATATATATAGAGGAATTTCTTGCTCGACATAATAGTATACTATTAGGTTACCTTTATCTTAACATGTAGACTGGTATTTATACTGTCTAGCACTCACATGTTGATAAATCCCTTAGGATATGTACTTGACTACTAGGACTATGATAAGATCATACTAGTGGTGTCAGGGTGGTCCATAAGTACATCCTTTAATCATCTCCTAATCGTGGAAATATCAGGACCAGGGCATCGATATTCCAGTGTTGACTAGTGTGTATTTTTCTTGTCCCTTAGAGGGCGATGGTTGATCTCACAACCATTGGTGTGTGACATCAAAGATTGTACACAGGTGATCATTGGAGAATGGGTATACCGAACAGGACTCGCCGAGGACTCCTATGTGGTAGTATACCTATCATCAGATAGCAGTACTCTGGTGACACTGGTATAGGTTAGTCTCTAGACCCGAGTTCATCATAGAGTCTTGTGTGGCTCCCACTGTGCTTTGATTTCCTCCCTACCACGGCTCAAAGGAGTCATGCAAACATGTGGATTTTGGGTACAGTCCCGACTCACATGGAGGAAATGAGTATAGGAGGGGTTTCGTCTCTCCCGGTATTGGGTGTTGATGTTGCGCTATACTCGATTGGCTATAACTGGAAGGCCCTGGCCAGGGCTGCTGCTGAGATTTACAGATAAAAGTTATCAGTAGTTTCTCAAACCGTTATAGGCCAGACATCGGCATGACTTATCACGTTACAGGGGACTGACGTTAACCACCCCTAGACATGATATGCAACATATCATACGAAGAGACCGGACTGTACGCTAGTGTTACGATAGGCTTCATGGAGAGTATGGACGAGCTTTCTTGTTGATCTTCATATCGCTCAATACCTGGGTAGCTGTTACGTCCAGCTAGTACCGCTGACGGCTTATGTGTGACTGATGTGATCATCACCTACTGCTGGCGTATTGATGAGTCTTTAGAGTCCCACACAGAAGTTTCCTGGTTCAAGCAAAATGAAGTAGGACACATATGTGATATGTGTGTGGGCCAGATTAAATATGTATATGTGATACCGTATTGTAATCTGGCATTTATCTGTTATTGGTTCAGTTATATGTGATATAACCAGATTGTCAAATCAGTTGTTGATTTGATAATATGATATACAGATAAATGATATTAGTCGGTCATATGTGATATAACCGGATTATTAAATCAAGTGTTGATTTAATAATGTGATATATATTATATTTGATATAATTGTATCTTAACTAATATCATTAGCTCACTAAATATTTTCTTATATGTATTAATATATATATGATATATATATATATAAATATATATATGTAGCATGGCATGATTTCTATTTTTGAGAAAAATAGAAAAAGAAGTGGAAAATGAGTGCAAGGTTGCAAGCATGGGCTTTATTCATAGTTTATTCATCTTGACTCACTATTCAAGCATGGTTGCAATTTTATATTGCAAAATTCCATGCTTGAATGAGTGGAGGTCAAGAGTTGCCATTCATTCTTTGCTCATTCTCAACACTTAGCCATTTTTCTTAAGTTGCTCCCAAGGTTGCTCTCTAGCTTCATCTTCCTCCTCAAATGTCATGGTTCAAGCTTTAACCCTCACATGAGATGTGAATCATGAAGCTTGAACACAAACAAATGAGAAAAATAAACCCCTACTTCATCATCACAAATTAGATTAGCAATTTAATGTAGAGTGTTGCCTTCACTAATGAGATTAGTGAAGGCTTAGCTTGAGCTAGTGGAGTTCGGGTGGAACGTCTTTGGCACGATGATCACGAAGGACGTTCGTTCAACTCAAAGAGGAGCCTAGTAGAGTCGCGTGGACTTCAACCTAGAGCTATTGAAGAGAAGGACTCGAACTATAAAGGTTGTACGCTCTTTTCTTCTCTTAAGTTCATCACATCACAAAAGGAAAACCCTAATAATCAAGTAATGATCTTGTTAGTCTAACTTAGCACCTAATAAAAATTAAAATTTAGCATGCTTGATGCCTCTTGAACATCATGGTGGTGCTAAGGTCGACTTTCATGGTATCAGAGCTAATCTATAACATTAGGGTAACTTGTAGCGACGTTAGAAATCCGTCATTTTTGTCGTGCAAAAACAGCCTATAAAAACAGTTTCGAAATTGATGTTTTGAGTTGTTTGCACACCCCGCGGGCACACTGTTTGAACCGAGAAGCCACGGGGTGGAGCGTGCACACCCTAGAGGGACCAAACGGTTGTACCCACTCCCTAAGACCACCACAAGGTGGTCTTGGCGGTGGGGACCCGAAACTGCCCCACCTTAAGCAGTTTTGAGTCTGCCTCACCCCCTGGCCACCTCATGGTGGCCTCGGGAGTCGGGTACCCCCTCTAGCCCCCCATTCGATAGTTAATATTAGGACCTTCGCCCCCGTGAAGATTCGGGCTGGTTTGAGTTCGTTTCGACTCCCGGATTGGCTTAAAACGTTCGGTTTGGGAACTTTAGCTCACTTGATTTTTCAAGTGTTGGAAAATTTGGTTTAGTTTGCTAATTGCGTGCGGAATTCTAATGTCTCGGTTACTTTACAAGATTTGTGATGTATGTGATATAATTACTAGAATCCGGATTAATTAGTTTTATGAAAACTAGTTAATATAATGTAAAGCTAGCCGTTTAGTCTCAATTGATCGATTGCCATAAAGTTTTGATTCGGATCAAAACTCCGTCGCAATTGCGTATTGTACGTGATCACTAAGCCGGGAATTTTGTTGAATTATCCGAGAACCAATTGAAAAGTTTTTTTCAATTTGAGACTAAAATGCAAGTTTTATAAGTTAGGCATGAAATCCGGAATATGAGATATTCCGGATTTATGATGTCTAAGCTAATAGCGGATTCTAATTATTTTAGTTTTTTGTTTCTTTTCTGCGACCGTAAGTGTAACATGTGGGGTATCCCAATCTCATTGTTATATGCCAACGAGTTTTAGAGATACGTATATTTACTTACGTTGATGATATGTGATATCATGTGTTGTTATTGATATGATTTATTAAATCTTCGTGAAAGAATAGCCGGGGGGTTTTATGTTAGATGAGAGATTTTATTTTCATTCATGTAAAATCTGTATGTAATATTCTTTTATTGGGGCACTTTCGGGTTGAGGATGATGTCACCACTGTTGTATATTATTTACTTTTCCGCATTAGGATAGACCCAAGACGGGGAGCACAAGTAACCGGGTTCTAGAGTCCAGTGGGAAACCATCTCAAGGAGTTGAGACCGGGTCTCCTAACTCTAGAATTGGCAGTGTTACTTGCCGCTCTCGTAGGGGTCTAGGGATGTAGGTTTAGCTATTTATCACGGCTGTGGAATCCGTGTTTTACATTATTGGCTAAATTTAAAACACGGACTCCTAGTATATCCAATATTTCATATGTTGCTGCTAATGCTTGATTCTGTGATGTTGATCATATAACTACGTGAGACGAATGTAATAATATATATATGATATACAATAAACGTTTCTTATGTTTTGCACCCGCACTAGTCCAGCCCCCGCTCTGCCGGTAGTTAAGTAACCTAATGGTGCATGACGGGGCCCCGTGGCGAATGCGGATGGAAAAAGCGTACGTTCTATTTTCGTTTCATTGAACTGTAATTTTTAGGAAACATTAATTGATTTGACTTCATTAATGAGATTAATGAAAAGAAAGAAACCAAAAGATGTTTTAGAATCAAATTTTCAAAATGGGTAGCTCTAGTTTATGCTTTGCATAGAGGTATTCCTTGATGAATATCCAGCACCTCATTCGATGAGGAAAGAGCGGAGATCCCTTCACCGGGAGTGACCTCTTTAGTGAAACTAGCAAATGCTACAACCCACTCGGTTTTGTCCATTGACTGCTTCTCTAGTTTTTTCTTTGCATAGTTGTATTCTTGAATATCCAGCACCTCATTCGATGAGGAAAGAGCCGAGATCCCTTCACCGGGAGTGACCTCTTTAGCGAAACTAGCAAAAGCCTAAAAAACACTCCTTTTCAAAATCACTAGATTCTACAACGATATCAAGTTCATTACGCTCATGGTTTTCTTAAAAACCTGCGTAGCCCTCCGTCATTTCAGATAAGTACTATTTAGTATTCGTGCAGCGTTTGTTGACCATATCCAAGGCGTAGTGTGCGGTAGCTAATTAGTGCTTGTCTGTACCATGTGATGCGATTGGATTAGGGTGGTCGTGCGGCTTTATTGACCTTAGCCAAGGGTCTCACGGGTGGGTTTAATTCAATCAAGAAATGACGGGTTGAACTTGGCTAGCACTTATGATTTGTTGACCATAGCCAAGGTCATAAGTTGCTAGGGGTAAAAACCATTATCAGTAATTTCAAGTGTTGAAATTTGCTATAAGATTGCATAACTTCTATATGATAGTTGGATCCCGATACCCACTGCGAGTAAGAGTTACTCCTGGGAGAATTTTTCACTTTAAAATTAGCCGATCAAGTAGGTGTCTAGAAATGTGTCAATGGGGTTATGCCTCTGGGAAAATGAGGTTTATTTTAATTAGGTCCGTGCAAAAGCACGGGGAACCTCCCTCGGAGTACCAATACCTGCATGGCCGAACGATTGGCGAACCTGTAAGGTGTAATTAATCCCGTCCAATCTTACCTTTTAGGTTTTGAAGGAAGATTTGATAAAAATAGTGGGAGCCATCCGGATTAGATAATATAATAACCAATCTAATCTTGCAAAGAGCGCACGCAAAGTGATTATCCTTCTCTCTCTCCTGGTAGCGACCACTGACGTGCCTTAATCAAGATAATAATATGGATGTTTTGACCAAACCTACTTATTATACTGGGCTAGGTTCCGCTCTATCTTATGATTGTCATTAGTCTGAGCAAGGAAAAGAGGAATATTCGGATTCCCACGCCACCCAAATGAAGAAAAAGCATGTTGATGCATTGTCTTCAGGTGTGTTCGTTACGAAGAACTGTTTCTTAGTTTACTCTACGTCCTGGGTATTGGACACCGGATTAGGATCCCACACATGTAATTTGTTACATGGTCTATAGAAAGGTGGAGAGCTGGGAAATGGTGATATGTCTCTAGGTAGTAGAGAATGGTGCAATTGTTGCAGCCAAAGCAGTTGGCAGATATCACCTAGTGTTACCAACTGGTAATACATTGATTCTAAGCGACTGTTATTCCGTACCAAAATATTGTGAATATTTTCCTAAATCAAGTGTTGATTAGGTAAGGTACGTTGTATAACAGTGTACACGTTATGAATCAAACTACAGTTCTAAAAGTACATAACACACATAAGAGGAACAGTTCAGAAATGAATGAAGTCTTCTTGAGGCATTATAGACTAGGTCATGTTGATGAAACAAGACTAGCTAAAGTTCCATAAGGATGCATATTTGAATCCGTTCGAATTTACATATTATGAAACTTGCCAGTCATGTCTCAAAGACTAGGTGACCAAATCTCCGTTTACTGGAAACGGAGAAAGAGCTACTAAACTCTTGGACAGATACATAGTGATGTATGTGGTCCTATGTCTACACATGCCAGGGATGGTTCCGCGTACTTTATTACATTCACCGATGTTCTTTCAAGATACGGACATGCGTTCTTGTTGAAACACAAACCTGAATCTTTTGAGAACTTCAAGGAATATAAGTACGATGTTGAGAACCAGTTGGGTAAAGATATTCAAATCCATCGATATGATCGGGGAGAAGAATACTGGAGCACGGAATTCTGAGACTATTTAAAAGAGAATGAGATTCTCTCTCAATTTACTCCTACGAATACACCACAGCACAACGGTTTATTGGGGTGGAGGATGTTAGTTATATGTATGCCCTAGAGGCCATTACTGTACATACGATATATATTGTAGTGGATGCATGGACATATATATGGAGGACTTTCTTGCTCGACATGATAGTATGCTATCTGGTTGCTCTTTATCTTAACATGTATGCTGATTGTCTCTATGTTACATGTTGATAAAGCCCTCAGGATGAGTACTTGACTACCAGGACTATGATGCAGATCATACTAGTAGGGACAGAGTAGTCGTTAAGTACATACTTCAAATGTTCCTAGTCGTGGGTGTATCGAGACAGGGCATCGATATCCAGAGTAGACTAGCGTATAGCTTCTCGACCCATGTAGATAGGCGATGGATGATCCCATATCCATTGGTGTTTGACATCAGAGACAGTATACGGTTGCTCAGTGGAGAATGGGTACACTGGACGGACTCGCCGAAAATTCCTAGATGGTATTATACCTATCGTCAGATAGTAGTTCTCTGGTGACACTGGTACAGGTTAGTCTGTAGACCCGAGATCGTCATAGAGTCTTCTGTGATTCCCACTGTGCTTTGATTTCCACCTTACCCTATTCAAGAGAACATGCAAAACGGTGGCTTTTGGGTACAGTACCGAATCACATGGACACAATGAGCGATAGGAGGGGTTTCTTCTCTCCCAGTATTGGGGGTTGATGTTGCGCTGTGCTCGATTGGCTATAACAGGAAGTCCTTGGCCAAGGCTTCTTCATAGATATACTATAAAGTGTTATCAGCGGTTTCTCGACCCAGTTATGAGCCTCATATCGGCACGACTTATCGAGTTACTGGGGTCTGACGTTTACCACCCCTAGACGAGATATGCGACATATCAGACGAAGAGACCAGACTATACGGTAGTGTTACTGATTGGACTCGCAGGAGTGTGAGCAGGATTGCTTGTTGATCTTCTGATCGCTCAATACCCGGGTGTACGTTAGGTTTAGCAGACCGCTTGCGGCTTGTGCGTGTTTAATATGATCATCACCTACTGCCGGCGTATTGACGAGTCTTTAGAGTCCTACACAGGGGTTTCCTGGCTCAAGCGAAACGGAGTAGGAGCACATATGTGATATGTGCGGGACCGAGATTGATACGTTATGAGATACCGTATTCTATTCTCGCGATTTGTGACATTGGTCGGTTATATGAGATATAGCCAGGTTATTGGATCAAGTGTTGATTCGATAAGTTGTTACACATGATATTAGTCGGTTATATGTAATATAGCCGTATTATTAAATCAAGAGTTGATTTGATAATTTAATGTATAATTATATATTTGATATATTAAATTATATTAACTAATATTAATTCACTTAAGATTTCTTTTCACCAGATGTGCACATTGTATATATGTGATATGTATATTTGTGTACATGTTTTGTGTCATGCTTGATGATACAAGCAAGATGGGTGTATGAGACTTATACCATGCTTGAGTTAAGTTAGGGTTTTATTTATTTCTTAAGTTATCAGAAAAGAGAAAAGACTTGGTCAATATTTTCATGCTTGGAAGAAGCTTGTAGAACATTGACAAAGTCCACACTTTTGTTATTCCTTAGGATATTTGTTAACCCAACCCTTAACCTTAGCCTTTGGTTTATTCTCTACATGAGTTAGGCCTGATGACTTAACTCACCCATAGTTGAAATAATTCATTTGGAATAATTCATATGATGAGTTCATTCTTCTTCTTCTTCTTCCTAAAAGCTTTCTAGCTTCAATGGAGATATGAGAAAAATTATGAGAAAATGAAATCTAAAGTGAGCAAAATTCCTACTTCATCATCCTCTACTACTTGCCATTTAGTATAGGGTGTTTGATTCACTAATTCCTCAATTAGTGAAGAGATAGCTTGGGTCAGTATCTCCTCGACGTAGATCATCTTCGGCCTCGAAGACTTTGAAGCAAGTATGTTCGTTTCTTCATGGGAGCCTCTCTAAAGTCCGGAGTTCACGATCACAGCGAAGGGACTACTACACGGAGCTATTGAAGTGAAGGACCGGTCTAAAAAGGTTGTATTCCTTGCTCTCTTTTACTTGCAAAGTGTTTGCATTTACATTTCCGTAGATTTCTAGTTAACGATTCTTAGTTAGGGTTAGCTAGAACGGAAATTTTTTGAATTTTTCATGGACGATGCCTCCCGAAACCTTGCTGCCTTCCTAGAGAACCCTGTATTGGTATCAGAGCCTTGCTAGATATTTATATGGATTTTGTTAATATTACGTAACCGAAATACTCCGAATCATGAAACGCGAAGATGCAGTTTCTGTCGATTTTAAATAATTGTCAATTTTTTTTAAACAAGTACAGAGTGCTATATGGGATATAACATGAACACTTGAGAAATTTGAGGAATTTCAGAGAAAATTTGGCCGGCCACCACCCCCCCATCTCGGGCCAAATCCGAGCACCCCCCTCAATTTTTTTCAGTGTTCCAATGACTGGGTTTTGGTGTTTCAGGTGTTGTTTATTTTTGCTAATTTTGCATGTGATGTAATCTTACACTATAAGCAATTCAGAGTGTTTCGTATTCATAGTTTTAACATTGTTTCGGGTTATTCTCATGTTGTCTAGAAGAAATTGGAAAGTTCGAACGATTGTCAAAAACCCATTTTTCCAAGTTTAACATATTCGGAAAAATATGCAAGTGATTCTGTGGACCCTCTAGAAGAACGAAACCTTAACTCGATTATGTGTCCGTCAGAACCGCCACTAAACCCTTGGGTTTGTGGTAGTTCAGCGTTGTCACATTTGAGGCGTTGGTTTGACCATTCTACGGCTAGTTCATAGGTATTGTGGCATCTTCTGGGTATTATTGAACTGTGCTCAAGTGTTGAGCTGTCGGCAAATTGTGGGACTTTGATGAATCGATCGAAAAGTTTAACGTTGTCCGGATATTATGTGATGGGATACAATACTTGGAATCAAAACAAATTTGAATTTTATAAATCTAGCAGTTTAGTCTCAAATGATGGGTTGCCACGGGATTTTGATGCGATCAAAAGTCCCATTGCAATCATATAGTGTACGCGGATACTCGCCGGGTAATATTATTAGACAGCCACGCCCCATAGCCCCAACCAAGTGACTGTAGGAGAACCCCGTCGCCAAAAGCATCCGTTCGGGTGCTCGCGGCAGCGGTGTTCCGCCTTAGTGCACTTTGTCGACGGCATCGGGGGTGCGGCCGTTTACTAAAGTTTTCGACGAGCATTCGATCAGGATGTCGGAAATCTTATTGAATTGCACGACAAGATATTGAAAAGTGTTTTCAAGATCAAGACTAAAATGCGGGGTTTATAATTGTTAGGCTTGCGATGTCTAAGGAATTCATTTGGTTAGGGATGTGATGTCTAAGGTGGTTGCGGATTCCAACTGTTGTAGTTTTTCACTTTCTTTTCTGCGACCGTAAGTGTAATATGTGGTGTATCGCCGGTTTTGTTGCTATATGTCAACGAAAATTGGGATACGCTTATTTACTTACGTTGATGACATGTGATGTTATGTGTTGCTGTGATATGTTATATTGGATCGTCGTGTTTTGAATAGCCGAGGGTTTTATGTGAGATGATAGTTTCTTCATTTTCTTTCATGTAAAATTCATTGTATGTAATATTCTTTTATTGGGGCACTTCCGGGTTGAGGATGATGTCACCATTGTAAATTATTTACTTTTCCGCATTAGGATAGACCCATGGCGGCGAGCACAAGGAACCGGGTTCTAGGGTCCAGAAGGAGACCATCTCGAGGAGTCGAGACCGGGTCTCCTAACTCTAGAATTGGTAGGGTTTCTTGCTGCTCTCGTAGGGGTCTAGGGGTCTGGGATTGGCTATTCATCACGACCGTGGAATCCATGTTTTATACAGGTTTAAAATAAAACACGGAAATCCTAGTATATCCAATATTTCATATGTTGTTTTCTGCTGCGATATCTGTGATGTGATCATTTGATATATGTTGATATAGATATTGGATATAGTATATGTGATATATTATATAGACGTTGCGTATGTTTTACGCCCGCGCTAGCACTGCCCCGCTCTGCTTTTAGTTACCTAACCTAACGGTGCATGAGGGGACATCGAGGCGAATGCGGATAGCATAAGCGTACGTTGTATTTATCTGTGATGTTTAGGTAACTTAAATGATAGGACTTCATTAATGAGATTAATGAAAGAAAATAATCCTAAAGTTGTTGTGGAATCGAATTTTCAAAAAAAAACAGGTAGCTCTAGTTGTTGCTTTGCATAGAGGTATTCCTTGTAGAATATCCAGCACTTTATTCGATAAGGAAAGAGCCGAGATCCTTTCACTGGGAGTGACCTCTTTAGCAGTAACTGGAAGATACTACAACCCTCGATTTCGTCTTTTGATTGCTTTTCAAGTTCTTGCTTTGCATAGTGGTATTGTGAATATCCTGCACCTCATTCGACGAGGAAAGAGCAGAGATCCCTTCACGGGGAGTGACCTCTTTAGCAAAACTAGAAAAGTCATGAAAAAACACTCAATTTAAAATCATTTGATTCTACAACGATATCAAGTTCATTACGCAAAAGGTTTTCTTAAAATCTTATCGTAGCCCTCCGTCATTTCAGATAAGTACTTCATAGTATTCGTGCTACGTTTGTTGACCTCCGTCAAGGCGTAGTGTGCGGTAGCTATTTATGCTTATCTGTATAAGCATACGATGCGATCGAGTTAGGATAGTCGTGCGACCTTGTTGACCTCCGTCAAGGGTCGTGCGGGTGGGTTTAATTCAATCAGGAAATGTACAGGTTGAACTTGACTAGTAGCCTATGGTTTGTTGACCTCCGTCAAGGTCATAGGATGCTAGGGGTAAAATATTATCGTGAATTTCAAGTGTTGAAATTTGTAATGAGATTGCACACCTCCTATGAGATAGTTGGATCCTGATACCCACTGCGAGTAAGAGTTACTCCTGGGAGTGTTTTACACATTACAAATAGCCGATCAAGTAGGTGTCTAGAAAGGTGTCAACGGGGTTATGCCTCTGGGAAAACGAGGTTTATTTTAATTAGGTCCGTGCGAAAGCACAGGGAACCTCCCTCAAAGTACCGGCACTGGCCTGGCTGAAAGATTGGCGAACTTGTAGGGTGTAATTAATCCCGGCTAGTCTTTCCTTTTAGGGTTTGAATGAAGATTTGACTAAACCAGTGGGAGCCATCCTGATTAGATAAATTAATAACCAATCTAATCTTGCAAGAGCATACGCTGAGTGTTTTCTTCTCTCTCTCTCCAGGTAGCGACCATGTCACGCCTTAATCAAGATAATAATATGGATGTATTGACCAAACCCGCTTGTTATATTGTGCTAAGGAACGTTGGTCCCGCTCCAACATATAATTGTTATAAGACCGAGCAGAAAATAGGGGATTACCAGGATTCCCATGACGCCCAAACGAAGAAAGTGCATACTGATGCATCATCTTCGGGTGTGTTCATTAAAGAGAACTGTTTATCTGTATCCTTTACGACCTGGGTATATGATACCGGATCAGGATCCCGCATATGTAATCAGTTTCATAGGCTACAGATAGGTAGAGAACAAAGAATGGGTGATAAGTTTTAAGAGTTGGAAACGGTGCAATTGTTGCAGCCAAATCTGTTGGCAGTTATCACCCTGTATTACGAAATACGTTGATTCGGAACGAATGTTATTAGATACTGAACCTGATATACAACATCATATCAGTCTCTTTATTAAGTAAAGAAGGATTTAATTTTTTATTGTTGGATAATGTTTTGAACATTTCCTATATCAAGAGTTGATCGGTTCAGACACGTTATCTAAAAGCATATACGTTCTAAAACAAAGTACAGTTCTTTAACGTACAGAACACACACAAGAGGAAGACTTCAGAAATGAACAAATCCTTCTTGAGGCATTGTAGCTTAAGTCATATCAATGCGACCTGACTAGCTAAGTTACATTTAGATGCATATTTAAATCTGTTTAAATTTACATCTTGTGAAACTTGCCAGTTATGTCACAAAGATAAGATGACCATAACTCCGTTTATTGGAAACAAAGAAAGATTTAGTCAACTCTTGGGATTGATACATGATGATGTATGTATGTCCCCTGTCTACACATGCCAGGAACGGTTCCTTGTACTTCATTACATTCACTGACGATCTTTCAAGATTCGGACATATGTTCCTGTTGAAACACAAGTCTAAACCTTTTGAGATATTCGAAGAATATAAGTTAGAAGTAGAGAACCAAAACGGGTATAAATATTATGTCCTTTGATGTGATCAGGGAGGAGAATACTTGAGCACGAAATTCCTGGACTATTCTAAAGGAGAATGAGATTCTCTCTCATCATTACTCCTCCGTACAAACAATAGTGTGTTGGTATATCGGGGCGGAGCAATCACACTCTATGTGATATGGTGTGCTCTATGATGAGTACTACTGAGTTACATATTTCCTTTTGGGAGTTATGCACTTGAGAAGCTGCATACCTATTGATTAGGGTTCCAATCAAATCAGGTGCCTGCCACTCCATATTCGATATAGTATGGGAAGAGCCCATCTCTTAAGTAAGTTAAGATTTGGGGTTGTCCGGCTATGTCAAAAGAAAAATCCGGACAAGCTCGAGGCAAGGTCAGTTCTGTGGTAGTTTGTTGGATATCCCAAGCATTCGCAAGGGGATATCTTCTACCCCACTGAGGAACAAAAATGTTTTATTTCTCAGTATGCCACCATTTGGAAAAGGAATTTCTGGTGAAGAAATTAGTGGTCATGAGGTAGAACTGGAAGAAGTTCTAGCTATACAAACTACAGCTGATGATTTGGTAGAACTAGAGGATTCAATAGTTCCCAACGAACCTCAGCCTCTCTTCCTATCTGGTAGGGTTCCTCATCCACCTGAAAGATACTTTGTTTTCTCCATGACAGGGGGATCGAGGATTGCATCATGAGATGATGACCCAACTAGTTTCGAGCAAGCCATCAGGAGCGGGGACTCTGTGAGAATGGCTGGATGCTATGCGATCTGAGATGGAATCCATATACACCAACAAAGTATGGACTTTGGTTGCTTTATCTAAAGGGTTAAATCCACATTAGGAGCATGTATATCTTGAGAAGATTACTTGATGTACATGGAAAAGTTGAGACTTTCAAAGCTAAGACTTGTTGTAAAAGGTTCTCGTCATCGACCAGGTGTGGTTTATGATGAATCCTTTTTCTCCAGTAGCTATGCTTAAGTCCAACCGGATTCAACTTGCCATTGCTACATACCATGACTACGATATCTGGTGGTTGGGTGTCATGACTGCTTTTCTAAATAGTGATTTAGAAGAGTGCGTTTATAAGTACACAGCCAGAGGGCTTCATGGACAGTGGGAGCAGCGAAAACGTGTGCAAGTTGCTTTACAGGTTAAAGCAAGCATCGCGGAGTTGGAATGTTTGTTTTGATGTGTTAGTCAAAAAGTTTGACTTCATCAAAATAAGTAGATGAACCATGTATATACAAAAAGGTAGTAGGGAGTATGGTGGTGATCCTCGTATTGTACGTGGATGACATACTCATGATAGGGAAGGAATTTCCTATGCTACGCTTGGTCAATCTCCTCTTATCACAAGGATTCTCCATATAGGATCAAGGTGATACCTCCTAAATCCTGGGTTTTGGATCTATGAGATAGATCTAAGAGGATGTTAGGATTCTCACTAGTTGTAGTGAGTTGTTATCAAACGATCCTGGGGAGAATTACTGGATAGCTTCCATGGTGGTAAGGTTGACTGAATGTCAGTCACAGGCATTGTATTTACCCTCAGTGGAAGGACGGTATGTTGAAAGAGTTCCAAGCTAGATACCGTGACAAACTAGACAATAAAGGATGGATACATTGCTACCAAGGATACTACCAAAGATGTAGTCTGGATGTACACTAGTTCATGAGATGAACTTCTTCCTACCATTGTGTGACAATGGAGTTGTGGCTCAGGCCTAGGAACCCCCGTCCCATCAAAGATCCAGACATATTCATATGCAGTATCACCTGATCATGGAGATGGATGATCTCCAGGGAGATCGAGGTTAGGAGAGTAGACACAGAGGACAACACGGCGGATCCACTCACAAATGCCTATTCCCAGGAGAGACTTTTATGGGATGGTTGAGTATGTGATACTTCAACCACTGCTGATTGTTGGGTATTCGATACTACAACAGATGGCCCTAGTGCAAGTGGGAGATTGTTAGTTATATGTATGCCCTATAAGCCATTACTGTACATACGATGTATATTGTAGTGGATGCTTGGACATATTTATGGAGGACTTTCTTGCTCGACATGATAGTTGCTATCTGGTTGCTCTTTATCTTAACATGTACGCTGATTATCTCTGTTACATGTTGATAAAGCTTTTAGGATGAGTACTTGACTACCAGGACTATGATGCAGATCATACTAGTAGAGACAAAGTAGTCGTTAAGTACATCCTTCAAATGTTCCTAGTCGTGGGTGTATCGAGAAAGGGCATCAACATACCAGAGTAGACTAGCGTATTGCTTCTCGACCATGTAGATGGGCGATGGATGATCCCATATCCATTGGTGTTTGACATCAGAGACAGTATACGAGTGCTCAGTGGAGACTGGGTACACTGGACGGACTCGCCGAGAACTCCTAGATGGTATTATACCTATGGTCAGATAGTAGTTCTCTGGTGACAATAGTACAGGTTAGTCTGTAGACCCGAGATCTTCATAGAGTCTTGTGTGATTCCCACTGTGCTTTGATTCCAACTTACCACGTTCAAGAGAATGTGCAAAACGGTGGCTTTTGGGTACAGTCCCGAATCACATGGACGCAATGAGCGATAGGAGGGGTTTCGTCTCTCCCGGTATTGGGGGTTGATGTTGCGCTGTGCTCGATTGGCTATAACAGGAAGTCCTTGGCCAAGGCTGCTTCTGAGATATATTGGTAAGTGTTATCACTAGTTTCTCGACCCGTTATGAGCCTCATATCGGCACGACTTATCGAGTTACCGGGGTCTGACGTTTACCACCACTAGACGAGATATGCGACATATCAGATGAAGAGACTGGACTGTACGGTAGTGTTACTGATTGGATTCGCAGGAGTGTGAGCATGCTTGCTTGTTGATCTTCTGATCGCTCAATAACCGGGTGGCCGTTTCGTTTAGCAGACCGTTTGTTGCTTGTGGGTGTTTGATATGATCATCACCTACTGCTGGCGTATTGACGAGTCTTTAGAGTCCTACACAGGGGTTTCCTGGCTCAAGCGAAATGGAGTAGGAGCATATATGTGATATGTGCGGGACCGAGATTGATACGATATGAGATACCGTATTCTATTCTCGCGATTTGTGATATTGGTCGGTTATATGAGATATAGCCGGGTTATCGGATCAAGTGTTGATTCGATAAGTTATTACACATGATATTAGTCGGTTATATGTAATATAGCCGGATTATTAAATCAAGAGTTGATTTGATAATTTAATTTATAATTATATATTTGATATATTAAATTACATTAACTAATATTAATTCACTTAAGATTTCTTTTCTCACTAGATGTGCACATTGTATATATGTGATATGTATATTTGTGTACATGTTTTGTCTCATGCTTGATGATACAAGCAAGATGGGTGTATGAGACTTATACCATGCTAGGGTTAAGTTAGGGTTTTATTTATTGCTTAAGTTATCACAAAAGAGAAAAGACATAGTCAATATTTTCAAGATTGGAAGAAGCTTGTAGAACATTGACAAAGTCCACTCTTTTGTCATTCCTTAGGATATTTGTTAACCCAACCATTAACCTTAGCCTTTGGTTTATTCTCTACATGAGTTAGGCATGAGGGCTTAACTCACCCATGGTTGCAATAATTCATTTGGATTAATTCATATGATGAGTTCATTCTTCTTCTTCTTCTTCCTAAAAGCTTTCTAGCTTCAATGGAGATATGAGAAAAATGTGAGAAAATAAAATATAAAGTGAGCAAAATTCCTACTTCATAATCCTCTACTACTTGCCATTTGGTATCGGGTGTTTTCTTCACTAATTCCACAATTAGTGAAGAGATAGCTTGTGTTAGTGTCTCCTCGACGTAGATCATCTTCGGCCTCGAAGACTTCGAAGCAAGCATGTTTGTTTCTTCGTTGGAGCCTCTTTAGAGTCCGGAGTTCACGATCGCAGCGAAGGGACTACTGCACGGAGCTATTGAAGTGAAGGACCGGTCTACAAAGGTTGTATTCCTTGCTCTCTTTTACTTGCAAAGTATTTGCATTTACATTTCCGTAGATTTCTAGTTAACGATTCTTAGTTAGGGTTAGCTAGAACGGCAAATTTTTGAATTTGGCATGGACGATGCCTCCCGAAACCTTGCTGCCGTCCTAGGGAACCCTGCAGAGCAATCGCACCCTATGATATATGGTGCGCTCTATGATGAGTACTACTGAGTTTCCTATTTCGTTTTAGGGACATGCACTTAAGAAGATGCATACCTATTGAATAAAGTTCCCACCAAATCTATTTCCTACCACTCCATATGAGATATGGAATGGAAAGAGGACATCTCTTAAAAAAGTTAAGATATAGTTTGTCCGGCCTATTTTGAAAAGAAAAATCTAGACAAGCTCGAGGCAAGGTCAGTTCTGTGCGAGTTTGTAGGATATCCCAAACATTCGCGAATGTATATCTTATACCACACCGAGGAACAAAAGATGTTTTGTTTCTCTACTTGCCACCTTTTAGAAAAGGAATTTCTTGTGGAAGAAATTAGTAGCGATGAGTTAGAACTGGAAGAAGTTCCAGCAAAGCAAACTATAACTGACGATTTGGTGGAACCGGAGGATTCAATAGTCCCTGACGAACCGAAGCCACTCCGCAGATCTAGTAGGGTTCCTCATCCACCTGAGAGATACTACAGTTTTCTCTTAGAAGGTGGGAGCAAGGATTGCATCATGGAGATGATGACAAAACTAGTTTCGAGCAGGCCATCACAAGTGGAGACTATGTGAAATGGCTGGATGCTATGCGATCAGAGATGGAATCCATGTACACCAACAAAGTGTTGACTTTGTATGTTGCTCCTGAAGGGGTAAAACCCATCGGGAGCAAGGGGATCATTGAGAAAGATAATTTGTTGTAGATGGAAAAGTTGAGACTTTCAAAACTATGCTTAAGTCCATCATGATCCAACTTTCCATTGCTGCATACCATGACTATGATATCTGGCAGACTGCACGTCAAAATCGCTTTTCTAAATGGTGATTTAGAAGAGAGCGTGTATATGACACTCCCAGAGGGCTTCGTAGACAGTAGGAGCAGCGAAAGCATGTGCAAGCTGCTTAAATCCATCTACGGGTTAAAGCAGGCATCGCGGAGATGGAACATCTATTTTAATGAAGCTGTCAAAGAGTTTGACTTCATCAAAAAGGTAGATGAACCATATATAAATAGGAAGGTTGTAGAGAGTATGGTTGTCTTCCTCGTATTTTACGCGGATGACATACTCTTGATAGGAAAGAGTGTTCCTATGCTACACTCGGTCAAGCACCTCTTATCACACAGGTTCTCCATGAAAGATCTAACTGATGCCTTCTACATCCTGGGGTTATAGATCTATAGAGATAGATCTAAATGAATTTAGGATTTTCCCAATCCAGGTACATAGACACCACGCTAAAGGGGTTTTAGTATGGATGATTCTAAGCGTGGTAATGTACCCGCTTGTTCAGGAATCACTCTCTCCAAAGAGATGTGTCTCGAGACTGATTTGGAGAGGGCCCGCATACAAGAGATACCCTATGCTTTGGCACACGGGTCAATCATGTATGCGATGTTATGTATTAGACCAGATGTAGATTACTCACTAGGTGTAGTAAATAAGCATCGAAAAGATCTTTGGGAAAACCACTGGACAACTGAAGAACATTCTGAAGTGCTTGAGAAAGACTAAAGAGATGTTCTTGGTGTATGGTAATGGTGAACTCCAGATGGATTCCTTTACCGATTCGAGCTTCCAGAGTGATAAGGATGACTGAAAGTCAGTCTTGGGTTTTTTCATCACCCTCAGTGGAGGGACGGTATGTTGGAAGGGTTCCAAGCTATTTACTGTAGCAGACTCGTTGATAGATGCTAATTACATCGCTACCAACGATGTTGCCAAAGAGGTTATCTGGATGAATAGAGTTCATGAGATGAACTAGGTTCCTACCATTGGTCATCCAGTACCTATGTATTGGGATGACAATGGAGCTATGGTTTTGTCTTAGGAACCCCGGTCCTGTCAGCGATCGAGACATATTCTTAGATAGTATCACCTGATCAGGGAGATAGTTGTATCTCTGGGAGATCGAGGTCAAGAGAGCAGACACAGAGGATAACACATCGGATCAACTCACCAAGGCCATCCCCTAGATGCTATTCGAGAGACTTTTGGGACGTTGGGTATGAAATACTACAACAACTGGCCTTAGTGCAAGTGGGAGATTGTTAGTAATATGTATACCCTAGAGGCCATTATTGATGATATAGTGGATGCTTGGACATATATATAGTGGACTTTCTTGCTCGACATGATAGTATCCTATCAGGTTACCTTTATCTTAACATGTAGACTGGTATTTATACTGTCTAGCTCTCACATGTTGATAAAGCCCTTAGGATATGTACTTGACTACCAGGATTATGATGAGATCATACGGGTGTGGCAAACTACCCGCCAAGTACCCGAAGCGAAGCAACCTCCCTCAACATCGTGAGTAAGCCACTCGGCACTTCGAGATACCCGGTAGTTTATGCACCCCTCCTTGGGTCAATCCTAGGAGAAAAAACAGTAAGAAGAAATTATACAATGACGGCTACAACCCTGACCCGGTTGTGCGGCCAAACAAATAATATTACATCAATTTACAAATTTTACAATGAATGAAAGAAAAAAGAAACTCTCATCTCACACCCATTCCCGGCTATTCATCCGCGACAATCCATCGAGTTCATATACACAAACCATCAACATTACAGATCACGGATATGTATAACCCCCACTAATCGACGTATAGCGATTAGCGGACGTTCAATACATATATCACATCACAGAAAATATTCAGTAGCCAAAGAGTACGGAATATCGATCAAAATACGGATTTATAACCACCCCAAAAGTCAATTTTCTCTCTGGAAATTCTGGGTGGAAAAAACATGTCTTAAAAATCCGAAAACAGCAAAACTAAAACTCTGCACAAAACCCGATCCACTGCCGAGTTAAATCGGCCGCGGAACCGCGGCAATAAGCATGTTATTGCCGCGGAACTGCGGCGGTTTGATCGAATCACTAGATCGTTTTTCTGCAGTGTTTTTACAAAACCCTGAGATGATTTTTCATATATTTTAAATCACCTTTTGAGCACTATAAAAATCGATAGAAACTAGAGGTTTTGCGGACGTGTTTTGCGACTTTTTTCCGATCGATATTCTAAACACTTTGCTAACTTACTAGTTTCTGTTTAGCTAGGCTCTGATACCACTGTAAGTCCACGTTGCTCACCCCGGTTCTTACGGGGAGGCGGAAACGGCGAAAAACAATGATTTTGGCCCAAGGCAACATGGACTCAAAAGCAAGGATCTTAGCTAAACTAGAAACTAGTAAACTACTAGAGGTTTTAACTACTATGCTGTAGAAAGTATACCTCACGGAACCGGTCCTTCGGGTCTTCATTCCGCTGTCCCGCTCATCCATCCAAGCTCCAAGCATCGATCCGGACATTGGGCACCTCCGCGGCCTTCTTGAGTCGAAGACAATCCACCCGAGAGTTGTACACTAAGCTCCGCCTCAAGCCAAGGCAACTAGGGCAAAGAGATTGCTAGTCAAGAAGTCCTAGGATGTGTAGAAGAGATGTATGGATGTGTTTGTCTTTGTGGGATCTGTTTCTCTCAACACATGAGATCAAAAGATGAGATCAAGAGGAGGAAGAAGAAGGAGAAACTTAGCAACCATGGAGCTTTTCTTTTTCTTCTCACTTCAAGAGAGAGAATGAGAAGAGAATAATGAAAAAAGATTAACTAAGGGAAATGAACCATGGTTGCAATAATACACTAAAATCATCATTACTAATCCTATCATGATAAAAGTTGATGGCACATTGAATTGACCATTATCATAACTCAAGAATTAAAAAGAAAATGAAAGAAGAGTGTAGATCTCTCTTGAAGGTCAATGGTCAACACGGTCAACGGGTCAACAAAGTCAAGAGAGGTCTAAGTGGTCAAATGGTCAATGCAATTAGCCATCACTAATCTATCACTAAAAGGATTAGTAAACAATGTCTCCGGCTCATAACGGTTTTGACCAAACGAATTGTCAAAACCCTAATGAGTGTGCCACATTACGGTTTTGGCCGAACCAACTGCCAAAACCCTAATGGGGCACCTCCTCCTTCACGCTCCTCAAAACTGTGCATACACACCCGCATCAGCATTCCGTAGAATGCGAATGCACAGAAGACAAATCAAATCCATCCGTGCAATACTAGGATCTGGCTTAAACCAAAGCCCACTAGTATTGCCTGCCCGAACAGCATACGCACACAAGTGCGCGTAAATGATCGTAGCCCTGTCGTAAAATCATACGGCCTCTACATGTTTCGCTCAGTGCAGGGAAACTCTCTGTGTGGGACTCTAAAGACTCGACACTACGCTGGCAGTGGGTTTAACCACAGACCGCAAGCGACACTAGTTGTACGTAACGGTCCCTAGGTAGATGTCGATAAGAAGGCTGATGAAGTAAACCCATCCGAACTCCTACTGAGCCTGTATGTGACAATCTCCGTACAGTCCGGTCTGTTCGTCTGATACATTGCATGGCGGGCCTAGGGGGGCGGTGAACATCAGTCCCCTAATAGCGGTACAAGTCGTGTCGGAGTGTAGCCCAGAACACCCTGAGATAACATTGGAAACCTACCAGTATATCTCGCTTGCCCTGGCCAGGGACTGCTTGTGTAATGGCTCTCCTAGACACAGCGCGATGTCAACCCCCAATACCGGGAGAGACGAATCCTGTCTAACCGTCACTGCCTTCAAATGCTTCGGGACTGCACCCAACTACTACCTGTTTGCACGACTCCTTTGAGCCGGGGTAGGGTAGTAATCTAAGTACTGTGGGAACACACTCGAGGCGAAGTGACAGTGTCAAGTCGGCGGACTAAGCTGTACTCATGTCACCTGGGAACTGATAACCGACGATAGGTATAATACCAACCAACAGTTCCCGACGAGTCCTGTCCAGTGTACTCGTAACCTAACGAGCACCTGCATACTATTTCAAGTACGACGTACTGACGGCTGTAGGACAGACCGTCTCTCCCGCTGGGATGAGAAGCGCATACGCTAGTCTACTCCGGAGTATCGATGCCCTTTCTCGATAGTCCTACGACTAGGGACCTGTATAAGGATGTGCTTATGGATTACCCAGCCCCCACGAGTGTGAGCGCCATCACAACGCTGGTAATCAAGCAAAGATCCTAAGGGCTCTACTAATATGTATATAAGCAATATGCTAAAAGAAACACATGCACATATTGAAGTAGAGACAAACCAAGTAGCATACTACCATTTTGAGCAAGATTGTCTATACAACTGTGGATATCCCAAGCTTCCATCAAGTAATATACAAGCTTGTATGATACAGTAATGGCCTCTAGGGCATATACACTAACACACAAGTAAGTGATAGAGAAATCTTGAGGGGTTGTAGTTGAAGGGAAAGGAGATTGCAACTACTGTCATAAGCTTGGGCTGTGGAAGAGGATTGTAGGGTGTTTTTCGTCACCCCGTTGAGATGGGAATACGCGTTTCTTGTCAGATGCATTACAGATTCCCCCTGCCTAGGGTAGACTGGGTTTTATTGATTGTGGGGATCTGAATGTCCGGCAGCCCGGACTAAGCTGCCGTTAATTACCCCTCGTCTTTGGAGTGAGGGAACCTCCGATTGACGGGTCAAACAGGTCATGCGAACACAATCTGCAGTGTTGTGTTTTGAAGGGTTTTGGATATATCGAGGGTCCCACAGAGTTTTATCGTGGTCCAGCTACCCGGATAGCGGACTGGGGTCAAGGGGGCTAACAGCCCCTTTTCGGGATTGGGGGCAGCGCCCCATTATAAATTTTTTCCTAACGGGGTGTATTTTAAGTGTGGGATAGTATGGGAAAAAGTAGGATGAGGAGCGTCTTAAAGACGCTAGGGAGCTAGGCGCTAGTGCCTCGCGTGCCCCGCACGTGGGCGCCGGGTGCTTGTCCGCTAGCGCCTTACGTGTCCCGCACGTGGGCGCCGGGCACTTGTACGCTAGCGCCTCGCGTGCCCCGCACGTGGGCGCCGGGTGCTTGGGCGCCGGGCACGCGGTGGTGGAAAGAAAGGGCATTTAGCCCCAAAAATAGGCGTTAAACTCCGAAAGTGAATTTTGGGTGGAGTTAAACTCCAAAAGATTTATATTTGGAGTTAAACTCTTAGAGGATCTGGATTAGGAGTTAAACTCCTTTGAGAATTTGGGCCTTGGAGTTGAACTCCCTAAAGATCTTCAAAGGTGGTCAAATGGAGCCCCTTTCTTCTCTCTTAAGCCATGGATCTTCTCTTGAGCCTTGGATCTTTCCCAAAGTGGGATTTTCGGAGATGGGTCTCCCTCTTCCTCCTCTTTGTTAGCTGGATCTTGGAGGAAAGTGGGGTGAGATTCAAAATCTCCCTTTTTGAGATCTGATGAAAGATCTGAGTTTCCCTTTAAGGGTTTGATGTTGAAAAACTGTTTATTTTTTGGAAAAAAAAGAGTTAAACTCTTGATTTAATTCAAAAGGGGGAAGAAGGTTTAGAACCTTGAGGAAGGAGAAGGAGACACAGAAACCCTAGATTTCAGGTGGAATGAAATTCTATCTTTTTATTTCATTATCATGTTGTCTTTTATAGGCTTACAAATTTACATATAACCCCTTCGGCTTTACAAAATGGCATTTTGCCATCCCATGCCGCATGTGCTCATTTCTTTTGCATATGAGCCATAGGCTTTACAAAAATTTGGCTTTATACCTATTTTTCTTACATTCATTCTTAAAAAAATTACATCAAAATTATTTATTACATGATTTCATTTTGCCATGGGGGAAGCCGGCCGCGGGGCTCGACTTGGGCATCGGCCCACTTGATCTGGGCTTGGGCACGCCTGGCATGGAGTTGACTTTGACTTGGTCAACTGGGGTGTAATTTTTTACGCCAACAAAGTGCCCCCCCATCAATAAATGCATACCACATATGTGGGTTGTGTGCATGAAATTGATGGATCTTCTTTCGCGTGGAGGTTGACTTGATTTGGTTCCCGTTTTGACGACGTGGAGGTCGATGTTGCCCTTTTTGAGACTTGGACGGTCGGTTTTTCCTTTTTTGCAACGAGGACGGTTGGTTCTGCCCTTTTTGCGACATGGACGGTCAGTGCTGCCCTTTTTGCGACTTGGACGATCGGTTCTGCCCTTTTTGCGACGTGGGCAGTCGGTGCTGCCCTTTTTTCGACGTGGACGATTGGTGCTGCCCTTTTTAAGACGTGGACGATTGGTTCTGCCCTTTTTGCGACATAGACGGTCGGTTCTGCCCTTTTTGCGACTGGACGGTCGGTTCTGCCCTTTTTGCAACGTGGACGGTCGGTGTTGCCCTTTTTGCGACGTGGACGGTCGGTGCTTCCTTTTTAGCGACGTGGACGGTCGGTGCTGCCCTTTTAGCGACGTGGACGGTCACTGCTGCCCTTTTAGCGACTTGGACGGTCGGTGCTTCCCTTTTTGCGACTTGGACAGTCGGTGCTGCCATTTTAGCGACGTGGACGATCGGTGCTGCCCTTTTTCCGACGTGGACGGTCGGTGCTGCCCTTTTTGCGACGTGGACGGTTGGTGCTTGATTTGACTTGCTCCGCTTCTTGCGATGTCAGGGATTGGATTTGACTTGCTCCACTTTCTGCGGTGTCATGGTTGAAGTTGACTTGCTCCCTTTCTGCGGTGTCGGGGATTTGAACTTGACTTACTCCGCTTCTTGCGGTGTTGAGATTGGATTTGACTTGCTCCTCTTTCTGCGGTGTCAGGGATTGGATTTGACTTGCTCCACTTTCTGCGGTGTCGGGATTTGACTTGTTTGCTAGGTAGAGCTTGATTCCGCCAGGGAGGTCGTTGGTTGTCTTAGTGACTTGATATGAGTTGGGTTGACATCAGCATTGCTGCACGTGAATAATGCCAGGAGCAACTCATCATTTTCCCTGGGAGGACTTGGGATTTGGTTTTTGGATCGGCATTAGCATTGCTGCACTGGAATAATGCCAGGAGAAACTCATCGTTTGCTGTGAGGGGATTTCCCTCGTTCCCAGTTTAACGACTTAGAGGTCATCTGTTCCCAGTTTAACGACTTAGAGGTCATCTGTTCCCAGTTTAAAGACTTAGGGGTCTATTGGATCGGAAGTTTGGAATTTTGGGGTTGGGGTCGGCATCAGCGTTGCTAACACTGAAGCACAGGTGCCAGGAGAAATTCTTCATTTGCCTTTTTCTATTAGGGAGCGATGGCTTAGGAGACAGGTTTAGGTCCCTATCCTCTAAGGCTTTTTAATTTTATGAGCCGTAAGGGTCCCATAAAAACATTTTCTCCCTACGAGTCGAAAGGATCCCGTAGGTGTATTTTCTCCTTAGGAGTCGTGAGGACCCCCAAGTGTGTTTTTCCTTTATAAGTCGTAAGGATCCCATAAAGGTGTTTTCTTACGAGTCGAGAGGATCTCGTAAGTTTCATTCTCCTCATGTATCGTGAGGACACATCAGTGGATCTTTCCAAATGGAGCATAATTCCAAGGGCGGAGACTGGCCGCTGGACTGGTGATTGCGGTGGGGTATAGGTATGATGAGAATTATTTGAGCCCGTGGATTGTATACGGTAGTCAGTTCGGGGACCAACCATAGGGCTGGGAGAATTTTGGGATTTTGTTGGTGTCTGCATCGCTGCACTGGAATATGGTAATAGGAGCGACTCATCAATCGCCGTTGGGACATTCATGGATTTGAAATTTTGGTTGGCGTCGGTATCGCTGCACTGGAATATGGTACCAGGAGCAACTCAACATTCGCCATTTGGGAACTTGGATTTTGGTTGGCGTCTGCATCGCTGCACTGGAATATGGTACCGGGAGCGACTCATCATTTGCCATTTGGGAACATGGATTTTGGTTGGCGTCTGCATCACTGCACTAGAATATGGTACCAGGAGCGACTCATCATTCGCCATTCGTAGTTTTTTTTATACCGTGATTGCTCTATCATTTTATCTTTTTTATCGCGAAGGTCGCGATTGCCCTATCATTTCGGCTATTTATTCGCAGTTGCCCCATCATTTCGGCTTTATTTTTCATCTTTATTTTACTCGTTGATTTTTATTGCGAGTTGCCCCGTCATTTTGGCTTTTCTTTTTTCATTTATTTACACTTATTTATTTTCAAACATTTTTTTACATTCCCAGTTTAACGACTTAGGGGTCGTTTGTTTCCAGTTTAACGACGTGGTGGTCGACTGTTCCCATTTGAACGACGTGGTGGTCGACTGTTCTTAGTTTAACGACGTGGTGGTCGGCTGTTGGAGCCTGGGCTTGATTCTGCAGGAACCACGGGCTCCTTTGGCCTAATTACATAAGCTGGCTCTTTGTCATCTAGACCGAGCCGGTGTTGGATGGCAACAACCACGTTATCGTCATGGCTTTAGCGTGTAGAAGGACTTGTTCCTCTGGGCTCCATCATCTAGATCGTATGGGTTGTGTACCCGTCTATCGCTTCTTCGTTGGCAATATTGCTTGTTTGGCTCTTAGCTTGTTGTCTTAGTCCGCTCTCTTCAGAGAAAGGCAGATATCTGAGAGAATCAGGTTGCCAAATGGTTTCGGTCTCTGTTTGTATGAAATAGGCGGTCGCAGCATGACTGTTTGCTAAAACACTTTTAGACAGTTCTATCTCTCCTGCCTTGTATTGTTTTTCGACCCAATCTTTGAAGACGAAGCAGTCCTCAATAGCATTACTTATCACTCTGTGATAGGGGCAATATTTGGGGTCGTCGATCATATTCGCTTCTTGCGGTCTTTTTTATTCTAGCAATTGTAGACCGTTCCTAAGGGCGTCTTTGAATATTTTACGGACTTTGTCCCTTCTGAAAGAATAGACCTTATCCAGCCTCTTTTTCAAAAGAGATTCTCCTCCTTCTCCGAACACTGGCTACGGAGGCCGATTGGCATTAGGCTCGCTCATCCCTCGCTTATTTCGGTTAGCCAAAGTGTTAAAAGTTTCAGTATCGTCGAAATTTCCGTCTTTGCGATTATTGTCCTTTCGGTTTCTCCAGGACCTATTGTTATTTTGGGAATCGAAGGAGGACTCTTGCTTTGAGCGCTCCAACATCTGAACTTTCCTGGTAAGCTCTTGGAATGTTTTGAGACCCGCGGTGCATAGAAACGGGGCCATCCAATTGTTAAGATTTCCGATGAGGAGGCTGACAGATTGGTCCTGCTCTATCGGCGGTGCACATTTGACGGAGAGATTGCGCCAGCGGGTTATAAAATCCGTGCTGCTTTCATTGTTCTTTGGCTTGGTCCTCACAAGGTCGGCAATGGTGATCTTATCACTGACACTCATGAACCTTTATCGGAACAGAGATTCAATTTGGACGAAAGTAGTAATGGAGCCATCCGGTATGCTCGCGTACCAGTCGAAAGCGACATCGGTTAAGCTACTAACGAACTGGCGGAGGAGAAGCGGATCATTGCCCCAGTATTCCCGCATGAGGCTTTAAAATAGGCGATGTGCAGATTTGCATTTCCCGTCCCATCAAATCTTCCAAATTATGGGATGACATCGCCGCTAGGAAATTCTACCAGATCATATTGAGCAGGATATGGTCTCCCACTACTGCTGATATCTTTTTGCGCTTCGGCTTCGGCTAACAATGTTTTGAATTTGTTGGCAACCAAATCCATGATTTGATCTTGAGTTGGCGGGCTGCTGTCATCAGTAGCCAATACATTTCCCGAGATAGGATGCGACTGACTTTCATGCGGTCCGCCCACCTTTGGATTTAAGGGAATAGGCGTCGGCTGTCTCAGGACACCGTTTCCCGGTTCGTGAGCAGAACCCTGCGCTTGATTGGACGGCTGAGTGGCAACTTGGGCCATGAGCTACATCACGACATTCGTCAAGTCATCAATTTTGGAGTAAAGTTTGGCCATCTCCTGTCTTTACTTCTGAGCTGTTTTCGGAGCTCTTGGAGAAGTTGCTGCTCTGGGTTCTTGGGGCGGAAGATTGGCTCCTCTTCTCTTTCCGAGCCTGACTTCTCATGAATCGAGGGATCTCTCTGCTTATCAGCCTCACTAGAAGGGTTTTCATTACCTCCCAGAGAATGCTGCTGGTGGGAAGTGGCAGCCACATTTATACCAGATTGGATTTAAGATGTGGTGGCCCCGTCCTTGCTCTTGCTGCGCGTGTCTACCATGTAGACAGTGTGGACCACATATCCAGCCATGACTTTATCTTTGGCGGGGTAACCCTGTTCTTCGAACCTCATGAAGTTCAGCCTAGCAGGAGCCCTAGCCCTTTTGTTGGCTCTGTATCTGAGCCTTTTCTGTCTTTGCTTGACGATTTTGAGGGCTTAGCGAGCATCCGTTATTGCTTGAGATGCCTTGTTTCTTTGTTGGTGTTGATGGACATGTTGGATATATGTATGCCCTAGAGGCCATTATGTGATAGTGGATGTATCTATACATGTATATATATATATATATATTCAGTTTGCATTCTTGCTCGACATGATAGTATGCTATCTGGTTCTTCTTTATCTGACATGTTTATTTGATCATGCTTCTATTCATTCATACATGCTGATAAAGCCCTGAGGATATCAGCTTGACTACTCTGATTATGATGGAGATCATACTAGTGGGACATCTGTAGTCTATAAGCATATCCTGGAACGTCCCTAGTCGTAGGTATATCGAGATGGGGCATTGATATACCAGAGTAGACTAGCGTATATGATACTAGACCCATACGATGGGCGATGGATGTTCCCACATTCATCGATGTTTGACATCAAGATCATATACGGGTGCTCAGTGGTGACTGGGTACACTGGACGGACTCACCGAGAACTCCTATATGGAATTATATCTATCGTCGGATAGCAGTTCTCAGGTGACACTGGTACAGGTTAGTCTGTAGACCCGAGATCGTCATGGAGTCTTGTGTGTTCTCCCACTGCACTTTGATTGCCACCCTACCACGGCTCTACTGAGTCGTGCAAACAGGTGGCCGTTGGGTACAGTCCCGAGACATACGAAGACGATGAGCGATAGGAGGGGTTTCGTCTCTCCCGGTATTGGGAGTTGATGCTGTGCAGTGCCCGACTGGTTATAACAGCAAGTCCCTGGCCAGGGCTGCTGAGATTTGCTGATAAGTGTTGTCAGTAGTTTCTCGATCTGTTATAGACCATTCATCGACACGACTTATTGAGTTATTGGGGTCGACGTCACCATCCCTAGGCTCGATATGCAGCATATCTGACAAAGAGACTGGACTGTACGGTAGTGTTGCCGGATGGCTCGACAGGAGTTGTAGCAGGTTCGCTTGTTGTCTTCTGATCGCTCAATACCCGGGTGGCCGTTACGTTTAGCTGACCGCTTACGGCTTGAGGGTACTTGATATGATCATTACCCTCTGCCGGCGTATTGACGAGTCTTAGAGTCCCACAGAGGAGTTACCCAGTCCAGGCGAAACGTTGTGGTGCGCATATGCGATATGCGCATGCACCCGATTGAAATGTGCGTATATGATACCGAACATTGATCGGGTGAACTGCTTTTGGTGAGGTCATATGAGATATGACCGGATTGATAAATCAAGTGTTGATTTATCATTTAACCATTAGTTTTCTCACTTAAAACCTTTTCTTGGATGATGGATGTGTGCATGCATGTGTGCTTTTCTTTCTTTCTTTCATGCTGGTTTCATGCACATGTGAATGTGCATACATGCATACATACATACACCCATCCATCATGGTTGTTAGCATATGGAAATGGTGGCAATATAAGACTCACACCATGGATTATATAATGGATTATTATTTCATTTTGGGTTTAAAAAGAAAATGAAAAAGAAAGGATAATCATTCATGCTTCCACATTCTTCAATTGACCTAACCATGCTCAACTACCACTAACCTATGGTTATCTTTCTCTTTATCATTTAAAACCGAAGTTAAACTAACTATCCATCATTTAATCATGGTTGGAGTCAAGAAGAAAATAAATATATATAGTGATATACATTTCTTTTTTCTTCTTAACTCAAGGGTTATATCTTTACCTCTTGTCAATATTAGCCACCATCTTCATCTTCCTTCATCTTTTCTCCTCTAGTCTTTTCTAGTGAGTGAAATACAACTAAAGAAAGGTTTTTGAAGTGAGATTCCTAACCACAACATCATTCTACACTAGCTTAGCCGCTTTGTTTAGAGTGTTCTCTTCGGTTCGACGAAGTTGCGAGCTTGGACGGAGATCTCCGTGGTGGATCGTCGTGGATACAAGGGGACATCAAAAGGACCTTCGTTCAACACCTTAGAGACCAAGGAGTCCAGCGAACGGGAGCTACAAAGGTTGTAGCCTTCAAACCCTTAACTTTACTAGTTTAAAGTTTCATAACCCTAATTTTCTAGGATCGATCCCTTTGCTTGTTAGTTTAGCACCTTAAAAACTAAAACTTTGGGTCATGTGATGCTTCAAAACACTTCATAGGGTGCTATACTAACCTTACATTGGTATCAGAGCCGACCTAGAACATTAGGCGACGTTTTTACGAAGTGAAAACCCCGATCGGACAAAAATACCGTATTTTTGGGTGCTCTCTGGAAATTTTCTAAATTTTGACATTTTGCAGAATTAAAAATATGTAAAAAATACAGCAGGAAAATATAAGAGTTACGGTACAAAATATATTCTGTGAGCAGTGATTATAGCCGCGGAAACGCGGCCTATGCTTGCTTAGGCCGCTGTTCCGCGGCCTTATGTTTGAATTAGGGGATACTGTTTCTACAGTAATTCAAGTTTCTGCATGTATAATTTTTTGGGTATTTTTAAACTGAATAAAGTTTTGAAAAATTCTGGAGATGTTTTTGGATTCATCGATTCGATCGGGACTTTCATTTCGTAGTTTTTCCGGATAAATTAGAAAGTATTGAAGTGTTTGAACGAGTATCATTTACTCACTATTCACGGGGTTTAAATAGTTTGGAAATACGTGCAAGTCTTTTTGCGGTGGTCCCTCTAGAAGATAACAAACCTTAACTCGATTATGTGACCGTCTCGAACTGCCCTTTGAACCCTAGGGTTTGGGGCAGTACGGCGTGCCACATGTGAGGCGTTGGCTTGACCCTTCTACGGCTGGACCGCCGCTACTGTGTCACACTCCAGATTTTTTTTGAACCCTGCTCAAGTGTTGAGCTTTAGTGAATCTTGGGTGCTTGATTGTTCGTTCGAAAACTTTAATACTGTCTGTTTGTCTGGAATGTGATACAATATGTGGAATTCATATGGTTTAGGCATGAAATACGAAATATGTGATATTTCGCATTTATGATGTCTAAAGAGAATCTGGATTCCAAATATTGTAGTTTTACACTTTCTTTTCTGTGACCGTAAGTGTAGTATGTTAGATATCGCCGGTTTCGTTGCTATACATCAACGACAATCGGGGTACGCATACTTACTTACGTTGATGATATGTGATATTATGTGTTGCTGAGATATGATGTGTAGGATTGTCGCGATTGAATAGCCGGGGGGTTTTTGTGAGATGAGAGTTTTATATTTTCATTCATGTAAATTCAAATGTAATGTAATATTCTTTTATTTGGGGCACTTCCAGGTTGCGGTTGTGTCACCAGTGTTGTATATTATTTACTTTTCCGCATTAGGATGGACCCAAGGAGGAGAGCATAGGTGACCGGGTTCTGGGGTTCAGTGGGAGGCCATCTCGAGGAGTCGAGACCGAGTCTCCTAAACTCCAGGATTGGTAGGGTCACTTGCCGCTCTCGTAGGGGTCCAGGGTGTGGGCTTGGCTATTCATCGCGACTGTGGAATCCGTATTTTCTATTCTGGCTAAATACTAAATACGGACGTCCTAGTATATCCCACGTTATATCTATATTTCTGCTGCCTGTGTTCTGTGATATCTGAGACGAATGACACATTATATATATGATATATAGTAGACGTTGCTTATGTTTTGCACCCGCGCTAGTCTCGTCCCGCTATGCCGTTAGTTAAGTAACCTAACGGTGCATAACGGAACATTGCGGCGAATGCGGATGGCATAAGCGTACGTGTTATTTTCGTTTCTTTTCTGTGATTGGCTTAAGGACTTAAATGATGGGATTACATTAATGTGATTAATGTAAAGAAAATAAACCTAAAAGATGTTGTAGAATCGGATTTAAAAATTACTCGGCTATTTATGAAAAAGCTATATTTCAAAACTGCGGAGCTTAAGCCACTCCTTTTGAAAACCTTTTTGATTCTACAACGATATCAAGCTCAAAGCGTTAAAGATTTTCTTAAAAATCATCCGCAACCCTCCGTCATTTTAGGAAGTAGAGTACTTAGTATTCGTGCTACGTTTGTTGACCTTAGCCAAGGCGTAGTGTACGGTAGCTAAGTGATGTCTTCCTACAAACGCATATGATGCAGATTAATTAGGACGGGCATATGACTTTGTTGACCTTAGCCAAGGGTCATGTGAACGGGTCTAATTAATCAAGAAATGACGGGTTGAGCTTGACTAGTGCTCGTGATTTGTTGACCTTAGCCAAGGTCACGAGTATTAGGGGTAAAACCACATCGGGAATTTCAAGTGTTGAAATTTGCAATGAGATTGCATACCTTCCATATGATGGTTGGATCCCGATCCCACTGTGGGCAATAGTTGCTCCTAGGAGAGTTTTACAGTTTACAATTAGCTAACTCATTAGGTGTCTAGAAAGGTGTTAACGGGGCTCCGCCTCTGGGAAAACGAGGTTTACTCTAATTAGGTCCGTGCGAAAGCACGGGGAACCTCCCTCAAAGTACCGACACTGGCCTGGCTGAACGGTTAGCGAAGTTGTAGACTGTAATTAATCCTGGCTAGTTTTTCTTTTTAAGGTTTGAAAGAAAACTTGATAAAAAGCAGTGGGAAACATCGATTAGACAAGATAATAAACCAATCTAATCTGTGCAAGAGCTTTCGCTGAGTGTATTCTTTTCTCTCTCTTAATGGCAGATACCAATGACTGGACTTAAGCTTCTACTAGATAAGAACAAACTGAATGGGACCAACTATAAAGACTGGCTAAAGAATCTGAAGATCGCCTTGACTTATGATAAAGTATCATATGTCCTCACGGCTTCAGCCCCGCCCGTCCCAGGACCAAAATCCTCAGTTGCGGACATTGAAGTCCGCAAGACATGGGACGCTGACTGTGCCACGGCAAAATGCCTCGTGCTTGCATCGATGGACAACACACATCAAAAGCAGCACGAGGACATGGACATTCACGGGATATTGCTCCATACAAAGGAGTTGTATGGGGAACAGTCCCGCGTATTACGATACGAAGCATCAAAGAAACTGTTTCACATGCGGATGGCCCCTGGCACACCAGTAGCAGACCATGTTTTGAAGATGATAGCTCTTATAGAAGAGCTTGAGGACCTTGGATGGACAATGGACAATGAGCAATATATAGATATTATTCTGCAATCCCTCCCCTCCACCTTTGCTCAGTTCATAGTGAACTTTAACATGCATGGCATGGAGAAGGAACTCCCTGAACTCCTTAATATGTTAAGGAGTGCAGAGAGCACTATGAAGTCAGCAAAGACTCCCGTTATGACTATTGGACAGTCTTCTTCTTCTCGCCCGAAAGCTAAGGCCAAGGGAAAGAAAAAGAAGAAACCCACTAATCCTAAGGGCGGAGTCAAAAAGGTGAAGGGAAAGGGAAAGTCCACGGCTGGAGACCCAGGGAAAGGCGAGTGTTTTCATTGCTACAAGACAGGACATTGGAAGCGCAACTGCACAGAGTACTTAAGTCTCAAGAAGAAGCATGGTGATGCTTCCGCTTCAGGTGCGTTTGTGACTGAAAACTGTTTTTCTATAAACTCTGCTTCCTGGGTATTGGATACCGGTTCAGGTTCTCACATTTGCAATTCTATGCAGGGGCTGAGAAATAGCAAGGTTTTGAAGACAGGTGACCATACTCTCCGCGTTGGAAATGGTTCCAATGTACATACAGTCGCAGTGGGAGAGTATCACTTGGGGTTGCCGTCTGGATGTATTTTGATTTTGAATCCATGTTATTTTGTACCTGATATGCTATGTAATATAATATCCGTTTCTTTGTTGGACAATGAAGGGTATAATTTTGTATTGCAAAACAATGTTATGAACATTCACCTGAATCAAATGTTGGTTGGGTATGGTACACTTAATAACGGAATATATGTCCTAAATCAACACACAGTTTTCAGTATACAACACACTAATAAAAGAAAACTTTCAGAATTAAATGAAGCTTTTCTTTGGCACTGTAGACTTGGTCATATTAACGAAACAAGACTAAACAAGTTACACAAAGATGGATATTTAAATCCTTTTGAATATAAATCTTATGCGACTTGCCAGTCTTGTATCAAGGGTAAAATGACCAAAACTCCGTTTACCGGACACGGAGAAAGAGCTACTCAGCTCCTGGGCCTCATACATAGTGATGTATGTGGGCCTATGTCTACACAGGCTAGAGGCGGTTTTTCATACTTCATTACATTCACTGACGATTTCTCAAGATTCGGTCATGTATTTTTATTAAAGCACAAGTCCGACGCTTTCGAGAAATTCATTGAATATAAACAAGAAGTCGAAAAACAAACCGGCTTGAGTATTAAGATGCTTCGATCAGATCGAGGTGGAGAGTATCTCAGTACAGAATTTGCAAACTTCCTAAAAGAGAATGGGATTCTCTCTCAGCTCACTCCTCCTTACACACCACAGCACAATGGTGTGTCAGAACGACGGAATAGGACCCTATTAGATATGGTCCGGTCCATGATGAGTGACGCTGAGTTACCAGTCTCGTTTTAGGGGCATGCATTGGAGACTGCAGCGTTTCTGCTAAACAGGGTTCTAACCAAAGCCGTGTCTACCACGCCATATGAGATATGGAATGGGAAGAGACCATCTCTTAAAAGAATTAAGATTTGGGGTTGCCCGGCCTATGTTAAAAAGCAGAATCCGGACAAACTCGAGACACGGTCAGTCATGTGTAACTTTGTGGGATATCCAAAGAATTCTTATGGATATCTGTTCTACCACAAAAAGGAACAAAAAGTGTTTGTTTCTCAACATGCCACATTCTTGGAAAAAGAGTTTTTCACAGATAAAGATGATGGCAAAGTGGTGGATCTAGAAGAGGTTCTAGAGACACAAACTACAAATGACGATTTGGTTGAACCGACTGTTGCAGCAGAAACTGAAGAACCTCGGCCACTCCGTAGGTCTGGTAGGACTTCTCGCCCACCGGAGAGGTACTACGGTTTCCTCATTGATGGTGACAGAGAAGACTGTATCATGGAAGATGATGATCCTACCAGTTTTCAGCAAGCTATCATGAGTGGTGACTCTGTGAAGTGGCTGGATGCCATGAGATCTGAAATGGAGTCTATGTACACCAACAAAGTATGGACTTTGGACGTTGTACCCCCTGGGGTAAAACCTGTAGGGTGCAAATGGATCTTTAAAAGAAAGATTGGTGTGGATGGGCAGGTAGAGACCTATAAGGCAAGACTTGTGGCGAAAGGTTTTCGTCAAAGACCAGGTCTGAACTATGACGAAACTTTTTCGCCCGTAGCCATGCTTAAATCCATTCGGATCCTACTTGCTATTGCTGCTCACTACGACTATGAAATCTGGCAAATGGACGTTAAAACAACATTTCTAAATGGAGATTTAGAAGAATGTGTTTATATGGATCAGCCAGAGGGCTTCATTGACAGTGGGAGCAGCGAGAAAGCATGTAGATTGCTTAAATCCTTATATGGGTTAAAGCAGGCATCTCGGAGTTGGAACATCTGTTTCGATGATGTTATCAAAGAGTTTGATTTCATCAAAAATCCAGATGAACCTTGTGTTTCTAGGAAGGCTGTAGGAAGAGCTGTCACATTCCTCGTATTGTACGTAGATGACATTCTTCTGATAGGAAATGATATTCCTATGCTACAGTCGGTCAAATCATTCTTATCACTGAGGTTCTCCATGAAGGACCTGGGTGATGCCACATACATCCTGGGCATAAGGATCTATAGGGATAGATCCAAAAAGTTATTGGGATTGTCCCAAACCAGGTACATCAACACCATCCTAAAAAGGTTTAGTATGGAAGACTCCAAGCGGGGTGCCTTACCCACTTGCCATGGAGTCACTCTCTCCAAGGATTCTTGTCCAAAGACTGATGAAGAGAGAGCTCGCATGAGCATTATACCTTATGCTTCGGCAGTAGGATCTATAATGTATGCGATGTTATGTACACGCCCAGATGTAGCTTATGCATTTAGTGTTGTAAGCAGGTATCAATCCAACCCAGGGGAGAACCACTGGACAGCTGTGAAGAACATTCATAAGTACTTGCGAAGGACTAAAGAATTGTTCTTGGTGTATGGTAATAAAGATCTCCAAATGGAGGCCTTTACCGATTCAAGCTTCCAGAGCGATAAGGATGACAGCAAATCTATCTCAGGGTTTATATTTACCCTCAATGGAGGGGCGGTAAGTTGGAAGAGTTCCAAATAAGATACCGTTGCAGACTCTACGATGGAAGCTGAGTACATTGCTGCAAATGATGCCGCCAAGGAATCCGTCTGGATGAAGAAGTTCGTCTTGGAGCTAGGAGTAGTTCCAACCATTATTGATCCAATACCTTTGTATTGTGACAATAATGGGGCAATGGCGTTAGCCAAGGAGCCCAGATCCCATCAGCGGTCCAGACATATCCTGAGGCGCTTTCATTTGATCCGGGAGATTGTAGATCGCCGCGAGATCGAGATTAAGAGAGTAGACACAAAGAACAACGCCGCGGATCCACTCACCAAGGCCCTCCCTCAGCCACAGCATGAGCGACTTTTTGAGATGTTGGGTATGAGATACGCCAATAACTGGCCTTAGTGCAAGTGGGAGATTGTTGGATATATGTATGCCCTAGAGGCCATTATGTGATAGTGGATGTATCTATACATGTATATATATATATTCAGTTTGCATTCTTGCTCGACATGATAGTATGCTATCTGGTTCTTCTTTATCTGACATGTTTATTTGATCATCATTCTATTCATTCATACATGCTGATAAAGCCCTGAGGATATCGGCTTGACTACTCTGATTATGATGGAGATCATACTAGTGGGACATCTGTAGTCTATAAGCATATCCTGGAACGTCCCTAGTCGTAGGTATATCGAGACAGGGCATTGATATACCAGAGTAGACTAGCGTATATGATACTAGACCCATACGATGGGCGATGGATGTTCCCACATTCATCGATGTTTGACATCAAGATCATATACGGGTGCTCAGTGGTGACTGGGTACACTGGACGGACTCACCGAGAACTCCTATATGGAATTATATCTATCGTCGGATAGCAGTTCTCAGGTGACACTGGTACATGTTAGTCTGTAGACCCGAGATCGTCATGGAGTCTTGTGTGTTCTCCCACTGCACTTTGATTGCCACCTTACCACGGCTCTACTGAGTCGTGCAAACAGGTGGCCGTTGGGTACAGTCCCGAGACATACGAAGACGATGAGCGATAGGAGGGGTTTCGTCTCTCCCGGTATTGGGAGTTGATGCTGTGCAGTGCCCGACTGGTTATAACAGCAAGTCCCTGGCCAGGGCTGCTGAGATTTGCTGATAAGTGTTATCAGTAGTTTCTCGATCTGTTATAGACCATTCATCGACACGACTTATTGAGTTATTGGGGTCGACGTCACCATCCCTAGGCTCGATATGCAGCATATCTGACGAAGAGACCGGACTGTACGGTAGTGTTGCCGGATGGCTCGACGGGAGTTGTAGCAGGTTCGCTTGTTGTCTTCTGATCGCTCAATACCCGGGTGGCCGTTACGTTTAGCTGACCGCTTGCGGCTTGAGGGTACTTGATATGATCATTACCCTCTGCCGGCGTATTGACGAGTCTTAGAGTCCCACAGAGGAGTTACCCAGTCCAGGCGAAACGTTGTGGTGCGCATATGCGATATGCGCATGCACCCGATTGAAATGTGCGTATATGATACCGAACATTGATCGGGTGAACTGCTTTTGGTGAGGTCATATGAGATATGACCGGATTGATAAATCAAGTGTTGATTTATCATTTAACCATTAGTTTTCTCACTTAAAACCTTTTCTTGGATGATGGATGTGTGCATGCATGTGTGCTTTTCTTTCTTTCTTTCATGCTAGTTTCATGCACATGTGAATGTGCATACATGCATACATACATACACCCATCCATCATGGTTGTTAGCATATGGAAATGGTGGCAATATAAGACTCACACCATGGATTATATAATGGATTATTATTTCATTTTGGGTTTAAAAAGAAAATGAAAAAGAAAGGATAATCATTCATGCTTCCACATTCTTCCATTGACCTAACCATGCTCAACTACCACTAACCTATGGTTATCTTTCTCTTTATCATTTAAAACCCAAGTTAAACTAACTATCCATCATTTAATCATGGTTGGAGTCAAGAAGAAAATAAATATATATAGTGATATACATTTCTTTTTTCTTCTTAACTCAAGGGTTATATCTTTACCTCTTGTCAATATTAGCCACCATCTTCATCTTCCTTCATCTTTTCTCCTCTAGTCTTTTCTAGTGAGTGAAATACAACTAAAGAAAGGTTTTTGAAGTTAGATTCCTAACCACAACATCATTCTACACTAGCTTAGCCGCTTTGTTTAGAGTGTTCTCTTCGGTTCGACAAAGTTGCGAGCTTGGACGGAGATCTCCGTGGTGGATCGTCGTGGATACAAGGGGACATCAAAAGGACCTTCGTTCAACACCTTAGAGACCAAGGAGTCCAGCGAAGGGGAGCTACAAAGGTTGTAGCCTTCAAACCCTTAACTTTACTAGTTTAAAGTTTCATAACCCTAATTTTCTAGGATCGATCCCTTTGCATGTTAGTTTAGCACCTTAAAAACTAAAAGTTTGGGTCATGTGATGCTTCAAAACACTTCATAGGGTGCTATACTAACCTTACAGGACATAACCCCAGCTAGGGACGAAGAATGTTTTTCAAACACCGACTTTCGTTTGGGTAGTGGTGCTCTCGAGATCACCATATTTGGCCTCCTGCCTCTCGAGGCTGGTCTGTTTATTACTGGAGCTTGAGGAGCTGGGATAGCGTTAGCTGGCACGAACAGAATAGAGCCAAATGGTAGCAGTGGCTCCTCCCATTGTCGCCCGAGAATGGCCGGAAGGACCGTCCTGGCGTCCATTTTCATCGTGTAAGAGACGGGAGCTGTATCGAAAGCTGAGATTGTCCTTGGAGACATTTTGTTACGTCCGAAGATTGCAGTCGAAAGTCGTTAACCTGCAAATAGAAGCATGATTTCAGTACAAGAAATTAATGTATATGTTGATTGAGTTCGCATGGATATTTAACACGAAATATGGGGGGAAAGATAGGTCCCACCGGGCGTGCCAGAATCTGTAAGGTGTTTTTCGTGACCCCATTGAGATAGGAATACGAATCGCTTGCCAGACGCATTACAGATTCCCCCTGTCTAGGCTAGGCTGGGGTTTATTGATTGTGGGGATCCGAATCTCCGACAGCCGGGGACTAAGCGGTCGTTAATTACCCCTCTCCTTTGGAGCAAGGGAACCTTCGATTGACGGGTCAAACAGGTCATGCGAACTCAATATGCAGTGTTGTGTTTTGAAGGGTTTTGGATATATCGGCGGCCCCGGAAAGTTTTACGGGGGTGTATTTTGAGTGTGGGATAGTGTGGGAAAAAGTAGGATGAGGAGCGTATTAAAGACGCTAGGGAGCTGGGCACTGAGCGCTTGGACGCTAGCGCCTCACGTACCCCGCATGTGGGCGCCGGGTGCTTGGACGCTAGCGCCTCACATGCCCGGCACGTGGGCGCCGGGCGAGCTTGGGCGCGGGTGCCTCACTAGCCCGTCACGTGGGCGCGAGCGCGTCATGAGCCCGTCACGTGGGCGCCGGGCACTTGGGCGCTGGGCGCCTCATGTGCCATGCATGTGGGCGGTGGGCGCTTGGGCGCCTGCGGAAAGAAGGAGATTTTAGCCTCAGAAATAGGAGTTAAACTCCGAAAGAGGATTTTGGGTGGAGTTAAACTCTAAAAGATTTAGATTTGGAGTTAAACTCCTAAAGGATCTGGATTAGGAGTTAAACTCTTTTGAGAATTTGGGTCTTGGAGTTGAACTCCCCAATGATCTTCAGAGGTGGTCAAAGGGGACCCCTTTCTTCTCTCTTAAGCCTTGGATTATCTTTCGAGCCTTAGATCTTTCCCAAAGTGGGATTTCCGGAGATGGGTCTCCTTCTTTCTCCTCTTTGTTAGCTGGATCTTGGAGGAAAGTGGGGTGAGATTCAAAATCTCTCTTTTTGAGATCTAATGGAAGATCTGAGTTCCCCTTCAAGGGTTTGATAGTGAAAATTATTTATTTTTGGAAAATATTAAAATCTTTATTTAATTCAAAAAGGGGAAGAAGATTTAGAACCTTGAGGAAGGAGAAGGAGGCACAGAAACCCTAAATTTCAAGGGGAATGAAATTCTATCTTTTATTTCATTATCATGTTGTCTTTTATAGGCTTGCAAATTTACATATAGCCCCTTAGGCTTTACAAAATGAAATTTTGCCCATCCCATGCATCATGTGCTCATTTCTTTTGCACATAAGCCATGGGCTTTACAAAAATTTGGTTTTATGCCCATTTTTCTTACATTCATACATAAAAAAATTACATCAAAATTATTTATTACATGATTTCATTTTGGTATGGGGGAGGCCGGCCGCGGGGCTCGACTTGGGCATGGGCCCACTTGATCTGGTCTTAGGCACGCCTGGCTTGGGGTTGACTTTGAATTTGACTTGGTCAACTGTGGTGTAATTTTTGACCCCAACAAGGTTTTACTGGGGATACCTAGCCACCCCCTTGAAGCATATTGATGTTTCGTCCTCTATGTATTTGTAATTGAAACTGTTTCTCAATTAACCCTGCTTTCTGGGTATTCGATACCGAATCAGGATCCCAAATTTATAAGATCTTACAGATGCTGAGAAGGAGTAGAGTATTGGAAAATTGTGATTTTATCCTCAAAATAGAATTCGGAGCAAATGTTGTTATTAAGGGAAATCACCTGGCTTTGCCAAGCAGCAAACTTTTGATTTGGAATAACTGTTATTATGCACCAGCTTTGTTTTTAAAATGAACATCCGTCTTTTTATTTGATAAAGAAGGATATTCAAATCTTTTAAATTATGTCATGGACATTTACCTATATCAATTGTTGATTGGTTAAGGTGTATAGGATAACGGTATAGATATTCTTAATCAAAATACAGTTTTTAATATAAAACACACAGAGTAAGAGTTAGTGAACTCTTATGACTTATATAAAGTGATGTATGTTGTCCGATGTCTATATGGACAAGGGGTTGGTACTCATACATCATTCTGTTTACCTATGAGTTCTTTGGTTTTGGACGCACATTCTTGTTAAAACAAAAGGTCCAAAGATTTTATGTAGCCCTTCGAAAATCGTTTAGGCAATTTTTCGGTAATCGGCTAATTTTTCGGCTTTTTCCGTAAAAGTCAAAATAGGTATATTTTTCATTGTAGACCTAATTATACAAAATTTAGACAAGATATTACTATAATTTTGTCACTAAAATGTCACTTATAATTTTCTAGTTAAATAAAAAAAAATTCGTAATTAATTATTTTTTTATTATTTTAAGCCTTTTTAAATACATTAAATTAGGGATAAATACAAATTTAATTAGGTAAATTTCATAATTAGGAGTCTTTATAAGCTAAAATATGGTGTTAATAAAATTGTATCATGGCTTGCAAACTTTTGGTTTTAGGGTGGGAAAATTTGTGAAAAAATGAAGTAAAAATGGGTTTTTTTTGTAAAAAGGTTGACATGAAAGCATTAAATGATAACATATGATGTTTTATTGACCTAGAAACTTCTCCACAACTCCCCCCATCATCTCCTCTAGCTGCTGGCCGAACTCAGCTGCTGGAAATCCCCTCACTTCTCATTCTTTCTTGCTTCATTTTCATCCAAAAATTCAATAAAAATCCACAATTTCATTAAACCATTCAAATCTAAACCCTAATCCACTCTCTCTCAACCCAAATTTGTTCAAAAACATGGTGAAAGGAGGCTTTCTTAGTGATTTGATCATGCTAGGTTTCCACTTGTAAGGTAAAATCCTAAACTAGTTGCTAATTTGTAGTTTGTTTATGCTAAATTAGATGTTTAAAGTGTTAATTTCATTATAATGGGTTGTCTTGAAAAATCAAGAATGGGTTTTGATGTTGGGTTAGGGTTTGAAACATGGTTGTAAAAAAATTAAGTTAGGGTTTTGGTTATATAATTGATTAGAATGGTTAATTGTGTAATGATACGCTTGCTAAATCGACAAATTGCGATGTTTGTATCGAATCGGCTATAAAATTGCTTGCTAGATTTTTACGAAAATTAGAATGCGACCAAATTGTGTTATGTTAGAGATATAATTAGCTTCGTATAGGACTATTAGAGTGCGCGAACGCGGGGTTTCGTCTAGTCGGGTTGTAGTTTTGTCGATTTCCCCGAAATGACGATTCTAGTTAAAGGATTGCGATTTTCGTGCGTTTTTCCGCACACCGAGAGCATGCTATGAGTAATTCGAGAGCGTTGATAATCGTATATTGTGACTTGCATTGTTTTAGGTTTTGTAATATTATGCATGGTGTTGTACAAATATAGGATCGATCGGGGAAACTTCGGACACGGCGCGAAAAGGCAAGGCGGTGGCCGGAACGGATTAGCGGGGATTTCAGGTGAGTAGATGTATTCATCTATGGGGGAATCGTCTGGATGGCGCGATGCGCCCCCCTAGTTAGGATTACCCTACTTTTTGCAAGATTTATATTGTTAGCTAGCTTATCCATTCATGTACACTGCATACCCTTATAGCGAACAGTATATTAGATTGCATGGACATTCATCTATACTTATGCTATATCATTTCGTAGGACACGAACACCTTACCATTGGCATCTATTGCACGCGCACTATTCATGTGACACACACGCCTTTGGTAATTGCCATGCCACGTGCACTATAGAACCTGTTTATCTTAATATCGTCACCTGCATTCATACTTGATATATGAAACTGCATCGCATGCATATATCTCGCATCATCATCATATTTACATAGAACTCTAGCTAAAATTCACATCATACACATTGATACCATAGACATTTATCATACATAACATGTGGACATCATGATTTTCTTGAGGATTTCAGTATTGCTGCGATTTCTGGAATTTTAGGGAAAACCGCAAGAATTTAACAAAACCTTATATTTATCATTTTCAAAACAAAGTTGCGGTTTTCTCGTGACGTATGTGTCGTCCACCATGAGTTTTTATGTTTTCTGTTGGATTTCGAGACCCGATTCGAGGAGTGGATGAACCGTCTCGGGTACATGGTGGGCCCGGTATGGTACCCCGGGGCAAGAAGATCGAGTTGTAGACGATGAGCCTGGCAGGGGAAGACTACCTACCGGTGATGTCTGGCGCGGCGGATATCCGGAGGATACCGACCGTTGTCGTGAGATTTATTATATGGGCCGATCCGGACTGACGGAGCCCGATATTGAGACAGATATGATTCCTATTTGGTGTCGATGCTTGACACGGGTTTTCAGATGATTTCTTGATGGTATTTAGCTATTATACAGATATTCATGTTCTAAAGTTAAGAATTCAATAACCTTAGCATTTAAAACACTTAAAGACTTAATAATGACATTGCATACCTGTGCGTGCATACTAGAGATATTATATCACATATGGGCATGCATGTTGTGGTGCATTGCGTGCATTCTTATGATTGCCTTATTAGATGTTATATTTACTCACGAGCTGGCAACTCACCCCCGTTGTGCCACAGTGTCTTGCAGGTCGGACCCGTCAGTCTTGTAGCGGCGGGCTATCTTATCATCAGTTCCTTTTGCTCAGACTCGCGACATCGCCCGTAGGTGGGTTGTGAGCACACTTTATTTCTTTTTGCTTTATCATTGTATCTAGTATTCTCCATCTACCACTTTATATTGTATATGCGACCTAGTGATGAGACTGAGAGATTTGTATATTTGTGGTTTCTTTTGGGTCGAGCTCACTTGAGCCGGCATTGTGTTTCTAATATTTTGCGTTTCTTTCATGCTCTTTTCGTGATATTGCTATTATATTGCATGTGGTTGTGATCCGCCTTGGACGAAGAGCTAGCTCCCGCTTGGGGATGCCATTTTATGATTACAGGTTTATTATCTTGTTGTACCCATTTTGGGGAATAGAAAATACAGGGGAGACTCTGCCGAAATTTTCAGAAATTTATGATGTTTTTAAAAAGGGATTCTTTGCAACTTAATTGATTTGAAAAATCGTTTCCATTTAAGGTTTTCTTTCACTCTGTTTTGTTTTTGGGTTAGATTTTCTGGGCTTTGGCTGACTTAGGTTACGGTACGCCTTTAGACGTCTCGTAATCTAAGTGCCAGTCACGTTCCGTACTTTCGGGTCGTGACAAAGTTGGTATCAGAGCGTAGGTTTTTACCTTTCTGAGTGTAGGACGACCTTGGTAGATGGAGTAGGTGACTTAAGCAGAGTGGCGTAGCGTGGGTATGATCCGCGACATACTTACAATACGGTACTCCGCCTAAGTGACCTTAGGACATAATTGCTTGTATTTCCTTTCTTGATTCCTTGCATTCCTTGATTCAATTGCAATGTCCTTATCAGTCCTATTTCTTATTCCAGCTTCGATGCCGCCAAAGACTACGAGAGCTCAGCGGGCTGCCGCTAGGGATGAGATTCGGGCAGGCTCGTCTGAGGCGAGGATCGAGCGGGAGGATACTCCTACCCTTCAGGGTCATACTGATCCGCCTTATCCTGACCGTATTGCCAGATTAGAGGCCGGCATGCAAGAGTTGCGGCAGATGATGGGATCTTTAGTTGAGTCCAGTCGGGCACAGAGATCCGAGGACGTTCCTTCCACCGCACAGACCACGATCATACCTGCTGCACAGATGGTCACTCCTGCTGCTACTACGGAGACTATCCCTGTTTCACCACAGGAGTTCATGAGATTGAGACCTCCAGCTTTTACCGGTACAGATGCGACAGAGGACCCACAGGCATTTTTTGATAGGATGGCTGGATTTGCCGTTCGTTGAGGTGTTCTGATGATAGATTGGTGGAGTTTGCGAGTTTTCGTCTGGAGGGTCTTGCCCAAACATGGTACGACTCAGTAGAGAGAGGCCGAGCTGTAGGTCTACCTTCTATGACCTGGGATGAGTTTACATCTGCATTTCTTGCCCGTTTTCTTCCAGAGAGTGTCCGAGATGCTCGAGCCCGTAGTTTTGAGTCTTTGCGCAAGACTCCTGGGATGACAGTGTCGGAGTATGATATACAGTTTACCCAGTTGTCTCGATATGCTCCGTACCTAGTCGACACAGAAGAGAAGAGAATAAAGAGGTTTGTGCGAGGGCTTGACACACAGCTATTCCTTGCCATCGGCACCCAGCACTTTGATACATACGCAGCCGCGATGGATGCAGCCTTACTTTTGGAGGAGCGTATTTCCGAGACTCCGGTCGTTTCTGGGCCGAAGAGGATCCGTACTGATACGCCAGCTCAGCGGCAGATGGGCAGGCACCGCGATAGATTATTTCCGGGAGATGGCGGAGGCAAAGGATTGAGACGAGGTTAGTTATTTGGCTCATATCCACAGACCCATCAGTCGTCTCCAGGATGTTTTCGGTGTGGGAGTCAGTACCACCGTATCAGAGACTGTACCATGGGACGTCAGGGCGCGGCGACAGTCCCGCATGTGACTCTACCACCCTCACCACCTTCTCAGAGAGCTTTACTTCCTACTCCTGATGATGCTTCACGCCAGCCAGATGCTTCTAGAGACCGTGGGCGTGGCGGTCCAGTTCCGAAAGGACGAGGCGACAGAGGCAGAGGCAGAGGCCGAGGTACAGGCAGAGGACAGCCAGCAATTAGCGGTGAACAGGCTCGAGTGTTCGCGTTGACTCCTCAGGATGCACAGGCATCCAATGCCGTCGTGACAGGTACTCTGCCAGTATGTTCTTTTGATGCACGGGTATTATTTGATCCAGGCTCCACACATTCCTATGTTTCCACGTATTTTGCACCGAAGTTGGGCCGAGAGTCTTCTCCGTTAGATCAGCCGCTTGTCGTTATTACACCGGTAGGCGAGTCTTTTGTTGCCCGTTTTGTGTACCGATCGTGTTCCATTCGTATCGGGGAAAGAGATTCTTCAGTTGATTTGATTCTCCTCGATATGCTAGACTTTGACGTTCTTCTTGGTATGGACTGGCTAGCCACCTGTTATGCATCTATGGACTGCCGTGAAAAAGCAGTCAGATTCAGTTTTCCTGGTGAGCCGGTTCTTATTATTCAGGGAGATCGTAGTGCTACCCTTCCCAGCTTGATTTCTTCTCTTCGCGCTGGTCAGCTCTTAAGGAAAGGGTGTCAGGGATTCTTAGCCTATGTTTGTGATGCTAGCTCCACAGAGGTTCCGTTGGACCAGGTCCCTGTTGTGAGAGAATTTCCTGACGAGCTGCCTGGTCTGCCACCAGAGCGCGAGATTGAGTTCTGTATTGACTTGATCCCCGGCACGGGGCCTATTTCAATACCTCCTTATCGGATGGCCCCGGCGGAGCTGAGAGAGCTAAAGGATCAGTTACAGGACTTGCTGGACAAAGGGCTTATCCGACCGAGTGTGTCACCTTGGGGCGCTCCCGTCTTGTTTGTTAAGAAGAAGGACGGAAGTATGCGTTTATGCATTGATTATCGTCAGTTGAACCGGGTTACTGTGCGGAACAGGTATCCCCTACCCCGCATTGATGATTTATTTGATCAGCTCCAGGGTGCAGGGTTTTTCTCGAAAGTTGATTTACGGTCAGGTTATCACCAGTTGCGAGTTCGAAAGGAGGATATTCCGAAGATCGCTTTCCCTACTCGATATGGTCATTATGAGTTCTTGGTGATGTCGTTCGGGCTCACCAATGCCCCGGCAGCATTTATGGATTTGATGAACCGCGTATTCAGGCCGTATCTCGATCAGTTCACCATTGTGTTCATTGACGACATCTTGGTTTATTCTCAGAGCCGGGAGGAGCATGAGCAGCACTTACGTATCACATTGCAGACTTTGAGGGAGCATCAGCTGTTCGCCAAATTCTCCAAGTGCGCTTTCTGGCTAGATAGTGTCGATTTCTTGGGTCATGTGGTGACGAGAGACGGTATTTGTGTGGACCTGAAGAAGATCGAGGCAGTTCAGCGTTGGCCTAGACCAGTATCAGTTACAGAGGTTCGCAGCTTTCTAGGTCTGGCCGGCTATTATCGACGTTTTGTCCAGGATTTCTCCCGCATTGCTGCACCGTTGACCGGGTTGACCCGAAAGGGAGTTCCTTTTGATTGGACCCAGGCATGTGAGGATAGCTTCCAGCAGTTGAAGACTCGTCTGACTACGGCACCAGTGTTAGCATTGCCTTCAGGATCAGGCGGGTTCGTGGTATATTGTGATGCTTCTAGAGTGGGGCTGGGATGTGTATTGATGCAGCACGATAGAGTTATCACGTATGCTTCTCGGCAGCTGAGGAAACATGAGCAGAACTACCCCACCCATGATTTAGAGATGGCTGCAGTGGTATTTGCACTTAAGATCTGGAGACATTATCTATACGGTGAGTCGTGCCAGATATTCTCTGACCACAAGAGTTTGAAGTATATTTTCCAGCAGCGAGATCTAAACCTGAGACAGCGCCGATGGATGGAGTTGGTGAAGGATTATGACTGCGAGATTTTATACCATCCGGGCAAGGCCATGTGGTGGCAGATGCTTTGAGTAGGAGGCCCGGAGGTAGCTTATCTTGTTTAAGCGCAGTACATATGCAGTAGACGGCGGATTGGCAGGTTATATGTGATACCAGAGTGCAGTTTGAGTTTACTCCTACAGGGGGACAGCTAACCCATTTCAGAGCACGCCCACAGTTACTTGACCGTATCCACGAGGCACAGTCCGGCGATGCCCGTACATTAGAGATTATTGAGCAGATTCGGCAGGGCAGAGTTTCCGAGTTCGTGATTGATCAGGGGATACTTCGATTTGGGACTCGACTGTGCGTGCCAGATTCAGAGGGACTGAGGCGTGATATTCTTGAGGAGGCACATAGATCAGTATACAGTGTTCATCCAGGTTCTACCAAGATGTACCATGATTTGAGAGAGGTTTACTGGTGGGACGGGATGAAAAAGGATATTACAGACTTTGTATCGAGATGCCTGACTTGTCAGCAAGTCAAGGCCGAGCACCAGAGGCCAGCCGGTGAGTTACAGCCTTTTCCCATCCCTGAGTGGAAGTGGGAGCAGGTCTCCATGGAGTTCGTTGTGGGTCTACCCAGGACCAGTCGAGGGTATGACTCTATTTGGGTGATTGTGGATCGACTGACGAAAGCGGCTCACTTTCTGCCAGTGAAGACCACTTTTGGATTTTCTCAGTACGCCCAGGTTTATATTGATGAGATAGTGCGACTGCATGGTGTTCCGACTTGCATCGTGTCCGACCGTGGCACCCAGTTTACCAGCCGATTGTGGCAGAAACTCCAGGAAGCCTTGGGCACCCGATTGAGTTTTAGCACAGCCTTTCATCCGCAGACTGACGGTCAGTCGGAGCGTACGATTCAGACTCTTGAGGACATGCTCAGAGCTTGTGTTTTAGATTTCGGTGGTAGCTGGGATCGTCATCTGCCTTTGATCGAGTTTTCCTACAATAATAGCTTCCAGGAGACGATTCAGATGGCACCTTTCGAGGCTTTATATGGGAGGAGATGTCGATCGCCTGTATGTTGGACAGAGCTTAGGGAGAGCAGTATTTTGAGGCCTCAGATCGTACAGGAGACGACCGAGAAGATACAGCTGATTCGGGACAGGATGAGAGCGGCACAGAGCAGGCAGAAATCTTATGCTGACAGGCGCCGTCGCCGACTCGAGTTCGCTGTTGGCGATCATGTTTTCCTGAAGGTCTCTCCGATGAAAGGTGTGATGAGATTTGGGCGGAAAGGAAAACTGAGTCCTAGATATGTTGGTCCTTTCGAGATCCTAGAGCGTGTTGGTCCAGTCGCTTATCGGTTAGCTCTTCCGCCTAGCTTCCCCGATGTTCACCCCGTATTCCATGTCTCGATGCTCCGCAAGTACCTTCATGATCCTTCCCATGCGATCCAGCTAGAGCGTGATCTTTCATTCACCGAGCAGCCGGTGGTCATTCTGGATCGGCAGGTGAAGAAATTGAGGTCGAAGGTTATACCGTCCGTCAAGGTCCTTTGGCGTGGCCTGAACAGCGAGGAGGTCACCTGGGAGACCGAGGTCGAGATGAGGAAGAGATATCCCCATCTTTTTGAAGGTACGCGTAGTTAAATTCTAAATTCGGGGACCGAATTTCTTTAAGGGGGGAAGATTGTAGCCCTTCGAAAATCGTTTAGGCAGTTTTTCGGTAATCGGCTAATTTTTCGGCTTTTTCCGTAAAAGTCAAAATAGGTATATTTTTCATTATAGACCTAATTATACAAAATTTAGACAAGATATTACTATAATTTTGTCACTAAAATGTCACTTATAATTTTCTAGTTAAATAAATTTTTTTTCTTAATTAATTATTTTTTTATTATTTTAAGCCTTTTTAAATACATTAAATTAGGGATAAATACAAATTTAATTAGGTAAATTTCATAATTAGGAGTCTTTATAAGCTAAAATATGGTGTTAATAAAATTGTATCATGGCTTGCAAACTTTTGGTTTTAGGGTGGGAAAATTTGTGAAAAAATAAAGTAAAAATGGGTTTTTTTTGTAAAAAGGTTGACATGAAAGCATTAAATGATAACATATGATATTTTATTGACCTAGAAACTTCTCCACAACTCCCCCCATCATCTCCTCTAGCTGCTGGCCGAACTCAGCTGCGGGAAATCCCCTCACTTCTCATTCTTTCTTGCTTCATTTTCATGCAAAAATTCAATAAAAATCCACAATTTCATTAAACCATTCAAATCTAAACCCTAATCCACTCTCTCTCAACCCAAATTTGTTCAAAAACATGGTGAAAGGAGGCTTTCTTGGTGACTTGATCATGCTAGGTTTCCACTTGTAAGGTAAAATCCTAAACTGGTTGCTAATTTGTAGTTTGTTTATGCTAAATTAGATGTTTGAAGTGTTAATTTCATTATAATGGGTTGTCTTGAAAAATCAAGAATGGGTTTTGATGTTGAGTTAGTGTTTGAAACATGGTTGTAAAAAAATTAAGTTAGGGTTTTGGTTATATAATTGATTAGAATGGTTAATTGTGTAATGATACGCTTGCTAAATCGACAAATTGCGATGTTTGTATCGAATCGGCTAGAAAATTGCTTGCTAGATTTTTACGAAAATTAGAATGCGATCAAATTTCGTTATGTTAGCGATATAATTAGCTTCGAATAGGACTATTAGAGTGCGCGAACACGGGGTTTCGTCTAGTCGGGTTGTAGTTTTGTCGATTTCCCCGAAATGACGATTCTAGTTAAAGGATTGCGATTTTCGTGCGTTTTTCCGCACACCGAGTGCATGCTATGAGTAATTCGAGAGCGTTGATAATCGTATATTGTGACTTGCATCATTTTAGGTTTTGTAATCTTATGCATGGTGTTGTACAAATATAGGATCGATCGGGGAAACTTCGGACACGGCGCGAAAAGGCAAGGCGGTGGCCGGAACGGATTAGCGGGGATTTCGGGTGAGTAGATGTATTCATCTATGGGGGAATCGTCTGGATAGCGCGATGCGCCCCCCTAGTTAGGATTACCATACTTTTTGCAAGATTTATATTGTTAGCTAGCATATCCATTCATGTACACTGCATACCTTTATAGCGAACAGTATATTAGATTGCATGGACATTCATCTATACTTATGCTATATCATTTCTTAGGACACGAACACCTTACCATTGGCATCTGTTGCACGCGCACTATTCATGTGACACACACGCCTTTGGTAATTGCCATGCCACGTGCACTATAGAACCTGTTTATCTTAATATCGTCACCTGCATTCATACTTGATATATGAAACTGCATCGCATGCATATATCTCGCATCATCATCATATTTACATAGAACTCTAGCTAAAATTCACATCATACACATTGATACCATAGACATTTATCATACATAACATGTGGACATCATGATTTTCTTGAGGATTTCAGTATTGCTGCGATTTCTGGAATTTTGGGGAAAACCGCAAGAATTTAACAGAACCTTATATTTATCATTTTCAAAACAAAGTTGCGGTTTTCTCTTGACGTATGTGTCGTCCACCATGAATTTTCATGTTTTCTGTTGGATTTCGAGACCCGATTCGACGAGTGGATGAACCGTCTCGGGTACATGGTGGGCCCGGTATGGTACCCCGGGGCAAGAAGATCGAGTTGTAGACGATGAGCCTGGCAGGGGAAGACTACCTACCGGTGATGTCTGGCGCGGCGGATATCCGGAGGATACCGACCGTTGTCGTGAGATTTATGATATGGGCCGATCCGGACTGACGGAGCCCGATATTGAGACAGATATGATTCCTATTTGGTGTCGATGCTTGACACGGGTTTTCAGATGATTTCTTGATGGTATTTAGCTATTATACAGATATTCATGTTCTAAAGGTAAGAATTCAATACCCTTAGCATTTAAAACACTTAAAGACTTAATAATGACATTGCATACCTGTGCGTGCATACTAGAGATATTATATCACATATGGGCATGCATGTTGTGGTGCATTGCGTGCATTCTTATGATTGCCTTATTAGATGTTATATTTACTCACGAGCTGGCAACTCACCCCCGTTGTGCCACAGTGTCTTGCAGGTCGGACCCGTCAGTCTTGTAGCGGCGGGCTATCTTATCATCAGTTCCTTTTTGCTCAGACTCGCGACATCGCCCGTAGGTGGGTTGCGAGCACACTTTATTTCTTTTTGCTTTATCATTGTATCTAGTATTCTCCATCTACCACTTTATATTGTATATGCGACCTAGTGATGAGACTGAGAGATTTGTATATTTGTGGTTTCTTTTGGGTCGAGCTCACTTGAGTCGGCGTTGTGTTTCTAATATTTTGCGTTTCTTTCATGCTCTTTTCGTTATATTGCTATTATATTGCATGTGGTTGTGATCCGCCTTGGGCGAAGAGCTAGCTCCCGCTTGGTGATGCCATTTTATGATTACAGGTTTATTATCTTGTTGTACCCATTTTGGGGGATAGAAAATACAGGGGAGACTTTGCCGAAATTTTCAGAAATTTATGATGTTTTTAAAAAGGGATTCTTTGCAACTTAATTGATTTGAAAAATCATTTTCATTTAAGGTTTTCTATCACTCTCTTTTGTTTTTGGGTTAGATTTTCTGGGCTTTGGCTGACTTAGGTTACGGTACGCCTTTAGACGTCTCGTAATCTAAGTGCCAGTCACGTTCCGTACTTTCGGGTCGTGACATTTTAAGAAGTTCATAGGGTATAAGAATAAAGTAGAGAACCAGACTTTTGAAGTATCAAGATTCTTTGAAGTGGTTGAAGATCTGGATACTTTTTCTCGGTATTCCATAATGAGAATTTGATTCTCTCTCAAATTACTCCTCCGAGGGTGCGCTACATGATGAGTAATGCTGAGTACCCTTTTTCATTTAAGCATATGCAATGGAAATAGTTGCCCCTGACAAACTTTAGCCACTCCGCTGATTTATTAGGTGACCTCAACCACCGGAGAGGTATTTCGGTTTCCTCTTTGACGGTGACATGGAGGCTTGTATCATGTGATAATGACCCTACTAGTTATTAGCAGGCAAGTAGTGACTTCCGACTGATGGATGGTTGCTTTATATCCAAGTTGGACTCCATGCACTGCAGCAAAGTATGGACTTTATTGGATGCTCCTAAAGGGATAAAACCTATCAGGAGCTAGTTGATCTTTTGAGATCAATGCAGATAGAAAGGTATTAACTTAATAAGGTTAGACTTATAGTAAAAGGTTTCCATCAAAAACCCGGTTTGGATTGTAATGAAACTATTTTTCCAGTGTCTGTGCTGAAATCCATACGGATATAACTTGCCACTGTTGTTTTTTCATGACTATGATATCTGGCAGATGAATGACTATAGCATCTTTCTAAATGGGGATTTTGAAGTGTACATGTATATGACTCTGCCAGAGTGTTATCGTGGTCAGTGGGAGTAGCGGAAAGTGTGCAAGATACTTAAGTCTATTTGTAGACTCAAGCATGCATAGCGGAGGTTGATCATCTATTTTGATGGAAGGTCAAAATGTTTGACTTCATCAAAATAAGAGATGAACCTGGTATTTTTATGAAGGATATAGGGAAAAGTGTCAGGATCCTCATATTGATGTGGATAGCATACTTTTGTCACGACCGACCGCCAAACACAGATGGTATTGTCCGCTCTGGCCAAAACTGCACGGTTTTGTCCCTTTGAATGTACCGGACTCAAGGAGTGGGCTACTTCCCAGTAGGTCACCCATCCCAGAATTTCCCTAGCTCATGCACGCTTAATTACGGAGTTCTTCAAACTCCGGAGTTCTGATTCATCCAAAAGGCGCCTCTGTGTTATAGGAGTGGTATCATTCCATTTATAGTTATGATCGTGCCCACTTTCGGAATGAATTCGATACTCCCCATTGTTCTACAGTGGGTCCCCGTGTGTATCTGTATCGGTTACATCCCCATCTCGATACCGGAAAACATATCACTTCTCATGGGGTAGGTGGTATTCATCGCTAACTCCACCTGGGGTATTACAACTTTTGATAGGAAGTGGTGTTTCTATGCTATAATCGGTTAAAATATGGTTGTCACAGATGCTCCTCTACATAGGATTTGGGCTATAGATCTGGGGACTAAGTCTATAGAGATAGATCAAGATAGGTTTTGGGATTGTCCCGATTCAGGTACTCTAACACCATTCTAAAGAGATTTAGAACTGACTACTCTTAAAGTGGTAGTATACCCGCAAGTAATGGAGTCATCCTCTCCAAAGTGATGTCTTTTCGACTGATGAGGAGAATGACCCGCATGAATGACATTCTGCTTTCTTCGGCAGTTGGGTCAGTCATGCAATGTCATGTAACAGACCGGATAATGCTTTTTGCACTTGATGTAATAAGCTGATATTAATCCAATCCTGGAGAAACATAAGAAGCAGTAAAGAACATAAGAGAATGTTCTTGGAATTTGGTAATGGCAGCCTCCATCAGGCGGCGATAACCGATTACAGCTTTAAAGGTGACATGGATGACATGTTTGATGTAGCTGTCCTCAAGGCAATTATTGTTATTGAAGGAAAACCTATACAGAGAACAATCTTACTCGAGATGATAGTATGCTTTTTGATGTGACTTTATCTATCGTGTATATACGTTTTACTCAGTATCACACGTATTAATAATACATTAGATAAAGCCTCTACGATTTTGCTTGATTACCAGGACTATGATGGAGATCATACTAATGGGGTTTGGTTGTCCATAAGCACATCCTTAAATATCCTTAATTATAGGAGTATCGATACTGGACATCGATATTCCAGTTTAGACTAGTGTATATGTTTTATAACCCTGCATAGGGCAATGACTGATCTTATAGCCATTGGTGTTTGACACCGATGATTGTATACAGGTGCTCATTGGATAAGTATACTGGAGGATTCACCTGAGAAATCCTGAGTCGTATTGTACCAATGTCAGACAACAGTTCTCTGATGACACGGGTACAAAGTAGTCTGTGTTGGATATGTATGCCCTAGAGGCCTTCATTGTCTAGGATGCTAGGGATATGTATGTACAGGACAATCTTGCTCAATATGATAGTACGCTATTTGGTTTTTCTTTATCTTAACATGTGATGTGTTTTACTTAGTATTTCATATCTTGTATACATATTGATAAAGCCCTTAGGATGCTGGCTTGACTACCAAGACTATGATGCAGATCATACTAGTAGGGCTTGTTTTGTTCGCAAGCACATCCTTTAACAGTTCCTAGTTGAGGGAGTATCAAGACAGGGTATCGATATTCTAGATTAGACTAGTGTGTTTGTTTCTTGACCCTGTATGGGGGCAATGGTTGATCCCATAACCATTGGTGTTTGACATCAAAGATTGTACACAAGTACTCATTAGATAATGGGTACACCTAACAGGACTCGCCGAGAACTCCTAGATGGTACCTTACCTATTGTCAGATAGCAGTTTTCTGGTGACACTTGTACAGGTTAGTCTGTAGACCCGAGATCTTCATAGTGTCTTGTGTGGTTCCCACTGTGCTTTGATTTCCTCCCTACCACGGCTCATCAGAGTCGTGCAAATAGGTGGATTTTCGGTACAGTCCGGAGTCACATGGAGGCAGTGAGCGATAGGAGGGGTTTCTTCTCTCCCGGTATTGGGAGTTGATGTTGCGCTTTGCTCGATTGGCTATAACAGCAAGTCCCCGCCCAGGGCTGATGAGATTTACTGGTAAGTGTTATAAGTAGTTTCTCAAAAGGTTATAGGCCACACATCGGCACGACTTATCAATTTATTGGGGTTTGACGATTCCACCTCCAGACTTGATATGCAACATATGAGACGAAGAGACTGAACTGTACGAGAAGTGTTACTTATAGGCTCCGTGGGGGTTCGGATGAGTTTGCTCGTCGGCCTTCTTTTTGACATGTACCTGAGTAGCCGTTACGTACAGCTAGTGCCGCTAACAGACTTGTGGTTAAACCGACTGCCAGCGTTCCGTCGAGTCTTTAGAGTCCCACACAGAGGGTTTCCCTGGTTCAGGGAAAACGATGTAGAGGTCGTATGGTCTTACGGCAGGATTTCGATCATGTACGTGTACTGGCTACACGAATAATGTTGGGAAGGATAATACTAGTGGGTTTTGGTTTAAGCCGGATCCTAGTATTATATTATTGGATTATTGTTATCTCATTGTATTCGTATTTTTCGGAATACGAATACTGGTATGTATATACGGTGAGGGCATTCTTATAATTGTACAAGACATGATTCTAGAAGGAGACACCTCATTAATGGATTTATCTATTTATATAAATATATTAATGAGGTGGAATTTGGAGATATTTGAGGCATGGATGAAAGCATGGCTAGGTTTATATTTTATTCATTTGGCTTCACTATTGAAGCATGGTTGATTATTTTCTACAAAAAATAATCCATGCTTGAATCATTGAAGCCTTAGCCATTCATTCATTCAACACAAGACTTAGCTCATCTTTTTCTCACACTCTATCTAAGTTTTCTCCTCCTTCTTTAAGCCCTCACCCTCACATGTGTTGTGATCCCTAGGGCTTTTGAGATCAAATAATCAATTCATCATTATCTACATCCTCTAAGTAGTCTATTTTAGCAAACTAGACTTCTTAGTTACCTCATACTTGAGGTTGAAGCTTGATCCATAGTCTCTCGGGTGGATCATCTTTGACATAGAGCAGACCGGAGATCGAGTTCCATCCAAGCTGCCAAGGAGCCAAGAAAAGAAGCAAGGATGGACAAAGAAGACCTGTAGGGCTGGTTCAAGGAGGTATAACATCTTCCATAGTAGTTAAACCTCCTAGATAGATATGCAAGTTAGGGTTTATGATGAGATCCGGGTTTTAGGTCTATGTTGCTTGCTTCAAAACTTGTTGTTTGCTAATTCCGCCTCCCCACAAGATTAGTGGGGTGTGCAACATAGACTTACATGGTATCAGAGCCTACTATAACCTTAACTAGCTAGTTAACAAGTAATTAAAACTTCGATCGACGGATATTTTTCCCGAAATCATTTTTCAGACCATTCTTGCTGTCGAGTTTTTAAAGTGTTCAAAAAATCATTTAATATGCATTAAAATTACAAGCAGGGTTTTTTAAGAACACAAAAGAAAAACGTGGATATAACTCCCCAAGACCACCGCTGGACCGTGGCCAAACTCAGTGTTTTGCCGACGTTCCGCGGCCGAGTCGAAGCCGAGTTGCTCCGATTTTCTTTAGTAGGTCTAAAATGTGGAATTATGGTTTTTGGAATATGTGGATTCTACACAGATTTGTTTGAGTACTGGATTGTGCATGGGGTAGACACGGATTTGGCTTATCGATCGAAATTCTAAGTTCTTGGCTAATCAGGTTTTCTGTATTTGTATATATATGATACTAAACGTCTGTTAATCGCTATACGTCGATTAGTGGGGGTTGCACATATTAGTATCATGTGATGGTTTATGTATATTAAGTATTGGAACGTCATGGATGAATAGCCCGGAGGATGTGAGAAGAGTGTTTTCTTTTCTTTTATTCATGTAATTTGTAAATGAGATGTAATATTATTTTGCGGGGCACATCCGGGTTGAGGTTGTAGCCACCGTTGTATTATTTCATTTACTTTTTTTGCTCCTAGGATAGACCCAAGACAGGGTGCACAAACTACCGGGTTCTTGAAGTGCCGAGTGGCCTACTCATTTTATAGAGGGAGGTTGCTTCAGGAATTTGGCGGGTAGTTTGCCACACACGTAGGGGTCTAGGTAGGGTTTGGCAATTTATCACAACCGTGGAATCCGTCTTTCATTCTAGGCTTAAATGAAGCACGGAATTCTTAGTATATGCAATATATTCATCTGTGATCTGGAATGCTTATTATTGTGTCGGACGAATGGCTATATATAGGTGTGTCTGATATGTAGCTTAGGTTGCTTATGTTTTGCACCCGCGCTAGTCCATCCCTTGCTCTGCCGTTAGTTAAGTAACCTAATGGTATATGACGGGGCCCCATGGAGAATGCGGATGGCATAAGTGTATGTTGGGGTACGCCAACGCCCTGTCCATTTACCATAACCAGCGCGGAACAAAAATGACATTTAAAAAACTTGGCGCTATCGAACCCGACAAAAAGATCGAACCATAAACCTATACTAGCTAACTAACAAGAGCTAATCTACTATGATAGAGTGTTATACTGAACGAACTAAGTCGTTCGATCTTCCATCATCTTCCTTAGCTCCTTGAGGCGTGCTCAATTGAACTTGGCCGCCGATTTTCCTTCGTCGAAGAAGATACACCTGAGGGATGTAGCTCATGGCTCTAGCTCCACATCAAAGCAAGTAAAGCAACTAAGGATTCTAGGTTTCTAATATAGAATACCTAGGATGTAGTGAGTGTTCTAAGTGTTTATCTATCTCACCTCCTCTCTTGATTCTCAACTCATGAGATTGTAGAGAGGAGGTTGAGGTTGAAGGTGGAGGAACTTAAGAAAACACTAGAGAGGAGAGTGAAGCATGATGGTGAGAAAGCTAACCAAAAATTATGAACCATCTCATGTGAGAGAAAATGAGAAGCCAAGGTTTTGTAAAACCAATTCTTTCAATATAAAATCAAGCCCATGCTTGAATAGTTTGCACAAATGAATAAACAATTCATTTGTGCACACTATGCAAGCATGGTTCTCACCATACTCTCCTCTCTCAATTATCCACCTTATTATCCATTTAAAATAAATGGTCAACTCCAAAATGAGGTGTCCACCTTGTAGAATGTTATTCGTATAAATACGGATTACATTCTACTGTATATACATAACTGTATTCGTACCGAAATACGAATACCCGAAGAGATAGAATAACACAATGAACATAATACTAGAATATATATATCGAAATACATATACGTAAATTATTAAATCAATACCTGATTTAATAATCCGGCTCAAACCCGAGCCGGCTAGTATTATCAACTGTCCGATCGAAAGTCCTGGTACATACTACAATCAATCGATCGGAACCCTGCACGTATGCAATACGGCTACTGATTGAAAAGAATTCTTGTTGTGTAGTATGAAAATTGTAAAGAAATCACAACCAAAAATTATTTGACCGCAATCAATTACGGTGTCGGATGTAGATTGTAAGTGAGTGCGGATCGTCCACAGGGATTGCACGATTCGTTTGTATTATGATATGCTTGAATTGAAAAGTAAAGCTAAGAATAACGAAAACATGATTCAAGAATTTTGATTTTCAAGTGTCACTATTCTATTCAAGAATCAAGAAAATGATAAACAATCAAGAATCGGTGTATCGATGATATTTCCAATCAACAGTCAAGAATCTAAAAGAGGCTCGTAGGAATTGATCGGATCTATAGACGTGATGTAATCTCAAGATTTCGTGTTCTTGTCCTTCGAAGGATTGATACTAGATCGATGATGATCGACGAGAGTTAGGGCTTTCTCGTGAAAATAGGGTTTCATCTTATAACCCTTGTTCTTTCGTCGATATCATTCCTTTTCTAGCCTCTACCAAATTCAAGAAACGATCGTAACTCCCCAATTTCGAACGATGTCAATCAAGAAAGCATCGAAACAAAATGGGTCGTCGTTTCTTGAACTTGCTAGGGTTTACAAAACTCGTAGGACTCAAGAATCGATTAAAGCTATGTTACATCATCATTCTATTGACCGTCTCGACTCCTCGACGAGCGGAGTTTTATTCACACATCACCACACAGAGAATATTTACGAATTGTAAAGATATCATGATGCAGAATTTAAAGAAAACAAGATAAAAGAATATCACATTTATTTATCTCAACAATTTTGATTGCATTCGCTTCAAGAACTACAAGAGGAAGAATCTAGATTGTTGATCGGGCGTCGCTCGGCTTCGTGAGTCGTGGATCGGCTCGGATCACTTGCTCCGTTGAAGATCGGCTCCGCTCATAAAGGTTGTAGGGCTTCATGCTTAATGGGTACTCGGGATCTTGATTTTGATTGGAATTAGGGTTTCACACAAGCCCTCTCACTAGGCTTGTGGAGGAAGGAGATGAAGAAGGAGATTGGCTAAAAAATGAACTAAAATGAATCACACAAGAAATGGTTTGATTCTATCTATCTCCACATGATATCTCACCCTAGGTCTAGGCTTCTATTTATAGACTTCCCAAACCCTAGGTTTAGGTTTGAAATGGTAGTTCCCTCCAAAAGTTTGTTGAGTCTTCTAGAAGGTAGTTTGTTAGGAGCTAGCTTAAGGTTTAAGCTAGGTTTAATTAGGCTTGGAAACCCTAGTTTGCTGATCTGGCAGAAACCCCTAGAGTCTTCTGGAAACTGAGATGCATTTCTGAACTGTAGGCCCTGAAAGAAATATTCTGCACCAAAATTGAGTTGCTGATGTGGCAAGACGGCCGCGGAACCGCGGCCTAAGCCGGCTTGCGCCGCGGTTCCGCGGGCAAGTAGTGGCTTCAGGGATTCAACTTTGCTGTGTTGTCTTGGGCTGATATTTGATGTGTTTTCTGATGTGTTGATTTGTAATTACCCCTTTGTAATGATACCAGAACTGAAATCATTGAGTTGGCTTAATATTTGAGCGGTGTAAATTTGAGCAAGCTTCTGATTTTCCTGCACAGACTTCAAAACACGGGTTGCGACATATAGAAATATTGCGATGCCATGCAATGCAGTCAATTTTCCTAGAAATGCCGGTTTTAAGGTCTAATACATGTTATCTGATAATCTGTGATAGATTTGCTATTATGTGAAATACGGATACCGAACACTTCTATATGAGTGCAAATGATGAAGAAATTGCCGGCTAAAATATACAATATTTTCGACTAATCAAATACCCCCAAACTTAATTTCGATCGTCTCGAGCGAATGTTTTATTAAAAAGAGAAGGAGAAAATAAAGAAAGAGAAAAACTAACTAGCTCATTTTCGTAGGCAACACGATTGCACTGAGCACGTGCAACAAGCCTTTAAACCTCTAGGTGTCCCTAGTAGGAGGAGTGTTGTCTCCTGAGGGTTTTCAGCGGACTGCACCCACAAAGTCCAATAATAAAAGGAAGATCATGAATATTACATTTAAAGAAAAGAATCGTAGAAGAAAAGCCTTGAAAATTAGGGTTTCCAACTAAGCTAGCTTTTCGGTTGTCATGAGCCCTATCTTAATAGTCATGAAAAGATGTCAGAAATCACGTCCTCCCTCAATAAAACATCGTCTTATTTTTCATTCCTATCTGTCTTCCAAACATCGATCATATAACCCTGCGTGTGTGTTAAGACATCCCTACACCCGGAGAATTCAATTCAAGCTATCATACTCTTGCCCATCAGCCTCAGTACTTTTTAATTAATGAATATTTAGATAAGATTGCTCACACACTTTCATGCGACCGTTAATACTTCTTGAGGTACTAACCGACCGATTACTCCTGTGCTTGCTTACTTGGTGTATTTTCCTCGTCTTGCACCACCTCAGGCATAGCAGTGACTCCCAGACCAGTTGGCCTTAGGGCACTAGGTGAAGAGGCACCCTTGCTATATATTTTTTTATTGCCCTTGGTGATAACAAAACTAGTGTCCATTTTTCTCACCACTTTATATATTTTCTTATTCACTTTTTTTTTATTTCCTTCATACATCGGCTTTAAGACAAGAGCATTTCAAGGTATCCTCTACTATCTCAGGCTTCAAGACGTGTGTAAGTGCGAATAGCAGGGTAACAACGTTCAAAATGTTTGGCTTCCAGAATAGAAACTATTTTTCAGGCTTAGTTTTATCCTCAGATTAGTGACGTGCTTCATCTTACTAACCCTTGGGACAACGGCTCATAACTACTTATTACTAGTTCGTATAAGAAAACTTCTAATTTTCTTAGTTTTCTTAAATTTTTCTAATCTCATGGATGTAATTTTTCACCATCTAAACTTTTATTATCTTATTTATGTACAAAAATATTTTTATAGTTTTGAAAATTTTTAAATTTTTATAGGTTTTCAAAAAAATGTTTTGTGCTTATGCAAATGATGCGAAAATAAGCACAAACCTCCCCCAAACTTGTTTTCAACAGTGTCCTCACTGTTGCCTTCTGCTAAATCTCGCAAAAACCTGTAAGCTTGGAAGGAATTTATTAGTGGGGGCAAAATATTTAAGTGAAGAAGCTCCCCCAAACTTATTCTTGGCTCATCATTTTGTAAAAAAATTTCTTTTCAGGAGCCAGAAAATATACCCCCCCAAACTTGAGTTATGCAATGTTAAGCTTTGAAAATCACAAGTGGGGGTCAAAAATCCTTGGTCGATGCCAAGCTTTGCAAAGACCGAATGTCAACACCAACCATTCAAAAAATTTATCAATGCAGTGCTCGGGTTGGTGGAAGAAAAGGTGGGGAAAAGGTAAGTGGTGGAAGAGAATGTGTGTGCGTCTCATTTTGGAGAGACGATGCAGTGTATGTGATGGATTACTCGCATTCTTCTTACAATTCAGAAGAAGGGGTGGAGGTTCAATTTCAGTGAGTGGAACCTGATTCATCTCAACACCCGTGTTATTCAGAAATGCGAGTTCATCAGCGAAGATCTCCTCAAAAGTTTCATCAATACCCCGAAGAATAATGTCATCACAAAGTGCGGGGTGATCTTCAGACTCTAAAAGCAGTTCATAATCGGTGTCAGTTGTTGACCCAGACATCTCGGTGGAAGAGTCCGTATGTGTATGATACATAGTTGGGTCAAACAACAACATATGAAAAGAGTCAAGATCGGTATCAGGAGGATCATCAAATTCGCTACTGTCGACATCCATTAAGTCGACAGAACAGATATGAGCAGTAGGTTCGGAGGGTACACTTCCAAACTTGTAAATGTTCAGCTCTATTGACCTATTCCCGAAAGATAGGGTCATAGAAACATTACGACAGTTGATGATAGCGTTGGAAGTGGCCAAAAAGGGGCGACCTAAAATCACCGGAATTTGATTCCGTGAGTTCGCTACAGGCTATGTATCAATTACAATAAAGTCTACAGGGAAGATAAATTCCCCGATTTTTATTAACACATCCTCTAGTTTACCCCTAGGTCTGGTGATTGATCGGTCAGCCATCTGGAGAGTGCAAGGAGATGGTTTCAACTCTCCGATTCCTAACTGCTCATAAACTGAGAAAGGAAGCAGGTTAACACTTGCCCCAAGATCTAGTAGAGCACGGTTAATGTGTTTCTCCCCAATAGAGATGGAAATAGTAGGATATCTAGGATCCTTACGTTTCCTCGGTAATTGCTGGGGGAAAGCCGTGTCTACTGTCTTTGCCATGAATATCTTCTTGGGCATTTGTTTCTTCCTCTTTCTAGTGCAAATTTCTTTAAGAACTTTCGCATATGCAGGGAATTGTTGGATAGCATCTAGAAGAGGGATATTTATGTTAACCTGTTTAAACATCTCAGTGATCTTCTCCATATGTGGTCTTGGTGTGTTAGCCCTTAACCGATTAAGATAAGGTGTTTAGCAATAAGCGCTGGGTCCATCATAGGAGAAGGAAGTGTGTGTGGAACCGATCCCAGAATAGAAGTGGGAATCGTCCGTGGAGGGGTAAAAGGGGTGGGCTGTAGTGGTGAGCCTTTTGGGAAACGAAGAATAGGCTCGGAAGAAGATGGTGGGGTAGAAGAACTGGGGTCAGAAGTGTGTGTGTGAGGAAAGGTCTCAGACGGGGTGTTGATATGATTTTCAGTATCATCAACTTCTTCCCCAACATGATTGTCAAGCACTCTTCCAGATCTCAACGTGGTGATTGCATTCACATGATGTGAATAACCAGGATTGGGTAAGGGTTGAGCTGGAAGTTTCCCTTTCTCTCTTGCACTCATTTCGGCTTTTAATCGTGCAATTTCTTCTTCCATCGATTTAATACTCTCGTTTTGGGACGCAGAGTTTTTCTCAATTTTATCGACAGAAGACTTCATTTCAGCCGAAACTTGCATGATATTTGTTAAGATCAAATTCATGTATTGTGCAAAAGAAGAGGATTCATCAGTTCCGGTCAACTGTAAAGGACTAGACAGTGCAGGTGTGTTGACCAGATTTTGAAAATTATGTGCTTGAAAAGGGTGCTGACTCAATTGAAGTTGTGGCTGCTGTTGTGGCGGAAGGACCCTTTGAAAATTGTTTTGGTTTGGAACCGTGTTTTGTGATTGTGATTGGTTCCAAGAAAAATTAGGGTGATTCCTCCAACCCTGATTATATGTGGAAGAAAAAGGATCGTTTCTCGGTCTTTGAAATGTGGCATTGGTATACTCACGACCTTGAAACGGACATTCTTCCGTCAAGTGAGACGGATCAGAACAGCAGCCACATACAGTTTTGGAAAGTGACATTTGATTAAGGGAGGCAGCTAAAAATTTGTTTTCCATAGTCTCGAGTTTCTTTTGTATAGCTGAAATGTCAGCTCTAACTCCTATGGAAGCATCTGATTGGTTATTGCCACTCCTAAATGATGGACTTTCCCACTGTAAAGACTTTTCAGCGAACTCTTCTAAATATCGCCAAGCTTCCCCATCATCCTTAGACATGAAGGTACCTTGACACATGTTTTCAAGGCTCTGTTTAGTGTTAGGGTTACTGCCCTCATATATGATTCGGCAAAGCTCCCATCTCGGGATGTCGTGATGAGGACATTGAACCAATAGATCCATGAAACGTTCAAAGCATTTAGAGAATGGTTCAGCAGGGAGCTGGGCAAATTGATTCAGTTCGCTACGGATTCGAGCTGTCTTTTGTATTGGGTAAAATTTCTTAAGGAATGCCACGACGAATTCTCCCCAATTCGTAATAGAATGTGCGGTAGTGTTATATAGCCACTTCTCGGCTATATCGCACAAGGTAAATGGAAGAAGTCGTAGACGCATAGCATCCACTGAAAGTTGTGACGTCCCATCATTGCGCATACGTTTTCAAATTTGGTGATGAAAACGTAAGCGTCCTCAGTCTCGAGTCCGTGGTATTTGGGTAAAAGATTGATATACTGGGGCTTAATCTCAAAGTTATCCCCATTGGCTGGTGGTGTGGATAAGCAGGTCGAAAGAGGACCTCTAATAGGGTAGCACCTCTCCTGGAGAGAAATGCGGGGTGGATTCTGCGCACCAACGGACGGCGGCAGATTAAGGTTAAAGAAGTTTGATGGATTCGAATCCATCGGTGTGGGTGTGATAGTGGGTAAAGAAAAGGTAAATGGAGAAATATCGACTTCGGAGTCGATAAAAGGTACGCGGACTAAACGGGCACTAGAATCCCGTGTCCAGCCTATCTTGTACTAAAAAGGGTTAGTACAAGTGGCAGCGTTGGCTTATAATTAGGGGTAAATGAATGCGGTGTTTGCTTTTGAAAAAGGGACAGATTTTGAAAATATGATGCACCACAACAAATGCAGCACACAAAAACCCTAGAATTTAGTGGTCACCTAGGGCCGGCTCTAGACCGCTCCTAACTGCCAAAAGACAAGTCGCAGGATAGAATCCTCCACTGCCTCTTTGCTCCCCTGTGGCCGGATAAGTGCCAGGTAAGTGGGAAGGTACTCCACTACGTAACTAGTGGGCCTAATTAAAAACCACTAGCCTTAGACACACTCGCCTTAGGCACCACAAGAAAACGCGGATAAGCAATGAATTACCCACGGCCCTCTCTTGTCCTAATTGAGCGCGACGGTCCTTAGAGTCATCTCTAGATTTCTTTTAATTAATGAGGGTAAATGCGGATGCATGTTTTGTGGTTTTCGGGGCCTAGGAAGGGTAATGAAATCCCCACCTAATTTGGATTTGGCCGTGCCCCTTAATATCCGTATTAGAATGCAAACAACCAAGAAACAAAATCACGCACAAATTTAATTTTCAATTTGCGAGCTGCGATTATTTGCAAAGAATCCTGCAGAAAATTATTAGTTGGAGCTAAAAAGAGGAGAGAGGAGAAGGTATGAATTTACCTGAAGATTTTTTGCACAGAGAACCCTCAGAGAAGCAGCGGAACCGCCGCGATTGGGCACTCCCACCGCGGAAGCGCGGTTGAATGGTGAGATCACTGCACCAAAATTCACCAGAGAGTCTCTGTGGACTCCCTCTGCTCTATGGTATTTTCCAAAAATTTTTCTCAATTCCCAAACAGCTCCAGATTTCCTTGCAATGAAACACAACAAATTGTTTAGGGTTTGCACGAATTTTGATCTCAAAAATCACAATGAAATAAATCTTTCAATTCAAACTATAAAACGAAACGAATTAGCGCGCGATCCCCGGCAACGGCGCCATTTTATTGATCATTTCTTTGTGTGTCGTTGTAGTATAGTGGTGAGTATTCCCGCCTGTCACGCGGGTGACCCGGGTTCGATCCCCGGCAACGGCGCCATTTGATTGAAAAGAATTCTTATTGTGTAGTATGAAAATTGTAAAGAAATCACAACCAAAAATTATTTGACCGCAATCAACTACGGTGTCGGATGTAGATTGTAAGTGAGTGCGGATCTTCCACAGGGATTGCACGATTCGTTTGTATTATGATATGCTTGAATTGAAAAGTTAAGCTAAGAATAACGAAAACATGATTCAAGAATTTTGATTTTCAAGTGTCACTATTCTATTCAAGAATCAAGAAAATGATAAACAATCAAGAATCGGTGTATCGATGATATTTCCAATCAACAGTCAAGAATCTAAAAGAGGCTCGTAGGAATTGATCGGATCTATAGACGTGATGTAATCTGAAGATTTCTTGTTCTTGTCCTTCGAAGGATTGATACTAGATCGATGATGATCGACGAGAGTTAGGGCTTTCTCGTGAACCTAGGGTTTCATCTTATAACCCTTGTTCTTTCGTCGATATCATTCCTTTTCTAGCCTCTACCAAATTCAAGAAACGATCGTAACTCCCCAATTTCTAACGATGTCAGTCAAGAAAGCATCGAAACAAAATGGGTCGTCGTTTCTTGAACTTGCTAGGGTTTACAAAACTCGTAGGACTCAAGAATCGATTAAAGCTATGTTACATCATCATTCTATTGACCGTCTCGACTCCTCGACGAGCGGAGTTTTATTCACACATCACCACACAGAGAATATTTATGAATTGTAAAGATATCATGATGCAGAATTTAAAGAAAACAAGATAAAAGAATATCACCTTTATTTATCTCAACAATTTTGATTACATTCGCTTCAAGAACTACAAGAGGAAGAATCTAGATTGTTGATCGGGCGTCGCTCGGCTTTGTGAGTCGTGGATCGGCTCGGATCACTTGCTCCGTTGAAGATCGGCTCCGCTCATAAAGGTTGTAGGGCTTCTTGCTTAATGGGTACTTGGGATCTTGATTTTGATTGGAATTAGAGTTTCACACAAGCCCTCTCACTAGGTTTGTGGAGGAAGGAGATGAAGAAGGAGATTGGCTAAAAAATGAACTAAAATGAATCACATAAGTAATGGTTTGATTCTATCTATCTCCACATGATATCTCACCCTAGGTCTAGGCTTCTATTTATAGACTTCCCAAACCCTAGGTTTAGGTTTGAAATGGTAGTTCCCTCCAAAAGTTTGTTGAGTCTTCTAGAAGGTAGTTTGTTAGGAGCTAGCTTAGGGTTTAAGCTAGGTTTAATTAGGCTTGGAACCCCTAGTTTGCTGATCTGGCAGAAACCCCTAGAGTCTTCTAGAAACTGAGATGCATTTCTGAACTGTAGGCCCTGAAAGAAATATTCTGCACCAAAATTGAGTTGCTGATGTGGCAAGACGGCCGCGGAACCGCGGCCTAAGCCGGCTTGCGCCGCGGTTCCGCGGCCAAGTAGTGGCTTCAGGGATTCAACTTTGCTGTGTTGTCTTGGGCTGATATTTGATGTGTTTTCTGATGTGTTGATTTGTAATTACCCCTTTGTAATGATACCAGAACTGAAATCATTGAGTTGGCGTAATATTTGAGCGGTGTATATTTGAGCAAGCTTCTGATTTTCCTGCACAGACTTCAAAACACGGGTTGCAACATATAGAAATATTGCGATGCCATGCAATGCAGTCAATTTCCCTAGAAATGCCGGTTTTAAGGTCTAATACATGTAATCTGATAATCTGTGATAGATTTGCTAATATGTGAAATACGGATACCGAACACTTCTATATGAGTGCAAATGATGAAGAAATTGCCGGCTAAAATATACAATATTTTCGACTAATCAGCTACTACATCGTTTTGCCAGAACCAGGGAAATCCTCTGTGTGGGACTCTAAAGACTCATCAATACGTTGAAAGTGGGTTTAACCACAAGCACGTCAGCGGAACTAGCTGTACGTAACGGCTACCCAGGTATTGAGCGAAAGAAAGGCCGACGACCAAGCTCATCCGAACCCCTACTGAGCCTGTCAGTGACAATCTCTGTACAGTCCGGCATGTTCGTCTAAGAGTATCGCATATCGAGTCTAGGAGGGTGGATAAATTCAGACCCCTAATAACGCGATATTTCTTGTCTGTATGAAGCCCATCACCCACTGAGAAACTACTGATCCAAATCAGTAATTATCGTTTACCTTAGCCAAGGATTTCTGGTGATGGCCACCCATGCACCGCGTGACATCAACCACCATCACCGGGAGAGATGAATTCCCAACGATCCGTTCACTGCCTCCATGTGGCTCGGGATTTTACCTAACTAAAACCTGTTTGCATGACTCCTTTGAGCCATGGTAGGGTAGTAATCAAAGCACAGTGGGAACTCACACGAGACAAATGACGATCTTATGTTGACAGACTAACCTGTACACATGTCACCTGGGAACTGCTATCTGACAATAGGTATAATACCAACTAGCATGTTCCCGTCAAGTCCGTCCAGTGTACTCGTAACCCAATGAGCACCTCTATACAATCTTAGGTGACTGACTGACACCAATGGCTTGTGAGACCAGCCACCGCCCCTCGTCGGGGTCTCGAAAAGTATACACTAGTTTACTCCGGAGTATCGATGCCCAGTCTCGATACTCCCTCGATTAGGGACATTTAAGGATGTGCTTATAGACCACCCAGCTCCCACGTATATGATCGCCATCATAATGCTGGTAGTCAAACAAGAATCCTATGGGCTCTATCAACATGTAATATTGATCTGTAATACAACATAAAGTATGTACATGATGATAGAGGCAAACCAGATAGCATACTATCATCTCGAGTAAGACAGTTCTAACCGTATAGGTCCTCCCTCAATCATCACAATTGCGTGCCTGCGATCACAATAATTGACTTGAGGGCACTATAGCCAACAATCTCCAACTTACACTTAGGGCTAATTATTACGGTGTCGCATACTCACAGCCCGTATGATACCGAATACCCAACTTCTCTACTAATCAGTCTCGCAAATTCCGTTTCGGAAGCTATTGCGTTTGAGAAATAGCCTCAGAGAGTGGATCCGCGCCAATGTTTCTATCTTTATCTCTCTATATCTCAACATCGCGGAGAAAGACTATATCCCGAAATGAGCAATACTTGTCTTAGAATTTGTCTGGATATCTGATGGGATCCAGTTCACAAATGAACTCCAAATCCAACAAACTTCTTAGACTGTATCATCCACTGAATTTACTCAGTATCGCCATGCCTTCCTCAGTATCCGTTTGGACCACTTGTCCAACATACTGCCCCTCAAAAAGAGGGAAAACTATAACTCTGACAGCCACTCTGTCATCAAGGTCACCTTAAAAGCCTGAAATGATAACCCCCTCCTGAAGAAGGCTGCCGTTACCATATACCAAGAACATCCACTTAAGTTCATAACTGCTTCCCAACGTTTCTCCAGGATTGGATTAATATATATATATATATATATATATATATATATATATTGAAGGCAGCGCAAAATCAATATCTGGTGTGGTACTTGACATCTCATGATTGACTCAATTGCCTAAGCAAAAGATATGCCAATCATGCAAATCCCTCCCCTCATCAGTCTGGAAGACATCTCTTTAGAGACGGTGACTCCTTCACCTGCGGGTACACCACCACAAAAGGAGTCGTCTATTCTAAAACACTTTAGAATAGTGTCAAGTACTCAAATTGTGACACTTCCCAAATCTAGATCTAAAAGCACAGATCTAGTGACCAGAATCCCTGATATTTTATCCAGATCCTATATGGAGAAAACACCTTGTGACAGCCACAATATAACCGATCGTTGTATAGGAATATCACTTCCTATAAAGAGCATGTCATCCAGAAACTAGGACATCACTCCCTACTACCTTCTTACTAGGTCCATCTGTTATTCTCATGAAGTCAAACTCTATGACTCTCATATCAAAACTAGACGATCTATCTCCGCTATATCTGCTTTAGTCTATAAATAGACATAAGCAACTTGCCCACCATGCTTCCGCTTCTCCCACTGACAACAACAACCTTCTGGTAGAGTCATATACACATGCACTTCTAAAGCTAATTTAGAACGACGCTATACTCATCCTCCTGCCAGATCCCATAGTCTGGAACAGCAGCAGTGGCAAGTTTGGGTAATCAAAAACCTCCCTGTCACCGTCTTTTAGGATACCGAAGTACCTCTTGGGTGCCTGAGGTTACCCACCAACTCTGATGAGTGGCTAATGGATTGTCGAATCGAATTGAATCTTTAGGTTCTACTAAATTTTCAGTAATCGTTTGTGGTTCTGGAATCAATTCTAGTTCTACCATACTCCCTCTAATATTTTCTGAAAAGAATCTATTTTACTAAAACTGTGGCGAGACAAGAACAATATAACTATTGATCTTCCAGATGGTAGAATGTTAACCCTCATCAAAGCCCGGGATAACTCACAAACTGCCATTACTAAAATGTGCCTAGAGTTTATCCGGATTCTGGTTTTTAACATAAGCCGGAAAACTCCATATACCTTAACATCGTTAAGATAAGAATCCATTCTATATATATGTTGGATATAGTGCCCTCAGAGTCAATTATTGGATCACAGGCACGTGACTGCAATGATTGAGGGAGGACCTATACCGGTAGGACAGTCTTACTCTAGATGATAGTATACTATCTGGTTTATATTTATCATCGTGTACAGCTTTAGGTGACCTTATAGGTCACTATTGCACGTTGATAGAGCCCGTACGATTCTTTCTTGACGGCCAGCAGTATGATGGCGATCATATACGTGGGAGCTAGGGTCTATAAGCACATCCTTAAAAGGTCCCTAGTCGTGGGAGTTTTCAAGACAGGGCATCGATACTCCGGAGTAGACTAGTGTATACAGTCGAGACCCCGACGAGGGGCGGTGGCCGGTCTCATAAGCCATTGGTGTCAGTTGGTTCACCTAATATGTATACAGGTGCTCATTGGGTTATAAGTACACCGGACATGACTCGCCGGGAACATGCTAGTTGGTATTATACCTGACGTCAGATAGCAGTTCCCTGGTGACATGTGTACTGGTTAGTTCATTGACCTGAGATCGTCATTTGTCTCGTGTGAGTTCCCAATGTACTTTGATTACTACCCTACTACGGCTCAAAGGAGTCGTGCAAACAGGTTTTAGTTGGGTACAGTCCCGAGCCACATGGAGGCAGTGAGCGGATCGGCAGGGGTTTCGTCCCCCCCGGTATTGGGGGTGAGATCGCGCTGTGTCTAGGAGAGCCATTACACGAAGTCCTTGGAAAAGGCAGGAGATTTACTGGTAGGTATTCCAGTAGTATCTCAGGGTGTTCTGGGCTACACTCCGACACGACTTGTACCGCTTTTGGGGTTCTGACTTTTACCAACCCCCTAGGCCCGCCATGCGATGCTCATAGACGAACGGACCGGACTGTACGGATATTGTCACTGACAGGCTCAGTAGGGTGTCAGGATGAGTTCGCTCATCGACCTCCCTTTTGGTCAATACCTGGTGGCCCGTTACGTACGACTAGTACCTCTGACGTGCTAGTGGTTAAATCCACAACCAAAGTATTGACGAGTCTTTAGAGTCCCCCACAGACAGTTTTCAAGTTTCGGGCGAAACGTTGTAGAGGTCGTATGATATATGGCAGGGTCCGATCATATACGTGCAGTTGTGCACAGATCATGATCGGACGGATCATACTAGTGGGCTTTGGTTTAAGCCGGATCCTAGTATTAGATTTGTTGGATTACTTTAGTCTCATCGCATTCGCATTCAGTCGGAATGCGGGTGCAGGTATGTATATACAAGTGAGGAGTATCCTTGTGATCCATCACGAGTTTACTTTAGATGTTGCCGTATCTTTTTATTGTTGCAAACATTTGAATTAATGTTTGTAAATGGAAATTGTGAGCTATATGTCATGATAAGGAGCATTTATTGTGACACATGCACAAGTGGTGACTCATGGTCTCTTTCTTTGTGCATGTGTCACATAATGGTGATGGATTTGTGTTGAAATGATAAGGAGAGAGAGAAAGGCAACCATATGGTTGTAATTTTGCTCTTGTATTATTCTTTATCTCATACTCTCTCTTTTTTATCATATCATTCCAACACAAGAAATGAAAAGGAGATAAAGCTTCTCCTCCTTCTTCTTCCTCTAGCTCATAACCTCCATTAATGGCAATGCCTTCAACCTCCATCCAAGCAATGGATGTAAGAGACAAAAAGATCACAAACATTCTCTACAACACCTTGGACACGTTGGCTAGCACACTTCGTGCCCGAGTTGCTTCGGATGAAGCGGGAGCCCGTAAAAATACTCGTAGATGTGGTGCCCTTTCTGACGAGGAGATCAAGGCCGGAGATGTCACGAGGAGCTTGGGGTGGTGGCCAAAGACCGAAGGACATGGATCGATCGGTATAGCCTTTCTATCCCTTCTCTAGATAGCTAGTTGTAGGTTAGTTGTTTGATCCGGGTTTTAGCATACGATAGCGCCGGTTTCTAGTTTTGAAAAAGTTTTCGTTTCCGCATTTTGGCCTCGGAAAGACGGCCGGGGCACTACCGTAGTCTTACATGGTATCAGAGATACGCCATTAACCTTTACTAGCTTGTTCCAACGTATTTAAAACATCAATCGAACGAATTTTCTAAAAACTGCATTTCCAAGTCATCAGTTTCTGTCGAATTTTTTCTGTGGTCAAAAAATTATTTAGTGTGCTGCAGAAAAACAGGCAGGGTTTTTTAGGAATTCTGAGAAAATTTGGTTGCCTGATCCTACAGTGCCGCCGCGGAACCGCGGCAATGACCCTGTTCTGGCCGCAGTTCCACCGCCATTCTGTAGCCTCACCGCACCAAAATTTCTACAGTGCTCCATGACTTGGAAATGGGGTTTCTGGTAATTTTATTTTGGTCCCAGATTTGTTTGAGTACTGGGTATTGTGCTTGGGGCCCACTTCGGGAAATTTTGTCGATCGAATATTTTAAACAAGTTAGTTCACAGTATTTACAATATATCTACAACCGTGAATGTCATTTGATCGGTAAATCTTGTCTAATTGCTATAGTTCTTTTAGACGGATTTGCGAACGTGACATTCACGTTGATGTTCTGTGTTGTGATGTGATGTTGCGGTTTTGTCGTGGTGGATAGCCTGGATGAAATGGTTGTACAGTTTGGTTGTATTTGTACATTTGATATTGCGGGGCGAGCGTCCGACATGTGGACTGCAGTCACTGCCTGTTTGTATATTATTCTTTTGGGGCACGACCGGGCTGAGGTCGATGTACCCGTTGTATATATATTTTACTTTCTGTATTAGGATTACCCCGTGGTGGGGTGCACGGATATCCAGGTTCTAGAGGGCAATTGGCCCACATCTCATGGCTTTGAGACGGAGGGGGATTTACTCTAGAATTGGCGGGCTATTCGCCGCACTCATAGGGGGTACAGGTTGACCCAAGGAGGGGTGCTTAAGTTACCGGATTCCGTGAAGTGCTGGGTGGTCCATTCACGTCGCTGAAGGGGGCTGCCTCTCTTCAGGTTTTGGCGGATAACTTGCCGCGCCCGTAGGGGTCTAGGATTTCATTGCACATGCTATCCACACGACTAGGGGAACGTCGGGTTTCAGTAGCGGCTCTATAAAACTCGGGGATCCCAGATTATCTGTATTGTTCTGTGATGCTTATTGCATTTCTGTGATGTTGCATTTTATCACGCCATGAGCGATTATTATATATTGATATATATACTAGTAGATGTTGTATATGTTTTACACCCGCGCTAGTCCAGTCTCCGCTCTGTCGTTAGTTAAGTAACCTAACAGGTGATGCTGGGACCCAGTGGCGAATGCGGATGGCATATACGTGCATCATATTTTCGTTCTTTTGTGGTATAATTAATTGATAGGACTGCATTGATTCGGAGCAATGCAAGCTAAACAAACCTATTCTGATGTTGTTAGAACATTTTTCAAAAAAAAAAAGCTGTTATTGCAAGGACATTCTCTTTTGTTTTGCACAGTGGTATTCGGTTATGAATATCCAGCACCTCAGTTAACGAGGCAAGGGCCGAGATCCCTTCCCCGCGAGTGACTCCTTGGACAAAAGTTTGCGTTAGGATAATAACTTCACTATAGTCGATTATTTTTTCTTAGCATCGTGGTATTCAGTTGGAATATCCTGCACCTCATTCTACGGGGAAAGAGCCGAGATCCCTTCACCGGGAGTGACCTCTTTAGCAAAGGTTTTCGCCACTATATTTCTTATAAAAAGCTATCCGGTTCATTCAACGATATCAAGTTCATTACGTTAAAGGTTTTTCACCAAAAACCATTCGCAGCTCTCCGTCATTTCAGACGGGTAACACTTAGTATTCATGCTATGTTTGTTGACCTTCATCAAGGCATAGTGAATGGTAGCTGCTTGTTACATTTCTGCTGCATAGATGGATGCGTTGGTTTGGGACAGTCGTACAGCCTTGTTGACCTTCATCATGGGCTTGTACGGGTGGGTTCATATTAACCTGGACAATGACGGGTAGAACTTGACATGTGACTTATGATTTGTTGACCTTCGTCAAGGTCATAAGATCATGGGGTAAAAATCACATCGGGGGTTTCTAAAGAAACTGAAACTTTCCAGATATGCGCATACCTTCTGGAGTGTGATAACGTGAGTGGATTCCATCACGTTATCTTGCGAAGATAGTTGGATACCGATTCCCACTGATGAGTTGGTTTACTCCTCGAGCGATCCCGACTAATTCTTCTTTCAGGTTTGGAGGAGAATTTGACGTTACAGTGGGAGGTTTCCTGATTAGATAATTGATAACCATTCTGATCTAGGTTAGAGTGCACGCTGAGTGTTTATTTTCTCTCTCTCTTTTGCAGCGACCATGGTTCGACCCTTGACTATGACTCGGTGACCAAGATTAACCGAACCTTCTTAAAACACTGGCTTTTGGATTGTCTGAGTTGCATACCTCATTTCCACTCCTACTTTTACCCTTTTCTCCAGAATACTCCGTATTACTACGAACATCTTCTTCCATTGGATAAAACCATCCTATGGTTATATACGAACTCGAAGGAACTTATTCGAGGATGGTTTCCGGTTCAGGAGAAAACGAATAGGACTATTCAATTGTCTTTTCCTTTTACCTTTTCTCAGGTTGCGAGTGTTCCTTAGATTAGGTTAGTACACCTATTATGCTAATTGGATAGTCTTCATCCAAACCATAGGCAGGTGCCGAACGGTAGGGAATGAAGAAAACCATTTATCCTAAACGGTGTACAGAAGGTATTAAGTAAAGACAAATAAAGGGATTAGTAAGAGGGCAAAGTAAATTGCGACTGCTATTCACAACCAAACCAAGTATTTCATCGCCACTCCTATTTCACCTTTGTATTTCTCCGGAACACCCCGTATTAGTACGAAGATCCACAGTTTTTTTGGATACTCCATCGTATGGTTATATACGAACTCGAAGGAACTTCTTACAGTTCGGGGATGGATTCTGTTTCAGGAGAAATAGAAATAAGGTTTATTCAGTTGTCTTTTATCTTCACCTTCTCTTAGGTTATGAGTACTCCTAGGATTAGGAGGGTACACCCATTATACTTATTGGATAGTCTTCTTCCAAACCATAGGCTGGTGCCGAACGGTAGGGATGGAAGAAAACCATTAGGCCTAAAGGGGTGTACAGAAGATAATGACTAAAGACATATAAAGGGATTTGGAGAGATGGTAAAGAAATATATGGTTGCAGTTGTGAATCTGATAATGGAAGAGGCATTACTAGGAATACCCGGATACCCCTTCGAAGCATTTATATGTTTCAGTTTCACTGTGTATTGTTAAAAGAAAACTAATTTCCCAATTAGCCCTTGCTCCAGGATATGTATTTACCAGGTTTGATTCTCACATCTGTATGGTTTTACAGATGATGAGTGGGAGTAACTTATTGGGAATTGGGTGATCATCCTCATTATATCGGGATTCGTTGTAATTGGTGATATTTGAGAAATCGCCTGGGTACTTTGCCGGACGGCAAATATTTGGTTTTGAATATCCGTTGTTATGCATCAATTTCAAATTGATATATCTGTACGTTTATTTTTATAAAGTGAGATATAACTTTTTTGAAATTATGTCCATAACATTTACCTATATCAGTGGATGGTTAGGTAAGGAGTATTAAACAGCGGTGTAATTCTTCTTAACCATAAGTACAGTTTTTAACCTACGACACACAGGGAATGAGTTATTAGACTCAGGGGACTCATACAGAGTATTGTATGTTGTCCAGTGTCCATTAGGACAGAGGGGTTGGTACTCGTACTATATTTTGTTTACTTGTGACTTCTCTAGTTCTTAGACATGTGTTTCATAGAAATGCAAGGTCTATGTTTTGAGAAGTTATAGGTATAAGAATAAAGTAGAGAACTAAGTGGTGCAAGTATCAGGATTCTTCAAGCTGATCGAAGATATAGATACTTATGTATAGTATTCAGTTGATAGTAATAATTAAGAGAACTTGTTTTTCTTTCAGGTTACTCATAATTGGAAGCACTCCTAAGTTGAGTAATTGTAACATTTCAAAATAATAAAAGACCATTTTTAGGAAATTTTATAATTTAATATTACTTTATTGAATATTTTAATAATTCGGTATAATTAAATACAAATAAATGGAGGAAAATTGGAAAAATTATGGAAAATTCTAACATAGGGTAATTTAGAGAATTATGCCATTTTTAATTTGTTATGATCAGTTATATGCTAATTTAGTGCTAATCGCGATTAAAAATCGCTAATCGGGTTTTCGGGCAATTTTGTGCAAAGCATGCACATATCATTTCCTATACTTGTGTTGCATTTTTCTTGCCATGGTTTTATTTTGGGGTTCACTATTTGAGTGAGAAGGATTTTGAGGGAAAAGAAAAGAAAAGAAAGGAAAAGGATTTGATTAGAATAATGTGGTATTAGGTGAGTGAGAGAGAGAGTGGTGGGGGGGGGGGTTCATTTGACCATGAGACTTCTCTTCTCTCTTCATTTTTCCTCATCCCTCTTCCCCTTCTCCTCCTCCTGCTGCTGCTGATCCTTCATCTCTCTCCCCTCTTCATGCCCCAAATCATCTCACAAACATCACCAAAACCCTACCCCTATTTCATTAAAAGTGTGCACAAGCTCAAGAGCAATAGGATGGACCAAGAAAGCTTTCATTTTGGCGCTGTTGAGGATTCTTGGGGGTCTTATGAGGTAATTCCTTCACAACTAGAGTGGTATTTCTTGTACTTAAGCTTCGATTCAAGTTTCATATCGATATTGTGTGTTTTTGTGGACTTGAGGAAAATTTAGTTAGGGTTTGAGGGAATTGTGAGTTGTGGTGAGCAATTGAGCTCAGTAGAAGTTAGATAAGCACCCTAGTGTATGAATTGAGACCCCAACCTGAGAGTTGAAACCGAAATACGGATTTAGAAACCGATATAGGATAGGTTATGAAATCTGGGAAGCTTTTATGAGATCTGCTATCACCCGAGACATCCTCAAATAAAATTGAATGGACAGTGACATGTGCAGGCACCCAGGAAACTACCACCAATACCCTAGCCCCTAACTCTATGACCCGGCCGCCATTTTATTCCCTCTGGCCGCAAATTGCGGCCATACCTGCACCAAATTGGGTCGTTTTGGTTCTGCTGCTCCTACATCTGTAGTTTAGGCCCGTAGCATGTATAGATTGTCTAATTTGATCTAGGGTGAAATCTGGAGCCTATTTCCTTAGTTGCTGTTTTGGATTCGTGTTTCCGTATTCCGTATTTTTCATTCTGAATTTATGTATTGTGTTTTACCTCGACTATTTGGCGTTTATACGAAGATATCGAGGGTTGTTGATGGTTTTGGAAGGCGTTGTCCATAGGTTCTAACCTATAGATCATAGCGTATCCTTTTGGGATCGTATGCCGTTTTAGCTTTGATTTGGTTTTAATACGCAATACGATACTTTGACGTGTAGGTACCCCATGAAGGCTTCGGGACGACAAGCAATGCGCGTGGTGACGTCGACAAATGAAGACGCAGGGTGAGTAGATTATATCTACTGGGGGAAGTCGGGTGAATGGCGTATAGCACCCCCGCTGTCCGTAGTTGATATACTAATATATGTATGATAGTTATAATGTGTTGTGGATATTGTGTTAGGTGTATTATGGATAGTTTAGGGTTAGAAGCAACTAGTGTAGTTCATAGTCGCGAACCCTAGAATAGATTTACACCTACACGTACACCCTTGCACGTTCATTATACTTGCACTGTGTTTGATGATATTGGACGATATTGGAGGTGAGTCGATGATTTTGGGCATTGTGCCGCGAGATCGGTGATGTGATGTGATTCGTACATGCGATACGACATGTGATCTTAGCGGGCCCTTGGGCATGTGTTTTACCCCGCTTCCATACTTATATAGATAGTATTGATTTGTACTAGACTTGGATCCGTAACCCAGAGTATGTGATATGATGAAAATGATACCTGATATTTGATGAGAGGAATATGATACTGACCCGTACCCAGTTATTGGGATGCCGTACGACGATTTACCGTACGAGCTTTATATTGATGATAGATCTGCACTCATGACTTGAGGATGTCGTGCGATATACGGTATCGTACGCGATACTATTGAGGAGGGATCACCGACTATATATATATATATATATCGACTCAGATTTAGGTGGTTTCCATACCCCTCCCGATTGACTTGATACTTAGATCTGTACTTTGCATAGTAGATGTTAGACTAGACCCGAGTCATACCTATTTCAAAAACTAACGAATCTGGAATATCTTAAAAACACTGTAGCCCTTAGTTTACTAAAAACCCCGATTTGTCTTATTTCAAATGGCAAGCTGCATTACTATTCATTTACCATTTACTCTACGGCTCGCATTGCATTGCATGCTTATATGTTTTTGATTCATATTCCTTTGTGCATATGCCTTTACATAGTTCCATGCTCATATTAGTGTTTCATGTTGCATGTATTTTAATTCATGGATTTCGCACTGTGATATGGTTGCATAGGATGATTCTGGATTGTTTTACTCCTGCATATATATATATATATCAGTGGTATGGGACGCTGAAATATATATGTATACCCATATTATATATATATTAGTGGTATGGGACGCCGATATATACATATACACCTATTTAATATATCATCATGATGATCTATACAAACTTATATATGCATTCCGATATATGAGAGTGGGGGCTGACCCGGACTGACGGATGCCCGATATATGAGTGTGGGGGCTGACCCGGACTGACGGATGCCCGATATATGAATGGAGCCTATGTGCCCGGAGCCTATGTGCTCGATATGAGAGGAGTCTTTATTGTCGATGGCATATTATATTTCCTATACCCCATATTTATTTTATATGCATTGCTTCATGCATTAGTAGTACCTGATAGAGTACCTTCATGTATGTTGCATACATATCGGATACATGATATATGGGATTTACTTGATATTGAGATATATATTTGTGTCGATGCTCGACACTGATTTTCTAACGACTTCATTCGTGATACCTTCTGCTTCATTTTACCGCATACATACATCATATTTATGATATGTTATTACGAGAGGCACTGGCACGAGTACTTGGCACTACACTTATGTTCATATATTACATTGCCACTTTACCATGCTTCAGACTTGTTCATTTGAGGTTTATATTATACTGATTGTATTGACGTAGGATTATGTCTTGCTTTCGATTTCTGCTTGTAGATATTTTCTATTCACTAGTCGGCAACTCACCCCCGTTATGCCACAGTTCTTGCAGGTTTGCCGTACAGGTTCCATAGCGGCATTTCTAGCACACTGCTTTCCTTTGCGGGTGATTTGCTTGGTAGGTGGGTTCTTTGTATAAGAACCGCCTTTGAACATGTATTATTCATTGTATCTAGAAATCCATCAACCAAAACTTGTATATTGTTTCAGACTTAGACACTAGTGATGTATTATATTCGACCTTAGAGTCGCGCTCAGTAGTATTACGATTTTCTTGCTTATTGATGACTCTCTTGGTTTTGATCCTCGCCTTTCGGCGTTGCATATTATATTGCTTGTGTAGGTTGTGCTCTTTGTTATGCGTAGCAAGTGTTTGATTAAATGCCTGAATGGTTTTAGATTTCTGGGCTTTGGCTTACTTGGATCAGATAGGGTCCTATAGACTTCATATGGTTCAAAGGCCAGTCACGTGCTCTTTTGGGTCGTGACAAAGTTGGTATCAAAGCGCTAGGTTAACCTTGGTTCGTGTCTAAGTTTGACTATGTGGAGCCTAGAATTTCTATATATATACGGAACTTAGGCTTGACCTTACGGAACTTAGACTTAGTCGAGGGGGTATTAGACCCGAACTTTCGTCGAGTAGGATGACCCTTGGTTGATGGAATAGGTGACTAAAGTAGAGTGACGTACCATGGGTATGATCCGCGGTATACTTACGACACGCCACTTCGCTTAAGGAACCTTAGGATGCATATGTTTTCGAGATCAGTGATTCTCTTCATATCCATGATTATACCTCCATTTGAGATCCTCAATTCTATTAGTCCATGATCATACCTTCATTGATGTTGTTCCTTCTTATGATCATGTATCCATTGTTTTCTTTCTTTCCATCGATCTTCTCTCTTCGATACTCGATTGAGGTTCCTGTCGCCATTCTTGCGCGCAGTTAAGCTGTTGCTAGTGTTACGGTCAGGGAGAGCTCGTATGGTACGAGGGCCGACCGTTGTGTTTTCTGGTGACATGGGAACGTCTCGAGTTAGTATTGGTGATTGTGACCTCTAGTGGAGGCGAGTGCTTGGTTTTGCACCGGATGATCGGGCCATTGTTAGAGCTGCCAGTTGAGAAAGGACTGATGATGTACATCATACCTCAGAGATTATGATGTCGCCTACCGTGCAGACAGATGGACCAGCTGTTGCTAAGATTGACATGACGTCGCTTCTGGAGATTACGAGCTGAGATCGCCGGAGCTTCCAGGCAGATATGAGACAGATGGTAGCTTGTCTACCCGAATTGAGAGACGAAGGTGATTCGTCCGATTTATGCGCCGGAGCAGACCCAGTTGAGTTGGATATTTCCAGTGTGGAGAGTCTTACTCAGATCTAGAGCAGACCGATTTAGAGAGGACCGCCAATGTATCGCCTTTCCTGGAGGATTGAGGCGTTGTTCAGCGTACAGACGAATGAGCCAGTTGTTGCTGCAAATGACGAGATATTGCCCAGATGATTGGAGCTACTGAAGCATGAGTATATACTTAGAGATATGATGGACCGTCGCTAGTCACCGAGGGTGAAGGACTAGGACATGTGATTCGTTCGCTTACCCAGATGAGAGGTCATAAGATAGATTGCTTCCAGCTAGAGACGACTTCACGCGGAGACGTTGAGAGTCGACAGAGACGATCGAATGTCGGGAACCTGCTATTCCAAGTTTAAAGTATTCGGAAAGACATGCAGGCGATTCTATGGACCCTCTAGAAGAATGAAACCCTAATTCGACTTAATGACCGTGTGAAAGCCTTTGAACTTTAGGGTTTGCGGCAGTTCCGCGGCGCCATTAGTGAGGCTTGGGTTTGCCCTTCTACGGCTGGACCACTGATGTTGTGGTATGTACTCGATACTATTAAACTGTACTCAAGATGTTGATCTCCTGAGGGATTATGAGGTTCTGACGAGTCGATCGGATGGTTCGACATCATTCGGATATCATGTAATGGGACACACTGCTTGGGAGACTCCAGATACGAGCATAGCCGTTAGAGCGCAGTTCATGCAGCCACGATGAGACGAGTCCGAATTAGTCGACATTGAAGCAGAGTGAAGTAAATAGTTCGCAAGAGGTTTCGACGAGATGACGTTCCCACTCCGCTGACATCAGAGATGCGATACGCACACAGAGGCATTGTATATGGATATACCTCCCATAAGAAGTTGCGATGAGTATGAAGCCGTTCCAGAACAAGAATTAGCTTCAGCAATGGACGATGACTTCCGGGTAATTTGGCAGGAATGAGATTTGAGAGAGACCTCGACAGGACCTTTCTGGAATACTACGAGAAGACCTGGACCCAAGAGGGGTCATATTGTGCACACCCAGCAGGCCAGGGTTCGGCATCGTCGATGAGGTAGTTGAATAGGTTCGGATAAAGGACCTCACCCAGATGCGTTGCGTGTTGATCGAGAACGGACGAGTATTGAGTATTCCTCCGATGGTTGGGACGCGTTCCCGAGGACCTGTTCGGCCAGACATCTTCTACAAAATGATGAAGCTACAAAGTACGTGATTTCGAGTCCGTGCGAGAGACTTCGGATTGACCGTGGCCGAGAATAATGCAGTGCGTAGATAGCATGGCGTGACGTCATAGTGGACGACGATAGAAACAAGTGGAACCAGAGGTTCGTGCGAGACGCTGACAAGCTGTCATTACTTCCCATCGAGACTAGAGACCTGATATGCTTACAGAGGCGTTGGGATGTGACCAATTTTCGAGAAAAAGTTGTGCTGAGGACGCAGATGTCCATCGAGCGAGAAGAGATTATGCAAGAGTACCAGACTCTGTATAGACAGGCATAGGTAAGATCGGAAGAGACCTTGAGCAGGATTCCTTCCAGGACACTGCTGCAATGATATTTGCACCCAGGATCAAATGTGTCACGTGCATTCAGAGAGCCAGAGACCGACGCCAGTGTCTTGCTTCTTTACAAGTGGTCGTGTGGATTGACGGAGAGATGACCAGAGAAGTGCCAGAACGGGATCATCCCCGTTAGCACACCTGACAGGGCCGATGAGCCGATTGATTGTGAGATTGGTAATCCGCAGAGGAGATAAGGACCCAGAGACAGAAGACGCCAGACCGTGAGCAAGAGGCAAGTAGATGTCTTGCGCTGCTAGCATTGGATGCACCTTTAGTGTTTTGAGGTACGATTTTGGTGCACACCAGATGCACTAAATCGGGTTTCATTGTGCATGTCAGATGCACCTGGTTTTGCTGTCAGGCACATGCGTCGCCTATGACAGTTGTTGTATGCACACCCGTTGCACCTGAATGCTACTTTGAGGATTTTGTTTTCCGTGCGCACCTGACGCACGGGGTATTCTTATATACGCCTTAGGATTGATGTTTGTGGAGCCCCGACAATTTGGATTTTTTTTTCTGAAATGTTTTAGTTCTTGGGGGTTTAAATTTAAATTCGGGGACCGAATTTATTTAAGGGGGGTAGATTGTAACATTCCAAAATAATAAAATACCATTTTTGAGAAATTTTATAATTTAATATTACTTTATTGAATATTTTAATAATTCGGTATAATTAAATTAAAATAAATAGAGGAAAATTGGAAAAATTATAGAAAATTCTAACATAGGGTAATTTATAGAATTATGCCATTTTTAAGTTGTTATGATCAGTTATATGCTAATATACTGCTAATCGCGATTAAAAATCGTTAATCGGGTTTTCGTGCAATTTTGTGCAAAGCATGCACATATCATTTCCTACACTTGTGTTGCATTTTTCATGCCATGGTTTTATTTTGGGGTTCACTATTTGAGTGAGAAGGATTTTGAGGGAAAAGAAAAGAAAAGAAAGGAAAATGATTTGATTAGAATAATGTGGTAGTAGGTGAGTGAGAGAGAGAGAGAGAGGTGGGGGGGTTCATTTGACCAAGAGACTTCTCTTCTCTCTTCATTTTTCCTCATCCTTCTTCCCCTTCTCCTCCTGCTGCTGCTGCTGCTCCTTCATCTCTCTCCCCTCTTGAAGCCCCAAATCATTTCACAAACATCACCGAAACCCTACCCCCATTTCATTAAAAGTGTGCACAAGCTCAAGAGCTATAGGATGGACCAAGAAAGCTTTCATTTTGGCGTTGTTGAGGATTCTTGGGGGTCTTATGATGTAATTCCTTCACAACTAGAGTGGTATTTCTTATGCCTAAGCTTCGATTCAAGTTTCATATCGATATTGTGTGTTTTTGTGGACTTGAGGAAAACTTAGTTAGGGTTTGAGGGAATTGTTGTGGTGAGCAATTGAGCTCAGTAGAAGTAAGATAAGCACCCTAGTGTATGAATTGAGACCCCAACCTGAGAGTTGAAACCCGAAATACAGATTTAGAAACCGATATCGGAAAAGTTATGAAATCTGGGAAGCTTTTATGAGATCTGCTATCACCCGAGACGTCCTAAAATAAAATTGAATGGACAATGACATGTGCAGGCACCCAGGAAGCTACCATCAAGACCCTAGCCCCTAACTCTATGACCCGGCTGTAGGGTTGCTGGGCACGCGCACAAGGTTCTACGAGGCAGCAACCATGCCTGATTTAAAATTTAGCCGTGCCGAACAACCCGAAGCCGGATCTTTAAACTAGAGATTAGGCGAAAACTAACATGTTAAACACTTTAACACTAAGTGAGAGGGATTAGAACCTTTGTAGATCCGGTCCTTCACTTCATAAGCTCCGTGTTGTGGTTCTTTCGCTGCGATCATCGGGTTCCGGACTCTCGAGAGGTTTCATGAAGAGAAAGATGCAGTCTTGCTTCCGATCTTCGATACAAAGATGATCTACCTTGAAGTTTCATTAACACAAGCTAACACTCACTAAAATTGAGTGAACACTCTCATCTAAAGGGCAAGGGAAGATGAGGATGATGAAGTAGGATTTCTCTCTCTTTATTTATCTTTTTCTCACATTTATTCATCACTTGGAAAAAGCTAATAAGTTTTTTCCATGAAGAAAAGAAGAAGGAAGAAGATGATGAATAATAGAAAAAAATTCTTTTGTGATGAATAGAAAGAATTAATATGATGAATAATGCAACCATGGTCAACTAAACTCATGTAGAGAATTAACTAGGGTTAGGGTTTGGGTTGGGTTAAAGCATGAGTCATAACAAAATATCTTTATCATGACAAAAAGAAACCTTCTACAATCAACTAGAAGTCTTAACCCTAATCCAAACCCTAATCATGTTTAAACTCCACTAAACATGTTGCATTAGTTATCATATCATGTTACAATATTATATATCACATATATAATATTTATCGTAACAAAATAAAATAATACATTTAACATATATCGCATATATATCAATGTATTACCCGAGTGAGAAAAAGCTAATATTAGTTAATGTAATTTAATATATCATATATATTATTTTACATTAAATTATTGAATCAACACTTGATCCGACAATCCGGCTATATCGCATATAACCGACTAATATATATCCGTACCGATTCATCGAATCAACATTTGATCCGATGACCCGGCTGATATCAAATATCGCGAGAATACAATACGGTATCTCATATCGTAATATCCTCGGTCCCGCACATATCACATATGTGCTCCTACTCCATTTTGCCTGAGCCAAGAAACCTCTGTGTAGGACTCTAAAGAATCGTCAATACGCCGGCAGTAGGTGATGATCATATCAAACACCCACAAGCTGCAAGCGGTCAGATAAACGTAACAGCCATCCAGGTATTGAGCGCTCAGAAGATCAACAAGCAAGCATGTACATTCTTCTGTGAATCCAATCAGTAACACTCCCGTACAGTCCGGTCTCGTCGTCTGATATGTCGCATATCTCGCCTAGGGGTGGTAAACGTCAGACCCCAGTAGCTTGATAAGTCGTGTCGATATGAGGTCTATAACAGTTCAAGAAACTACTGATAACACTTACCATTAAATCTCAGCAACCCTGGCCAAGGATTTCCGGTTATAACCAATCGAACATAGCACAACATCAACTCCCTATACCGGGAGAGACGAATCCCCTCCTATCGCTCATTGCCTCCATGTGATTCGGGACTGTACCCAAAAGCCACCTTTTTGCACGCCCTCTTAGACGTGGTATGATGGAAATCAAAGCACAGTGAGAATCACACAAGACTCTATGACAATCTCGGGTCAACAGACTACTTTGTACCAGTGTCACCGGAGAACTGCCATCTGACGTGAGGTATAATACCATCTGGGAGTTCTCGGCGAGTCCGTCCAGTGTACCCAGTCTCTACAGAGCACCCGTACACCATCCTTGATGTCAAACACCGATGGATATGGGATCATCCATCGCCCATCATATGGGTCAAGATGCATATACGCTAGTCTACTCTGGTGCATCGATGCCCTGTCTCGATACCCCCTCGACTAGGAACTGTTATAGGATGTACTCGTCGACTACCGTGGCCCCACTAGTATGATCTCATCATAGTCCCAGTAGTCGAGTATATATCCTAAGGGCTTTATCAACATGTAATATAGAGACAATTAGAGTACATGTTAAGATAAAGTACAACCAGATAGCATACTATCATGTCGAGCAAGAAAGTCCTCCCTATATATGTCCTAGCATCCACTACAATATACATCGTATGTACAGTAATGGCTTCTAGGGCATACATATAACTAACAATCTCCCACTTGCACTAGGGCCATCTGTTGTGGTATCACATACCCAACATTTAGCTGCGGTTGAATTATCTCATACTCAACCATCCCATAAAAGTCTCTACTGGGAAAAAGGCCTTTATGAGTGGATCCGCGCTGTTGTCCTCTGTTTCTACTCTCCTAACCTTGATCTCCCTAGAGATCATCCATCTCCATGATCAGGTGATACTGCCTAACAATTATATCTGGATTTCTGATGGGATGGGGGTTCCTTGGCATAAGCCACAACTCCATTGTCACACAATGGTAGGAACGAAGTTCATCTCATGAACTTATATTAATCCAGACTGCCTCTTTGGTAGCATCCTTGGTAACGATGTATCTTGCCTTTAATCGTCTAGTATGTCACGGTATCTAGCTTGGAACTCTTCCAACATACCGTCCCTCCACTGAGGGTAAAGACGATGCCTGCGACTGACATTCAGTCGTCCTTATCACCCTGGAATCTTTCCAGTGATTCTCCCCAGGATCGATTGATACCATCTCACTACAACTAGTGAGAATCCTAACATCCAATTAGATCTATCTCATAGATCCAAAAACCCAGGATTTAGGAGGTATCACTTTGACCCTATATGGAGAATCCTTGTGATAAGCGGAGATTGACCGAGCATAGCATCGGAAACTCCTTCTCTATCAAGAGTATGTCATCCACGTACTCTAGGAGGATCACCACCATACTCCTTACTACCTTTTTGTATATACAAGGTTCATCTACCATTTTGATGAAATCAAACTCTTTGACTACCACATCAAAACAGATGTTCCATCTCCGCGATGCCTGTTTTATCACATAAAACATCTTGCACACGTTTCCGCTGCTCCCACTATCCACGAAGCCCTCTGGCTGTGTACTTATAGACGCTCTTTTCTAAAACATCATTTAGAAAAGCAGTCATGACACCCAACAGCCAGATATCGTAGTCATGGTATGTAGCCGTGGCAAGTAGGATCTGGATGGACTTAAGCATAGCTTTGAAAGTCTCAACTTTTCCATATACACCAAGTAATCTTCTCAAGATATACTTGCTCCAGATGGGGATTTAACCCTTCAGATAAAGCAACCAAAGTCCATACTTTGTTGGTGTATAAGGATTCCATCTCAGATCGCTAAGCATCCAGCTATTCTTACAGAGTCCCACTCCTGATGGCCAGCTCGAAACTAGTTGGGTCATCATCTCATGATGCAATCCTCGCTCCCACTGTCATAGAGAAACCGAAATATCTTTAAGGAGGGTGAGGAACCCTACTAGATCGGCGGAGAGGCTGAGGTTCGTTGGAAACTATTGAATCCTTTGGTTCTACCAAATCATCAGCTGCAGTTTGTATAGCTGGATCATTTCCAGTTCTACATAACAGACCTTGCCTCGAGCTTGTCCGGATTTTGCTTTTAGACATAGGCCGGACAACCCCAAATCTTAACGAACTTAAGATATGGGCTCTTCCCTTTCCATATCATATATGAAGTGGTAGGAAACTGATTTGATTTGAACCCTATTCAATAGGTATGCAGCTTCTCAAGTGCATAACTCCCAAAAGGAAATAGGAAACTCAGTAGTACTCATCATAGAGCACACCATATCAAATAGGGTGCTATTGCTGCGTCCCGATATACCATCGTGCTATGGTGTATACGGAGGAGTAATGCTGAGAGAGAATCTCATTCTCCTTTAGAATAGTCCAGGAATTCCGTGCTCAAGTATTCTCCTCCTTGATCTCATCAAAGGACATAATACTTATACCTGTTTTAGGTTCTCTACTTGTAACCAATATTCCGTGAATATCTCAAAAGTTTCGGACTTGTGTTTCAACATGAACATATGTCTGAATCTTGAGAGATCATCAGAGAATGTAATGAAGTACAAAGAACCGGTCTTGGCATGTGTAGACATGGGACTTTCATACATCAGCATGTATCAATCCCAAGAGTTCACTAACTCTTTCTCTGTTTCCAATAAACAGAGCTATGGTCATCTTATCTTTGTGAAATGACCGTCAAGTTTCACAAGATGTAAATTCAAACTAATTTAAATATGCATATTTATGTAACTGAGCTAGTCGGGTCACATTGATATGACCTAGTCTGCAATGCCTCAAGAAGGATTCGTTCATTTCTGAACTCTTTCTCTTGTGTGTGTTTCGTATGGTAAGAACTGTAGTTTGATTTAGAACGTCAATGCTTTTAGATAACGTGCCTGAACCGATCAACTCTTGATATAGGAAATGTTCAAAACATTATCCAACAATACAAAATTGTATCCTTTCTTTACTAATAAAGAGACAGACATGATTTTGTATATCAGGTTCGGTATCTAAAAACATTCGTTCAGAATCAATGTATTCTGGTAATACAGGGTGACAGTGACCAACAGACTTGGCTGCAACACTTGCACCGTTTCTGTCTCATGAAACTTATCACCCGTTCTCAGTTCTCTACCTTTTTGTAGCCCATGTAACAGATTACATATACGGGATCCTGATCCGGTATCACATACCCAGGACGTAAAGGATACTGAGAAACAGTTCTGTGTAATGAACACACCCGAAGAATATGCATCGGCATGCACTTTCTTTGTTTGGGCGGCACGGGAAATCTGGTATTCTCCAATTTCCTGCTCTGTCTTATAACAATTATAAGTTAGAGCGGGACCAACGTTCCCCAGCTCAGTATAACAAGCGGGTTCGATCAATATATCCGTTTTATTATCGTGATTAAGGCGTGATATGGTCGCTACCTGGAGAGAGAGAGAAGAAAGCACTCAGCGTATGCTCTTGCAAGGTTAGATTGGTTATATAATATATCTAATCAGGATGTCTCCCACCGTTTTAATCAAATCTTCCTTCAAACCCTAAAAGGAAAGACTAGCCGGGATTAATTACACGCTACAAGTTCGCCAATCTTTCAGCCTGGCCAGTGTCGTACTTTGAGGGAGGTTCCCCGTGCTTTCGCACGAACCTAATTAATGTAAACCTCATTTTCCCAGAGGAGTAACCCCGTTGACACTTTTCTAGACACCTACTTGATCGGCTAATTGTAATGTGTAAAAACTCTTCCAGGAGTAACTCTTACTCGCAGCGGGTATCGAGATCCAACTATCTCATAGAAGGTGTGCAATCTCATTGCAAATTTCAACACTTGAAATTCCCAATAATATATTACCCCTAGTACTTATGAGCTTAACTAAGGTCAACATATCATAAGTACTAGTCAAGTTCTACCCGTCATTTCATGATTAATCAGACCCACCCTATATGACCCTCAACTATGGTCGACATAATAACATGAATGTCCTAACTAATCGCATCATATGCTGTGTAGGAAGACATCACTTAGCTACCGTACACTACGCCTCAACTAAAGTCGACATACGCAGCACGAATACTAAGTACTCTACTTCCTAAAATGACGGAGGGCTACGACAGGTTTTTATGAAAACCTACTGCGTAATGAACTTGATATCGTTGTAGAATCGAGTGATTTTAAATGGAATGTTTTTGAGGCCTTTTAAAGTTTCGCTAAAGAGGTCACTCCCGGTGAAGGGATCGTCGGCTCTTTCCTCATCGAATAAGGTACAGGATATTTCACAAATATCACTATGCAAAGCAAGAACTATAGAAGCAATCAAAAGACTAAACGAGTTTGTAGCATCTGCTAGTTTCACTAAAGAGGTCACTCCCGGTGAAGGGATCTCGTCTCTTTCCTTATCGAATAAGGTGCTGGATGTTCTACAAGGAACACCGCTATGCAAAGCAAGAACTAGAGCTACCTGTTTTTAAACAAGTTTCTACAACATCTTAGGTTTCTTTTAGTTTCATTAATCTCATTAATGAAGTCTCATTTTATTATGCTTCACAAGCATCACTTTTGAAACGAAATCTGCAATATAACATATATCTCATATATATAATATAAACATTCATCTCAGGCAGTAATATGATCTCATCACAGAACATTGCAGCAGAAGAACATATATGAAATATTGGATATACTAGGACGTCCGTGTTTTCAATACGAGCCTGTATATAACACGGATTCCACGGTCGCGATGAATAGCCAAACCCACATCCCTAGGCTCCTACGAGAGCGGCAAGTAATACTGCCAATTCTAGGGTTAGGAGACCCGGTCTCGACTCCTCGAGATGGTCTCCCTCTGGACCCTAGAACCCGGTAACTTGTGCTCCCCGCCTTGGGTCTACCTAATGCGGAAAAGTAAATAATATACATCAACGGTGACATCTTCCGCAACCTGGAAGTGCCCCAATAAAAGAATATTACATACAAGTTTTTACACGAATGAAAATGAAAAAACTCTCATCTCACATAAACACCCCCCGGCTATTCAAAACGCGAAGATCCAATATAACATATCACAGCAACACATAATATCTCATATCATCAACGTAAGCAAGTATGCGTATCCCGATTGTCATTGATGTATAGCAACGAAACCGGCGATACACCACATACTACGCTTACGGTCACAGAAAAGAAAGTGTAAAACTACAACAGTTGGAATCTGCAAGCTCTTTGGACATCACATGCCTAACCAAATGAATTCCTTAGACATCGCATGCCTAACAATTATAAACCCCGCATTTTAGTCTCATTATCGAAAACACTTTTCAACATCAAGTCGGGCAATTCAGCAGGATTCCCGACATCCTGATCGAATGCTCGTCGCAAACTTTAGTAGACGGCCGCACCCCAGATGCCGTCGACGAAGTGCACTAAGGCGGAACACCGCTGCCGCAAGCACCCGAACGGATGCTTTCGGCGACGGGGTTCTCCTACAGTCACTTGGTCGGGGCTATGGGGCGTAGCTGTCTATTAAGTTTACCCGGCGAGTATCCGCGTACGCTACGTGATTGCGATGGACTTTTGATCAAATCAAAATTCCATGGCAACTGATCAATTGAGACTGAACTGCTATGTTTATAATATTCAAATTAGTTATCTCATAACTTCTTGTGGATTCCAAATATTGTATCACATTCCAGATAAATAGACAATGTTAAACTTTCCGATCGAATAATCAAACACCCAAGATTTTCCCAATATATCTCAACACTTGAAATCAGTTTAAAAACATCCATAACATGCCACAGTATCAATGGTCCAGCTGTAGAAGGGTCAAGCCAACGCCTCACATGTGGCACGCCGTACTGCCACAAACCCTAAGGTTCAGAGGCAGTTCATGACGGTCACATAATCGAGTTAAGGTTTGTTGTCTTCTAGAGGGTCCACCGCGTTACTTGCACGATATAGAACGTTCTTAAACACGAGAAAAATCCAACTTTTGAAAAAAATTCCGACAAGGGAAAAAGTGAGTTATTGATATCCGTTCGAACTTTTTAACAGTTTCTAAAAATTATCCGGACAAAACTAAACGAAGTTAAATTATTCGATCGAAACATCGAGTCCCCAATACAACCCTTGAAAACTCAACAATTGAGTGGAATTAAAATATTCCCAGAAAAAATTGCCAACAAAGGACCTAAGAATAAATACAAGAAATTCCAGGGACTAACTCGAAATTTTGGCCGCGGAACCGCCGCAAAACCCATGGTTTGGCCGCGGTTCCACGGTCATTTTAACGAATTAGAAGTCCGTACTTCACAGTAATTCTTAGTTTTTCTGAGAATTTTTAATTAATAAAAAACCACATTTTTGAAAAATGTACAGACAAGGGTAAACATCGGGGTTTCGGGTTTCGATCGGACTTTAAACTTCATCTAGACTTCGCCTAAAGCTCTAGCTTGGCTCTAATACCACTGTAGGGTTGCTGGACACGCGAACAAGGTTCTACGAGGCAACAACCATGCCCGATTTAAAATTTAGCCGTGCCGAACAAACCGAAACCGGATCTTTAAACTAGAGATTAGGCGAAAACTAACATGTTAAACACTTTAACACTAAGTGAGAGGGATTACAACCTTTGTAGATCTGGTCCTTCACCTCATAAGCTCCGTGTTGTGGTCCCTTCACTGCGATCATCGGGTTCCGGACTCTTGAGAGGTTCCACGAAGAGAAAGATGCAGTCTTGCTTCCGATCTTCGATACAAAGATGATCTACCTTGAAGTTTCATTAACACAAGCTAACACTCACTAAAATTGAGTGAACACTCTCATCTAAAGGGCAAGGGAAGATGAGGATGATGAAGTAGGATTTTTGCTCTCTTTATTTATCTTTTTCTCACATTTATTCATCACTTGGAAAAAGCTAGTAAGCTTTTTCCATGATGAAAAGAAGAAGGAAGAAGATGATGAATAATAGAAAAAATTCTTTTGTGATGAATAGAAAGAATTAATATGATGAATAATGCAACCATGGTCAACTAAACTCATGTAGAGAATTAACTAGGGTTAGGGTTTGGGTTGGGTTAAAGCATGAGTCATAACAAAATATCTTTATCATGACAAAAAGAAGCCTTCTAGAATCAACAAGAAGTCTTAACCCTAATCCAAACCCTAATCATGTTTAAACTCCACTAAACATGTTGCATTAGTTATCATATCATGTTATAATATTATATATCACATATATAATATTTATCGTAACAAAATAAAATAATACATTTAACATATATCGCATATATATCAATGTATTACCCGAGTGAGAAAAAGAATCTTTTCGTGAGCTAATATTAGTTAATGTAATTTAATATATCATATATATTATTATACATTAAATTATCGAATCAACACTTGATCCAACAATCTGGCTATATCGCATATAACCGACTAATATATATCCGTACCGATTCATCGAATCAACATTTGATCAGATGACCCGGCTGATATCAAATATCGCGAGAATACAATACGGTATCTCATATCGTAATATCCTCGGTCCCGTACATATCACATATGTGCTCCTTCTCCGTTTTGCCTGAGCCAAGAAACCTCTGTGTAGGACTCTAAAGAATCGTCAATACGCCGGCAGTAGGTGATGATCATATCAAACACCCACAAGCTGCAAGCGGTCAACTAAACGTAACAGCCACCCAGGTATTGAGCGTTCAGAAGATCAACAAGCAAGTCTGTACATTCTCCTGTGAATCCAATCAGTAACATTCCCGTACAGTCCGGTCTCGTCGTCTGATATGTCGCATATCTCGCTTAGGGGTGGTAAACGTCAGACCCCAGTAGCTTGATAAGTCGTGTCGATATGAGGTCTATAACAGTTCGAGAAACTACTGATAACACTTATCAGTAAATCTCAGCATCCCTGGCCATGGATTTCCGGTTATAACCAATCGAACACAACACAACATCAACTCCCTATACCGGGAGAGACGAATCCCCTCCTATCGCTTATTGCCTCCATGTGATTGGGACTGTACCCAAAAGCCACCTTTTGCACGCCCTCTTAGACGTGGTATGATGGAAATCAAAGCACAGTGGGAATCACACAAGACTCTATGACGATCTCGGGTCAACAGACTACTCTGTACCAGTGTCACCGGAGAACTGCCATATGACGTGAAGTATAATACCATCTGGGAGTTCTCGACGAGTCCGTCCAGTGTACCCATTCTCTACTGAGCACCCGTACACCATCCTTGATGTCAAACACCGATGGATATGGGATCATCCATCGCCTATCATATGGGTCAAGATGCGTATACGCTAGTCTACTCTGGTGCATCGATGCCCTGTCTCGATACCCCCTCGACTAGGAACTGTTATAGGATGTACTCGTCGACTACAGTGGCCCCATTAGTATGATCTCATCATAGTCCCAGTAGTCGAGTATATATCCTAATGGCTTTATCAACATGTAATATAGAGACAATCAGAGTACATGTTAAGATAAAATACAACCAGATAGCATACTATCATGTCGAGCAAGAGAGTCCTCCCTATATATGTCCTAGCATCCACTACAATATATATCATATGTACAGTAATGGCCTCTAGGGCATACATATAACTTACACCGGCCGCCAATTTATTGCCTCTGGCCGCAAATTGCGGCCAGACCTGCACCAAATTGGGTCGTTTTGGTTCTGCTGCTCCTACATCTGTAGTTTAGGCCCCTGGCATGTATAGATTGTCTAATTTGACCTAGGGAGAAATCTGGAGCCTATTTCCTTACTGTTTTGGATTCGTGTTTTCGTATTCCGTATTTTTAATTCTGAATTTGTGTATTGTGTTTTACCTCGACTATTTGGCGTTTATACGACGATATCGAGGGTTGTTGATGGTTTTGGAAGGCGTTGTCCATAAGTTCTAACCTATAGATCATAGTGTATCCTTTTGGGATTCGTATGCCGTTTTAGCTTTGATTTGGTTTTAATACGCAATACGATACTTTGACGTGTAGGTACCCCATGAATGCTTCGGGACGACAAGCAATGCGCGTGGTGACGTCGACAAATGAAGACGCAAGGTGAGTAGATTATATCTACTGGGGGAAGTCGGGTGGATGGCGTATAGCACCCCCGCAGTCCGTAGTTGATATACTAATATATGTATGATAGTTATAATGTGTTGTGGATATTGTGTTATGTGTATTATGGATAGTTTAGGGTTAGAAGAAACTAGTGTAGTTCATAGTAGCGAACCCTAGAATAGATTTACACCTACACGTACACCCTTGCACGTTCATTATACTTGCACTGTGTTTGATGATATTGGACGATATTGGAGGTGAGTCGATGATTTTGGGCATTGTGTCGCGAGATCGGTGATGTGATGTGATTCGTACTTACCATACGACATATGATCTTAGCGGGCCCTTGGGCATGTGTTTTACCCCGCTTCCATACTTATATAGATAGTATTGATTTGTACTAGACATGGATCCGTAACCCAGAGTATGTGATATGATGAAAATGATACCTGATATTTGATGAGAGCAATGTGATATTGACCCGTGCCCAGTTATTGGGATGCCGTACGACGATTTACCGTACGAGCTTTATATTGATGATAGATCCGCACTCATGACTTGAGGATGTCGTGCGATATACGGTATCGTACGCGATACTATTGAGGAGGGATCACCGACTATATATATATATATATATATATATATATATATATATATATATATATATATATATCGACTCAGATTTTGGTGGCTTCCATACCCCTCCCGATTGACTTGATACTTAGATCTGTAGTTCGCATAGTAGATGTTAGACTAGACCCGAGTCATACCTATTTCAAAAACTAACGAATCGGGAATATCTTAAAAACAATGTAGCCCTTAGTTTACTAAAAACCCCGATTTGTCTTATTTCAAATGGCAAGCTGCATTACTATTCATTTACCATTTACTCTACGGCTCGCATTGTATTGCATGCTTATATGTTATTGATTCATATTCCTTTGTGCATATGCCTTTACATAGTTCCATGCTCATATTAGTGTTTCATGTTGCATGTATTATAATTCATGGATTTCGCACTGTGATATGGTTGCATAAGATGATTCTGGATTGTTTTACTCTTGCATATATATATATATATATATATATATATATATCAGTGGTATGGGACGCTGAAATATATATGTATACCCATAGTATATATATATTAGTGGTATGGGACGCCGATATATACATACACATATTTAATATATCATCATCATGATCTATACAAACTTATATTTGCATTCCGATATATGAGAGTAGGGGCAGACCCGGACTGACGGATGCCCGATATATGAGAGTGGGGGCTGACCCGGACTGACGGATACCAGATATATGAGAGTGGAGGCTAATCCGGACTGACGGATGCCCGATATATGAGAGTGGGGGCTGACCCGGACTGACGGATTCACGATATATGAGAGTGGGGGCTGACCCGGATTGACGGATGCCCGATATATGAGAGTGGGGGCTGACCCGGACAGACGGATGCCCGATATATGAAAGGAGCCTATGTGCTCGGAGCCTATGTGCTCGATATGAGAGGAGCCTTTATGGTCGATGGCATATTATATCTCCTCTACCACATATTTATTTTATATGCATTGCGTCATGTATTAGTAGTACCTGATAGAGTACCTTCATGTATGTTGCATACATATCGGATACATGATATATGGGATTTACTTGATATTGAGATATATATTTGTGTCGATGCTCGACACTGATTTTCTGACGACTTCATTCGTGATACCTTCTGCTTCATTTTATCGCATACATACATCATATTTATGATATGTTATTACGAGAGGCACTGGCACGAGTACTTGGCACTACAGTTATGTTCAGACGTTACATTGCCACTTTACCATGCTTCAGACTTGTTCATTTGAGGTTTATATTATACTGATTGTATTGACCTAGGATTATGTCTTGCTTTCGATTTCTGCTTGTAGATATTTTCTATTCACGAGTTGGCAACTCACCCCCGTTGTGCCACAGTTCTTGTAGGTTTGCCGTAGAGGTTCCATAGCGGCATTTCTGGCACACTGCTTTCCTTTGCGGGTGATTTGCTTGGTAGGTGGGTTCTTTGTATCAGAACCGCCGTTGTACATGTATTATTCATTGTATCTAGAAATCCATCAACCAAAACTTCTATATTGTTTTAGACTTAGACACTGGTGATGTATTATATTCGACCTTAGAGTCGCGCTCAGTAGTATTACGATTTTCTTGCTTATTGGAGACTCTCTTGGTTTTGATCCTCGCCTTTCGGTGTTGTATATTATATTGGTTGTGTAGGTTGTGCTCTTTGTTGTGCGTAGCAAGTGTTTGATTAAATGCCTAAATGGTTTTAGATTTCTGGGCTTTTGGCTTACTTGGATCAGATGGGGTCCTATAGACTTCATATGGTTCAAGGGCCAGTCACGTGCTCTTTCGGGTCGTGACAGTAATGTTGATCGGCCTCTCTCTATTTAGTTGACATGCACTGGAGACAGCTGCATGATTTGAATCTGGTTCCAATTAAATCAGTGCCTCTGTTTCTATATTGGATATAAAATAGTTCATATCTTAACATTGTTAAGGTACGGGGAGTTGTCCGGCTTATGCTTAAAACCAGACTCTGGATAATTCAAGGCACATTTCTGTAATAGCTGTTTATGGGTTGACCCGGGCTATGACGAGGGTTGACTTTCTTCCATCTGGAAGATCAATAGTGATATTGTTCTTAACTCGCCACAGTTTTAATAAAAATGGATTTTTTCAGAAAACAGTAGTGGGAGTATGGTAGAACTTGAAGTAATTCCAGAACCGCAAACGGTTACTGAAAATTTAATAAGGACCTAAAGATTCAATCTGGTTTAACATTCTATTGGCCACTCCGTAGATATGGTGGGTAACCTCAGGCGCCCGAGAGGTACTCCGGTAGCCTTAAGGACGGTGACAGGGAGGTTCTTGTTTACCCAGACTTTCCATTGCTATTGTTCCAGACTGTGAGACCCGGCAGGAGGATGAGTATAGCGTCGTTCTAAACTGGCTTTAGAAGTGTACGTGTATATGACTCTGCCAGAGGGTTGTCCTAGTCAGTGGGAGAAGCGGAAGCATTGGTGGACAAGTAGCTTATGTCTATTTGTAGACTAAAGAAGATAGAGCGGAGAAAGATCGTCTATTTCTGATGTAACAGTCATAGGTTTGACTTCATCAGAATAGGGGATGGATCTGTTAAGAAGTTAGTAGGGTGTGATGTCCTGGTATTTGGATGATATACACAGAGTAGGAAGTGAAATTCCTATACTACGATCGGTTATACTTTGGTTGTCATACAGTGATTTCTCCACATAGGATATGGATATTGTAGGGTTCCTAGGAACTCTCAAGAGGTTTCATAAGGCATCAACCATGCCAAATTCAAAAATTTCCGGTGCCGAGAAACCCTAATGCGATCGTTGACTAGAGTTTAAGGCGAAACTTGCATCTAGTTAACAACTTAACTAAGAGTGAACGGAAAATAAAACCTTTGTAGATCCGGTCCTCCACTTCCATACCTCCGTGATGATGTCCCCTCGCTGCGATCATCGGATCTCGTACTCTCGCGGTGGTTTCATCGAAGAAATGATCGGGCTAGGTCGATGACTTTGATGCCGAAGATGATCTACGTGGAGGCGACTCTAACTCGAGCTCCAACTTCACCAAGTCATGAAACTTGTGAAGAAAACACCCTATACTACATGGCAAGTGGTAGAGGATGAAGAAATAGGAAGTGGGTTCACTTTAGAATTGGATTTCTCACTCTTTTTCTCAAGTCACCATTGAAGCAAGCAAGCTTCTTTCTTCTTGAAGAAGAAGAAGAAGGAAAAGAATATGATAAGAATAATAGATAATAGAAAATAAAATGATTCTTATCATATTAGCAACCATGGTTAAGTGTAGAGAATGAACTAGGGTTTAGTTAAAGTGTTAGGGTTTAGGAAAGAAACAAAATGGTTTGACTTTCAAAGCTTCATGAAGCTTCAAGTGAAATCCAAATAAAGTCACCATTTTATTTCTTACCTAAAAGAATAAATAAATAAATGAATAAGTAAATAAAGCAAATGATATGAAACCCTAACCATTTACTAAACATGGTTCAATTCAAACATACACCGAAGTTTGCATGTATCATCAAACATGATACAAACAAGTGCACAAAACTATATCACATATACAATGTGCACATCAAGTGAGAAAATCCATCTTTAAGTGAACAAATACTAGTTAATGTAAAGTAATATATCAAATATATAATTATACATTAAATCATTAAATCAACACTTGATTTAACGATCCGGTCACATCGCATATGACCGACTAATATCCAATGTATCGACTTATCGAATCAATCTTTGATTCGATAACTAGGTTATATCGCATACAACCATTCGATACATTCATCGCGAGAATAGAATACGGTATCACATACACGCATTATTCTCGGTCCCGCACATATCTCATATGCGCTCCTATTTTGTTTCTTTTGAGCCAGGAAACCTCTGTGTAGGACTCTAAAGACTCGTCAATACGCCGGCAGCAGGTGATGATCATATCAAACACCCAAAAGCCGCAAGCGGTCTGCTAAACGTAACGGCCACCCGGGTATTGAGCGATCAGAAGATCAACGAGCAAGCCCGCTCACACTCCTGTGAATCCAACCAGCAACACTCACCGTACAGTCCGGTCTGATCGTCTGATATGTCGCATATCTCGCCTAGGGGTGGTAAACGTCAGACTCCAGTAGCTCGATAATTCGTGTCGATATGAGGTCTATAACAGTTCGAGAAACTACTGGTAACACTTACCAGTAAATCTCAGCAACCCTGGCAAGGGATTTCCGGTTATAGCCAATCGAACACAGCGCAACATCAACTCCCTATACCGGGAGAGACGAATCCCCTCCTATCGCTCATTGCCTCCATGTGATTCGGGGCAGTACCCAAAAACCACCGTTTTGCACGCCCTCTTGGACGTAGTAAGGTGGAAATCAAAGCACAGTGGGAATCACACAAGACTCTATGACGATCTCGGGTCAACAGACTACTCTGTACCAGTGTCACCAGAGAACTGCCATCTGACGTAAGGTATAATACCATCTGGGAGTTCTCGGCGAGTCTGTCCAGTGTACCCAGTCTCCACTGAGCACCAGTATATCATCTCTGATGTCAAACACCAATGGATATGGGATCATCCATCGCCCATCTGTATGGGTCGAGAAGGTATACGCTTGTCTACTCTGGTATATCGATGCCCCGTCTCAATACACCCACGACTAGGGACCTTGAAGGATGTACTTATGGACTACCATGTCTCCACTAGTATGATCTGCATCATAGTCCAGGAAGTCATGTACACATCCTAAGGGCTTTACCAACATGTAACAGAGAGGCAATCAGTGTACACGTTAAGGTAAAGAGTAACCAGATAGCATACTATCATGTCGAGCAAGAAAGTCCTCCCTATATATGTCCCAGCATCCACTACAATATACATCCTATGTACAGTAATGGCCTCTAGGGCATACATATAACTAACAATCTCCCACTTGCACTAGGGCCATCTGTAGCAGTGGTTGCAGTATCTCATACTCAACCATCCAATAATAGTCTCTCTCTAGGAAAAGGCCTTTGTGAGTGGATCCGCCGTGTTGTCCTCTGAGTCTACTCTCCTAACCTCGATCACCCTGGAGATCAACTATCTCCATGATCAGGTGATACTGCCTTAAAATACGTATGGGTCCCTGATGGGACCGGGGTTCCTAAGCCAAAGCCACACTTCCATTGTCACACAATGGTAGGAACCTAGTTCATCTCATGAACCAATATACACCCAAACTGCCTCTTTGGTAGCATCTTAAGTAGCGATGTATCCAGCCTTTATCGTCTAGTATGCCACGGTATCTAGCTTGGAACTCTTCCAACATACCGTCCCTTTACTGAGGGTAAAGACAATGCCTGTGACTGACATTCAGTCGTCCTTATCACCCTGGAACCTTTCCAGTGATTCTCCCCAGGATCGATTGATACCATCTCACTACAACTAGTGAGAATCCTAACATCCAATTAGATCTATCTCATAGATCCAAAATCCAGGATTTAGTAGGTATCACTTTGATCCTATATGGAGAATCCTTGTGATAAGCGGAGATTGACCAAGCGTAGCATAGGAAACTCCTTCCCTATCAAGAGTATGTCATCCACGTACTCTACGAGGATCACTTCCATACTCCCTACTACCTTTTTGTATATACAAGGTTCATCTACCATTTTGATGATGTCAAACTCTTTGACTAACACATCAAAACAAATGTTCCAACTCCACGATGCCTGCTTTATCACATAAAACATCTTGCTCGAGTTTCCGCTGCTCCCACTGTCTACGAGACCCTCTGGCTATGTACTTATAGACATACTCTTCTAAAACATCTCTTAGAAAAGCAGTCATGGCACCCAACCGCCAGATATCATAGTCATCGAATGTAGTCGTGGCAAGTAGGATCTGGATGGACTTAAGCATCATCCCTGGAAAACGTTTCATCATTATCCACGCTTGGTCGATGACGAAAACCTTTAACAAGTCTAGCTATGAAATCTCAACTTTTCCATTTACACCAAGTAATCTTCTCAAGATATACTTGCTCCTGATGGGGATTTAACCCTTCAGAAATAGCAACTAAAGTCCATACTTTGTTGGTGTATATGGATTCCATCTCAGATCACTAAGCATCCAGCCATTCTTACAAAGTCCCACTCCTGATGGCCAGCTCGAAACTAGTTGGGTCATCATCTCATGATGCAATCCTCGCTCCCACTGTCATAGAGAAACCAAAGTATCTCTTAGGTGGGTGAGAAAACCCTACTAGATTGGCAGAGAGGCCGAGGTTCGTTGGTTGCTATAGAATCCTTTGGTTCTATCAAATCATCAGCTGCAGTTTTGTATAGCTGGAACCTTTCCAGTTCTACAGAACTGACCTAGCCTCGATCTTGCCCGGATTTTGCTTTCGACATAGGCCGGACAACCCCAAATCTTAACTGACTTAAGAGATGGGATCTTCCCTTACCATATCTCATATGGAGTGGTAGGCAACTGATTTGATTGGAACCCTATTCAATAGGTATGCAGCTTCATAAGTGCATAACTCCCAAAAGGAAATATGAAACTCAGTAGTACTCATCATAGAACGCACCAAATCATATAGGGTGTGATTGCTCCACCCCGATATACCATCATGCTATGGTGTATGTTGGAGATAGTGCCCTCAGAGTCAATTATTGGATCACAGGCACGTGATTGCAATGATTGAGGGAGGACCTATCCCGGTAGGACAGTATTACGCAAGATGATAGTATGCTATCTGGTTTATCTTTATCATCGTGTACTGCTTTAGGTGACCTTACGAGTCGCTATTACACGTTGATAGAGCCCCTTGGATTCTTGCTTGACTACCAGCAGTATGAGGGCGATCATATAAGTGAGAGCTGGAGTCTATAAGCACATCCTTAAAAGGTCCCTAGTCGTGGGAGTTTCGAGATAGGGCATCGATTCTCAAGAGTAGACTAGTGTATACAGTCGAGACCACGACGAGGGGCGGTGCCCGGTCTCATAAGCCACTGGTGTCAGTTGGTTCACCTAAGATGTATACAGGTGATCATTGGGTTATGAGTAGACCGGACAGGACTCGCCGGGAACCTGCTAGTTAGGATTATACCTGATGTCAGATGGCAGTTCCCTGGTGACATGTGTACAGGTTAGTTCATCGACCTGAGATCGTCATTTGTCTCCTGTGAGTTCCTACTGTGCTTTGATTACTACCCTACCACGCTCAAAGGAGACGTGCAAACAGGTTTTAGTTGGGTACAGTCCCGAGCCACATGGAGGCAGTGTGCGGATCTGCAGGGGTTCGTCTCTCTCGGTTTTGGTGGTGAGGTCGCGCTGTGTCTAGGAGAGCCAGAACATGAAAAGTCCTTGGCCAAGGCAGGAGATTTACCGGTAGGTATTCCAGTAGTATCTCTGGGTGTTCTGGGCTACACTCCGACACGACTTGTACCGCTATTAGGGGTCTGACTTTTACCAACGCCCTAGGCCCGCCATGCGATACTCATAGACGAACGGACCGGACTGTACGGATATTGTCACTGACAGGCTTAGTAGGTTGTCAGGATGAGTTCGCTCATCGACTTCCCTTTTGGTCAATAGCTGGTGGCCCGTCACGTATGGCTAATACCTCTGACGTGCTAGTGGTTAAATCCACAGCCATAGTATTGATGAGTCTTTAGAGTCCACCACACACAGTTATTCAGGTTTCGGGCGAAACGCTGTAGAGGCCGTATGGAGATATGGCAGGGTTCGATCAGATACGTGCGGTATTGTACGGTTCGTGATCGGACGGTTTTTACTAGCCGGCTTTTGCTTAAGCCGGATCCTAGTATTAGATAGTGTAGTTTTGTCTCTTTGCATTTGTGTTCAGTGGGAATACAATTGCGGGCATGTATTTACAGTAGCGGGGTTTTCCTGTAATTTATTACGGGATCAGTTTTCTGAAGTTGCCAGTTTGCATTCCGTTCCGGCCGGTTTTCCTTTGTTCCATCACGGCCGGACTTTATTGTTGGAGGGGGTAATTTCCAATTGTGCAAATTACTTATTGTGGAGGGTGTTTCTTGCTTATGTGTGGCTTCATCATGAGATCCTCTTCTTGTCATCACTTTTGCTTAAATGAGATTAGAATGAGATTTGAAATGGATTGGAAATTAATTTGATCAATTTCTTTTGTTTATCATTTCTTTTTCTCCATCATGCTTGAGATTCTTTTTTCCACCATTTTTTACTAGATTGGCCGGCCACTTTTTGAGGATAAGGAGAGATTGTTTTTAGTGGGTGGTGATTTATCTCATCTCATGCCTTGGAAACTTGAGAGCTCCATTTCCTTCTCTAAGGTTCATTCTTTTCCTCCACATACCATGGCAACTTCTAACCCTAAAGAGACAACCCACTACACTAGTCTACAGCAAATCTTGGACGCGTCGGCTAGCCATCTTCGCGCCCGGGTTGCCTCGGTCTAGAGGTGGGAGGCCGTATACGAACCCGGCTACGTGGTGGCCTTTCCGACGAGGACATGACGGACGGAGATTCCGCAGGAGATCGGAGTGGAGACGAAGACCGAAGGACACGGATCGCTTGGTATACTTCTCTACCCATCTTGTATTTTGCTAGTAGCTAGGTTAATGGCCCGATCCGGGTTAAAAGTGCGCGGTGGTGCCGGTTTCCTAGTTTGCAAATTTTTCGTTTCCGCATTTTCGGCGTCGGATCGACGGCCGGGGCGCCGCCGCGGACTTACATTGGTATCAGAGCCACGCCATTAACTTAGCCTAGCTTGTTCTAACGTGTTTAAAACCCAATCGAACAAAAATCGCAAAAACCGTATTTTCAGTGCACTGTTCTCTGTCGAATTTTTTTTCGCTCCAAAAATTTTTCAGGCTGTTTCAGAATACTGTGCATGAAAATCTAAGAAATCTGTGAAAATTTGGTCGCGAGATCTCTCCAAACTGCCGCGGAACCGCGGCCAAACCCTTGATTGGGCCGCGGTTCCGACGAGCTTTTTACTATTCATCGCACCAAATTTTAACAGTAGGCTTTTGGGTTGGAAATAGGGGTTTTGGGATATTCTTTTTGGGCCCAGATTTTCTGTAAGTGCTACAGTACTGCTTGGGGCCCACTTGATAAAATTTGTTCGATCGGATATTTTAACATGCTAGTTCACAGTATTTACATTATATCTGCGACCGTGAATGTCACTTGATCGGTAAATCCTGTCTAACTGCTATAGCTCGGTTAGATGGATTTGCGAATGTGACATTCACGTTGATGTTCTGTGTTGTGCTGTGATGTTGCGGATCGGTCGTAGGGATAGGCTGGATGCAATGGTAGTACAGTTTTGTTTTATATGTACATTTGATATTGCAGGGCGAGCGTCCGACATGTGGACTGCCGTCACTGCCTGTTTGTATTATTTTTTGGGGCACGACCAGGTTGCGGTCGATGTACCCGTTGTATGTATATTTTACTTTCTGTACTAGGATATCCCCGCGGAGGGGTGCACGGATAGCCGGATTCTAGAGGGAAACGAGCCCGCATCTCATGGCATTGAGACGGAGGGGGCTTCACTCTAGAATTAGCGGGCTATTCGCCGCACTCGTAGGGTGTATAGGTTGACCCAGGAGGGGTGCCCAAGTTACCGGATTCCGTGAAGTGCTGGGTGGTCCATTCACGTTGCTGAAGGGGGCTGCCTCGCTTCAGGTTTTGGCGGGTAACTTGCCGCGCCCGTAGGGGTCTAGGATTTCATTGCACAGGCTATCCACACGACCAAGGGAACGTCGGGTTTCAGTTGCGGCTCTGTGAAACCCGGGGATCCCAGATATCTGTATTGTTCTGTGATGCTGTACATTTCTGTGATGTTGCATTTTATCACGCCTTGAGCGAACATTATATATTATATATATACTAGTAGATGTTTTATATGTTTTGCATCCGCGCTAGTCCAGTCCCTGCTCTGTCGTTAGTTAAGTAACCTAACGGGTGATGACGGAACACAGTGGCGAATGCGGATGGCATATACGTACATCATTATTTTCGTTCTTTTGTGGTGTGATCAATTGATGGGACTGCGTTGATTCGGATCAATGCAAGCTAAAAAAACCTATTGTGATGTTGTTGGAACACTTTTTCAAAAAGCTGTTATTGCAAGGGCGTTCTCTTTTGTTTTGCACAGTGGTATTCAGTTGGAATATCCCGCTCCTCAGTCGACGAGGCTAGGGCCGAGATCCCTTCACCGGAAGTGACCCCTTGGAAAAAAGTTTGCGTCAGGGCAATAACTTCACTATAACCGATTACTTTTGCTTTGCATCGTGGTATTCAGTTGGAATATCCTGCACCTCATTCTACGGGGAAAGAACCGAGATCCCTTCACCGGGAGTGACCTCTTTAGCAAAGGTTTTCGTCACTATATTTTATAAAGCTATCAGTTCCTTCAATGATATCAAGTTCATTACGTTAAAGGTTTTCGCCAGAAACCATTCGTAGCCCTCCGTCGTTTCATATGGATAGTCAATAGTATTCAAGCTGTGTATGTTAGCCAAAGTCAAGGCACAGTGTTTGGTAGCTGTTGGGTATTCATATGCAGCATAGATAGATGCGTTGGTTTGGGACAGTCGTACTGCCATTTCGGCCAAAGTCAAGGGTAGGTACGGGTGGGTTCAAATTAACTTGGAGATTGACGGGTTGAACTTGACATGTGACTTATGATATTTTGACCTCACGCCAAGGTCATAAGAGCATGGGGCAAAAATCCACATCGGGAGTTTCAAAAGTACTGAAACTTGCCAGATAGGCGCATACCTTCTGGAGTGTGATAACGTGAGCGGATTCCGTCACGTTATCATGCGATGATAGTTGGATCCCGATTCCCACTGATGAGTTGGTTTACTCCTCGGGTTATCCCGGCTAATTCTTCTTTCAGGTTTGGAGAAGAATTTGAGTTACGGTGGGAGGTTTCCAGATTATATAAAGTGATAACCATTCTGATCTAGGTTAGAGTGCATGCTGAGTGTTTCTTTTCTCTCTCTTTGGTAGCAACTATTGACCCGACCCTAGATTATGACTCAGTGACCAAGTTGACCGAACCTTCTTAACACTGGCTTTTGGATTGTCAGAGTTGCAGACCTCATTGCCACTCCTACTTTTACCCTTTTCTCCAGGACACCCCGTATTACTACGAACGTCCACTTCCATTGGACAAAACCATCGTATGGTTATATACGAACTCGAAGGAATTCGAGGATGGTTTCCGGTTCTGGAGAAAACGAATAGGACTATTCAGTTCTCTTTTCCTTTTACCTTCTCTCAGGTTGCGAGTACTCCTTGGTTTAAGAGATAGTACACCTATTACGCAAATTGGATAGTCTTCTTCCAAACCATAGGCAGGTGCCGACTGGTAGGGAATGAAGAAAGCCAATTAGCCTAAACGGTGTACAGAAGGTATTAAGTTCAGACAAAGCAAGGGATTAGTAAGAGGACAAAGTAAATTGTGACTGCTATTCACGACCAAACCAAGTATTTCTTCGCCAATCCTAAATCACCTTTGTATTTCTCCAGGACACTCCGTATCACTACGAAGATCCCAGTTTATTGGATAATCCATCGTATGGTTATATACGAACTCGAAAGGAACTTGTTCATTTCGGTTGTCTTTTATCTTCACCTTCTCTCGCATTGCGAGTGCTACTAGGATTAGGACAGTACACCCATTATGTTTATTGGATAGTCTTCTTCCAAACCATAGGCTGGTGCCGAACGGTAGGGAAGGAAGAAAACCATTTGGCCTAAAGGGGTGTGCAGAAGGTAATGACTAAAGACATATAAAGGGATTTGGAGAGGTGGCAAAGAATTATACGGTTATAGTTGTGAATCTGGATAATGGAAGAGGCATTACTAGGAATACCGGGATACCCCATCGAAACATTTCAATGTTTCAGGTTCACTGTGTACTGTTAAAGGAAAACTGATTTCCCAATTAGACACTTGCTCCAGGGTATGTATTTACCAGGTATGATTCTCACATCTGTATGGTTTTACAGATGATGAGTGGGAGTAAGTTATTGGGAATTAGGTGATCATCCTCATTATATCGGGATTCGTTGTAATTGGTGATATTTGAGGAAGTCACCTGGGTTGTTTGCCGGTTGGCAAATATATGGTTTTGAATATCCGTTGTTATGCACCAATTTCAAATTGATATATCTGTACGTCTATTTTTATAGAGTGAGACATACCTTTTTGAAATTATGTCTATGACATTTACCTATATCAGTAGATGGTTAGGTAAGGAGCATTGAACAGCGGTGTAATTCTTCATAATCATAGTACAATTTTCAACCTACGACACACAGTGAATGAGTCGCTAGACTCAAGGGACTCATATAGAGTATTGTATGTTGTCCAGTGTCCATTAGGACAGAGGGGTTGGTCCCCGTACTATATTCTGTTTACTTATGACTTCTCTAGTTCTTAGACATGTGTTTCGTAGAATCACAGGGTCCAAGTTTTGAGAAGTCATAGGTATATGAATAAAGTAGAGAACCAGGTGTTGCAAGTATCGGGATTCTTCAAGGTGATCAAAGATGTAGATACTTGTATGTGGTATTCAGTTGATAGTAATGATTAAGAGAACTTGCTTCTCTTTCAGGTTACTCATAATTGGAAGTACTCCTAAGTTGAGTAACGCTGATCAGCCTCCTTCCATTTAGTTGACATGCACTGGAGACAGCTGCATGATTTGAATCTGGTTCAATTAAACCAGTGCCTCTGTTCCTATATTGGATATAGAACAGTTCATATCTTGACATTGTTAAGGTACGGGGAGTTGTCCGGCTTATGCTTAAAACCAGACTCCGGATAACTCAAGGCACGTTTCTGTAATGGCTGTTTGTGGGTTGACCCGGGCTATGACGAGGGTTGACTTTCTACCATCTGGAAGATCAATAGTGATATTGTTCTTGACTCGCCACAGTTTTAATTAAAAATGGATTTTTTCAGAAAACAGTAATGGGAGTATGGTAGAACTGGAAGTGATTCCAGAACCGCAAACGATTACTGAAGATTTGATAAGAACCTAAAGATTCAATCTGGTTTGACATTCCATTGGCCACTCCACAGATAAAGTGGGTAACCTCAGTATGCTCAAGGACGGTGGCAGGGAGGTTCTTGTTTACCCAGACTTGCCATTGCTGTTGTTCCAGACTATGAGACCCGGCAGGAGGTTGAGTATTGCATCGTTCTGAACTAGCTTTAGAAGTGTACGTCTATATGACTCTGCCAGAGGGTTGTCGTAGTCAGTGGGAGAAGCAGAAGCATTGGTGGACATTAGGCTTTTGTCTATTTATAGACTAAAGCAGATACAGCGGAGATAGATCATCTATTTCTGATGTGACAGTCATAGGTTTGACTTCATCAGAATAGGGGATGGATCTGTAGAGAAGGTAGTAGGGTGTGATGTCCTGGTATTTGATGACATACACAGAGTAGGAAGTAATATTCCTATACTACGATCGGTTATACTTTGGTCGTCACACAGTAGTTTCTCCACATAGGAATTGGATCTTATATCAGACATTCTGGTTACTAGATCTATGGTTTTAGATCTAGATTTGGGTGGTTTCCCAATCAGGGTACTTAGACAGCATTCTAAGAGTATTTAGATTGGTCGACTCCTGGCATGGTGGTGTACCTGCAGGTGATGGAGTCACCCTCTCTAAAGATGTCTTACAGACTAAAGGAGAGAGGGATACGCATGATTGGCAGATCACTTGCTTAGGCAATTGAGTTGATCATGAGATGTCAAGTAACACACCAGATGTTGTTCTTGCAGTCGGTGCAATAGGTTGATATTCATCCAATCCTGGAGAAACAATCGGAAGCAGTTTTAGAACATAAGTGGATGTTCTAGGGATATGATAATGACATTCTCCTTCGGGAGACAGTTATCATTCCAGGCTTCCAAGGTGACCTGGATGACAGAAAGGTTGTCAGAGTTATAGTTTTCCCTCTGACGAGGGGCAGTATTTTGGACAGATGGTCCAGGTGGATACTGAGGGAAGGTATGGCGCAGGATACTGATTAAGTTCAATTGACGATACAGTCTAAGAAGTTTGGATTTGGAGTTCATTTATGAGCTAGGTCCCATCAGACATCCAGACACATTCTAAGACAGGTATTCCTCATTTCGGGAGATGGCTTTCTCCGCGAACTTGAGATAAAAAGAGACATAGAAAGAAACATCAGAGCGGATCCACTCACTGAGGCTATTCCTCGAACGCAATAGTTTCGTAAATGAGCTTTGTGAGACTTACTAGTAGAGGAGTTGGGTGTTCGGTATCACACGGGCTATGAGTATGCGACATCGCAATAATTATCCTTGAGTGCAAGTTGGAGATTGTTGGAGATAGTGCCCTTAGAGTCAATTATTGGATCACAGGCACGTGATTGCAATGATTGAGGGAGGACCTATCCCGATAGGACAGTCTTACTCAAGATGATAGTATGCTATCTGGTTTATCTGTATCATCGTGTACTGCTTTAGGTGACCTTACGAGTCGCTATTACAAGTTGATAGAGCCCCTAGGATTCTTTCTTGACTACCAGCAGTATGAGGGCGATCATATAAGTGAGAGCTGGAGTCTATAAGCACATCCTTAAAAGGTCCCTAGTCGTGGGAGTTTCGAGACAGGGTATCGATTCTCCAGAGTAGACTAGTGTATACAGTCGAGACCCCGACGAGGAGCGGTGGCCGGTCTCACAAGACACTAGTGTCAGTTGGTTCACCTAAGATGTATACAGGTGCTCATTGGGTTATGAGTACACCGGACAGGACTCGCCGGGAACCTGCTAGTTGGGATTATACCTGATGTCAGATGGCAGTTCCCTGGTGACATGTGTACAGGTTAGTTCATCGACCTGAGATCGTCATTTGTCTCGTGTGAGTTCCCACTGTGCTTTGATTACTACCCTACCACGCTCAAAGGAGACGTGCAAACAGGTTTTAGTTGGGTACAGTCCCGAGCCACATAGAGGCAGTGAGCGGATCTGCAGTGGTTCGTCTCTCCCGGTATTAGGGGTGAGGTCGCGCTGTGTCTAGGGGAGCAAGAACATGAAAAGTCTTTGGCCAAGGCAGGAGATTTACTGGTAGGTATTCCAGTAGTATCTCAGGGTGTTCTGGGCTACACTCCGACACGACTTGTACCACTATTGGGGGTCTGACTTTTACCAACCCCCTAGGCCCGCCAAGCGATACTCATAGACGAACGGACCAAACTTTACGGATATTGTCACCGACAGTCTCAATAGGGTGTCAGGATGAGTTCGCTCATCGACGTCCCTTTTGGTCAATAGCTGGTAGCCCGTCACGTATGGCTAATACCTCTGACGTGCTAGTGGTTAAATCTACAGCTATAGTATTGACGAGTCTTTAGAGTCCACCACACACAGTTACTCAGGTTTCGGGCGAAACGCTGTAGAGGCCATATGGAGATATGGCAGGGTTCGATCAGATAAGTGCGGTATTGCACGGATCGTGATCGGACGGTTTTTACTAGCCGGCTTTGGCTTAAGCCGGATCCTAGTATTAGATAGTATAGTTTTGTCTCTTTGCATTTGTGTTCAGTGGGAATACAAATGCGGGCATGTATTTGCAGTAGCGGGGTTTTTCCTGTAATTTATTACGGGATCAGTTTTCTGAAGTTGCCAGTTTGCATTCCGTTCCGGCCGGTTTTCCTTTGTTCCTTCACGGCCGGACTTTATCGTTGGAGGGGGGTAATTTGCAATTGTGCAAATTACTTATTGTGGAGGGTGTTTCTTGCTTATGTGTGGCTTCATCATGAGATCCTCTTCTTGTCATCTCTTATTCTTAAATGAGATTAGAATGAGATTTGAAATGGATTGGAAATTGATTTGATCAATTTCTTCTGTTTATCATTTCTTTTTCTCCATCATGCTTGGGATTGTTTTTTCCACCATTTTTTACTAGATTGGCCGGCCACTTTTTGAGGATGAGGAGAGATTGTTTTTAGTGGGTGGTGATTTATCTCATCTCATGCCTTGGAAACTTGAGAGCTCCATTTCCTTCTCTCAAGTTCATTCTTTTCCTCCACATACCATGGCAACTTCTAACCCTAAAAAGACTGTAAGTCGATGTAGTACACCCCAATACTTGTGGGGAGGCGGAATTTTCAAAAACGAACTTGTTTAGTGAACGAACATCGACTAACCGCTTGAATCGAAGCTAAACTATAAATAACCAAACACAAAGTGTTTCTAAACTACTGTGTTTAGGGATTATACCTAATGAACCAACTCCTTCGTCTTTACGATCTCCTTGTTCTCCTCTGCCTTCTCGAAGTAGTAGACGATCCACCCGAGAGCAAAACTCCAAGCTTAGCCTCTAAACTTGAGGCAACTAACCTTCTTGGATTGCTAATCAAAGAAGATAGATTGAGATAGAGTGATGGTTATGGATTGTTTAGTCTAACTAATCCTTTGATCTCAACTCATGAGGTGTAAGGATTAGGGTTTGAAGATGAGAGCTTGAGGAGAGAGAAGATGATAATAATAATGAAATGAGAATAGTAAGTTATCAAAATATAAATGAAGCATTCTCTTTTATCAACAAAAGAAAATAAGTGGTGAATAAGCATGCTTCACAAATATCTAGTGGTGATTCATTAGCATGACTCATTAAGCATTTATCATGCATTAATGATATGCATGAATCACCCTCATGACTCACTAAACTCATTTAATGCAAATGACACATAACCCTCCTTAGTCACCATCTTCTAGAAGCTTCTCGTACAATTACGAGAACGCCCCTCCAATCCGCAAAAATACGGAAAAACTTTAGACTGTAAAAATCCAATAACCGGATACCAGTAACTGGCTTAAACCAAAGCCGACTGGTAAAAACTGTCCAAAAGTCGTACGCGCGTAAACGCACGTATGTGTCCGAACCCTTGTCGTAAAACCATACGACCTCTATATCGTTTCGCCTGGAGTAGGAAACTCTCTGTGTGGGACTCTAGAGACTCGACTATTACGCTGGCAGTGGGTTTAACCACAGACCGCAAGCGGCACTAGCTGTACGTAACGGTCCCCAGGTAGTTGTCGATAAGAAGGCCGATGAGGAAACCCATCCGAACTCCTACTGAGTCTGATGTGACAATCTCCATACAGTCCGGTCCGTTCGTCCAAGACTATCGCATATCGGGCCTAGGGGGCGGCAAGCGTCAGTCCCCTAATAGCGGTATAAGTCGTGTCGGAGGGAAGCCCATTACACCCTGAGAAACTACTGGAACCTACCAGCAAATCTCGCTTGCCCTGGCCAGGGACTTTGCGTAATGGCTCTCTGACACAGCATGATATCAACTCCCAATACCGGGAGGGACGAATCCTGTCTAACCGCCACTGCCTCCAAGTGCTCGGGACTGCACCCAACTGCTACCTGTTTGCACGACTCCTTTGAGCAGTGGTAGGGTAGCAATCTAAGAACAGTGGGACACACTCGAGGCGAAGTAGCAGTGTCAAGTCTGCGGACTACGCTGTACTCATGTCACCTGGGAACTGTTCACTGACGACTGGTATCAAACCAACCAACAGTTCCCTGTGAGTCCTGTCCGGTGTACCCGTAAGCTAACGAGCACCTGTATACTATCTCCAGTACGACGTACTGACGGCTGTGGGACAGACCATCTCCCCAACTGGGATGAGAAGCGTACACACCAGTCTACTCCGGAGTATCGATGCTCTGTCTCGATAATCCAACGACCAGGGACCTGAATAAGGATGTGCTTGTAGACTACCCAGCCCCCACTAGTGTGACTGCCATCACAACGCTGGTAGACAAGCAAGATCCTAAGAGCTCTATCAATACGTACACTCACATATTAAGATAGAAAAACCAAGTAGCATACTACCATGTTTAGCAAGACTGTTATATACATGTGAATATCCCAAGCTTCCATTAAGTAATATACAAGCTAGTATGATACAGTAATGGCCTTCTAGGGCATAAACACTAACAATCTCCCACTTGCACTAGGGCCATGTACCGGCATATCATAGACCAATGATCTCGAGTAGCCTCTCGAACTGAATCTGAGGAAGGGCCTTTGTGAATGAATCAGCAATGTTCTCTTCTGAAGCAACTCTCCGAACCTCGATCTCCTGACGATCAATGATCTCCCTGATCAGGTGATACCGCCTCAAGATGTGTCTGGACTTCTGATGGGACCTTGGTTCCTTCGCTAAAGCTATAGCTCCATTGTTGTCGCAATACAGAGGTATTGGATCAACTATGGTAGGAACTTCCTGAAGTTCTGTTAGGAACTTCTTCATCCAGACTGCTTCTTTTGCGGCATCGCAAGCAGCTATATACTCCGCTTCCATCGTCGAGTCAGCAACGGTGTCCTGCTTGGAGCTCCTCCAGCACACCGCCCCTCCATTGAGGGTAAAGACATAACCCGACATGGACTTGGAATCGTCCTTATCACTCTGGAAGCCGGAATCAGCAAAGGCCTCCAACCTGAGGTCTTTTCCGCCGTAAACCAAGAACATCTCCTTAGTCCTCCTCAGGTACTTGAGAATGTTCTTTACTGCTATCCAGTGTTTCTCCCCTGGGTCTAACTAATACCGGCTTACCACGCTTAGTGCATAAGCTACATCTGGTCTGGTACACAACATCGCATACATTATAGAGCCTACCGCAGAAGCGTAGGGTATAATAGACATGCGTTCCTTTTCCAAATCAGTCTTGGGAGACATCTCTTTGGAGAGGGTGATTCCGTGACAAGCCGGTAGATTACCGCGCTTAGAATCTTCCATACTGAATCTTTTCAGTACAGTGTCGATATACCTGGACTGCGAAAGTCCCAACATCCTCTTGGATCTATCACGATAGATCCGGATCCCCAGAATGTAAGAGGCATCACCCAGGTCTTTCATGGAGAACCTTTGTGACAAGAATCCTTTAACAGATTGTAGCATAGGAATGTCATTTCCTATCAATAGAATGTCATCCACGTACAAGACGAGGAATACGACACTTCTGGCTACAACTTTACTATATATGCACGGCTCATCTGGATTTTTGATAAAGTCATATTCTTTGACTGTCTCATCAAAACAGATGTTCCAACTCCGCGATGCCTGCTTTAGTCCATAAATAGACTTAAGCAGCTTGCATACTTTCCCGCTGCTCCCACTCTGATTGAAACCCTCTGGCTGATCCATATAGACGCTCTCTTCTAAATTACCATTCAGAAAAGCCGTCTTTACGTCCATCTGCCAGATTTCATAATCATGGAAGGCGGCAATAGCAAGAAGGACACGAATGGATTTGAGCATAGCCACTGGAGAAAAAGTTTCGTCATAGTCCAAACCAGGTCTTTGACGAAAACCCTTTGCAACAAGTCTAGCCTTATAGGTTTCCACCTGTCCATCTACACCAATCTTTTTCTTGAAGATCCATTTGCATCCTATGGGTTTTACCCCATCTGGAGCAAAGTCCAAAGTCCATACTTTGTTGGTGTACATGGACTCCATTTCGGTCCGCATTGCATCTAGCCATCGTACCGAGTCGCCGCTCTGGATGGCCTGCTGGAAGTCAGTAGGTTCATCATCTTCTATGATGCAATCCTCTCTATCCCCGTCTATGAGAAAACCGTAGTATCTCTCAGGCGGATGAGACGGCCTACTACTTCTGCGGAGGGGTGCGGGAATGTTCTGTTCTTCTTGAACTTCCGGTTCTACCAAACTTTCAGTAGTAGTTTGTGGTTCTGGAATTTCTTCCAGTTCTATTTCGCTCCCACTTATTTCCTTTTCTAAAAACTGATATTCTAGAAAATGGGCATTACGAGAAACAAACACCTTTTGTTCCTCTGCGTAATAGAATAGATACCCCTTGGAGTTCTTTGGATATCCCACAAACTTACACTTTACTGATCGTGCCTCGAGCTTGTCCACATGCTGCTTTTTAACAAAAGCTGGACATCCCCATATTTTCAGATACTGAAGATAGGGTTTCTTCCCGCTCCACATCTGATATGGAGTGGTAGGCACAGTCTTGGTAGGTACCATGTTCAAAAGATATGCCGCTGATTCTAGCGCATGACCCCAGAAAGATCGCGGTAACTCAGCATTACTCATCATGGATCGTACCATATCCAACAGGGTTCGATTCCGTCTCTCCGATACAACGTTATGCTGTGGAGTGTACGGAGGAGTAAGCTGAGAGAGAATTCCTCTCTTTTAGGTAACCTAGGAACTCGGCACTCAAGTATTCACCACCTCGATCAGATCTAAGTGTCTTTATACTTTTGCCGGTTTGGTTTTCTACTTCATTCTTATACTCTTGGAATTTCTCAAAAGCCTCGGATTTATGTTTCATCAGATAAATGAATCCGTATCTTGAGTAATCATCCGTGAAAGTAATGAAATAGGAAAAACCACCTCTCGCATGTGTAGACATTGGACCACATACATCGCTGTGTATGAGTCCTAAGAGCTCGCTCGCTCTTACTCCTTGTCCAGTGAATGGAGTCTTTGTCATCTTTCCTTTGAGACAAGATTGACAAGTGTCATAAGATTGATATTCGAACGAGTCCAAATATCCTTCTCTATGCAACTTAGTCAACCTTCTCTCATTGATGTGACCCAGTCTACAATGCCATAAGAAAGCTTTATTTAAATCTGGAGACTTTCTTTTTAGTGTGTTCTGGACATTGAAAATTTGGAGTTGGTTTAAAACATATATGCCGTTATTTAATGTACCGGACCCAATCAAACCATGATTAAGGTGGATGTTGAAAACATCTCTTACAAACGTGAAATCATAACCTTTATTTGATAACAAGGAAACTGATATGATATTACACGTTAAGCTTGGTACAAAATAACAGTTATGTAAAACCAAAATGTGTCCACTCGTCAATCCTAGGTGATAATCCCCGACGGACGCAGCTCCCACGCTAGCTCCGTTAGCAACCCTGAGGATCATATCACCTTCCTTCAGCACTCTACGGTTTCTCAGTGCCTGCAATGAATTGCAAATATGAGATCCTGATCCGATATCCAATACCCAGGAAGTAGAGTTGATCGACAGACAATTCTCAATTACAAACACACCTGAAGTCGAAGCCACAGCTTGCTTCGGTTCCTGGTTCTTGGCGTTCCACGCCTTGCAATCCTTCTTCCAGTGCCCTTTCCTGTGACAATGGAAGCACTCATCCTGGCCAACTACCGGTGCTGCTTTCTTTTTCTTTCCCTTCCCTCCCACCTTACTAACACCTCCTCTAGGTTTGGGTGCGGCCTTCTTCTTCCTTCCTTTGGCCCTAGCCTTAGACCCGGAAGAAGATGCACCGCCAACAAACTTAGCGGGTGTTTCCCTTACCTTCTGCAAGGTGCCCTCTGCACTCCTTAACATGTTCAGGAGTTCCGCAAGTTCAACTTCTTTTCCTTGAAGATTGAAGTTGAGGATAAACTTGGCGTAGGTGGGAGGAAGGGACTGGAGAATAAGGTCTGTATAGAGCTCATTATCCAAAGTCGTCCCAAGGTCTGCGAGCTCTTCTATATAGCCGATCATCTTTAGGACATGTTCTCCTACCGATGACCCGACAGCCAACCCCGCTCAAAACAAGTTCTTAGAGGTCTCGTATCTTGCTATACGAGATTGCTCCCCATAAAGTTCCTTTGTATGGAGAAATATGCCATCTAGGGACATATCCTCGTGCCTCCTCTGATGTTCATTGTTCATTGAGGCAAGCACGATGCACTTAGCTCTCGCGCAATCTGAATCCCAGGTTTTGCAGATTTCCTTATCCGCATTGCTGGATTTGGGACCAGGGACAGCAGGTTCCGTAGCGGTGTGGACGTACCCCAGTTTGTCATAGGTCAAAGCCATTTTGACATTCCGTAGCCAATCTTTATAGTTTGGCCCCGTCAGTATATTTTTCTCTAAAAGTAACTTAAGTCCAGTCATTTTCAGGGTCGCTGCAATTAGGAGAGAGAGAAGAAAACTCTTTAGCATGATGCTCTTGCAAGTTTAGAGTGGTTTTTAGTTTATCTAAACTGGATGGCTCCCACTGTTTCTCGAATCCTTCGTCAAACCATAAAAGAAGAATTAGTCAAGACTATTCTCACCGTACAATACTTGCTTAACCGTTCAGCCAGGCTGGTGTCGGTACTTCGAGGGAGGTTTTCCAACGCTTTCGCGAAGTTCCTTAATTAAATAACCTCTTTTCTCTGGGGGCGTAACCCCGCTGACACTTTTCTGGACACCTACTAGGTTTATAGCATTGATCGTTAAGTGACGAATATCCTGATAAGTAGCATATACTCACAGTAGGATCGAGATCCAAATATCATCGTCTGATAATGTTGTAGGAATGCTACCAACATTCATCAAACTCAAAATGGTATGCATCTCTTTGCAAATTTCAGTTTCTTTAGAAATTCCCGATATACATTTTTGCCCCATGCTCTTATGACCTTGGCGTTGGTCAAAATATCATAAGTCACATGTCAAGTTCTACCCATCATTATCTTGTTAATTTGAACCCATCCGTACATATCCTTGACGTTGGCCAAAATGATCATACGACTGTCCCAAACTAACTCATCTATCTATGCAACAAATGAATATCCAGCAGCTACCAAACACTATGCCTTGGCGTTGGTCAAAATACATAGCTTGAATACTACTGAATACCCAGATGAAATGACGGAGGGCTACGAATGGTTTTGGCGAAACCGTGAACGTAGTGAACTTGATATTACCGAAGGAACCTGATAGCTTTTAAAAGGAGTGGTTAAGGTTCCGCATTTAAAAATATCTGTTTTTAAAATTAACCGAGTGGTTTCTTTTAAATTGTTCTAACGATTAAAACTTTGGTTTATTTTTCTTTGCATTATAGATAATGCGTCCCATCATTAACCTATCATTGCAGAAAACAACGAAAATACAACGTCCTGTTATGCCATCCGCATTCGCCACGGGGTCCCGTCATCACCCGTTAGGTTACTTAACTAACGACAGAGCGGGGGCTGGGCTAGCGCGGGTGTAAAACATAAGTGACGTCTAAATAGCTATCATATATATAGATATTTTACATTCGTCTGACGCAATGATATTCATTCCAGAACACAGATAAACAATATTGGATTTGCAAGCAATCTGTATTTCTTTTGAGCCTGCAAGAAAAGACAGATTACACAGTTGTGATGAATAGCCGTTACCCCACCCTCGACCCCTACGGGTACGGCAAACTACCCACCCGGCAGTTTGTGTACCCCACCTTGGGTCAGTCCTATGAGCAAAAACAGTAAAATGAAATAATACAACGGTGGCTACAACCGCAACCTGGATGTGCCCCGCAAAATAATATTACAACAAATTACATTTACAACAAATGAATTAAATAATAACCCATTGCAAAACCCCGGCTATACACCACAACAGTCCAATACAGTTTATATGCACAAACAGATATAACCATTTCAGAAATGTGCAACCCCCTGTCAACCGACATACTAGCAGTTAGGGGAGGTTTACGAACACATTAAACAATCACAGATATAATCCAATATGCAAATACTGTACAATTTCGACCGATTAAACATCTTTAATATTGCTCCATAAACTGCTCTGTTAAACTGAAACCTGAGCAAAATTAAAATATTCCAGAAACTCCCAAATATCACAGAGAAGCAACAGAAGAAAATTGGGTTCCTGACTCGCCAACTCGGCGGCGGAACCGCGGTGACTCAGTAGGGTGAGGCCGCGGATCCGCGGCGAGTTAGACGATTCAGGGCACCATTTTTCTTGGGTGTTCTTATAATGTCTTGTTAAGCTTTCTGAACGAACCTGAAAAATTTTTGGACATCGTTTTGAATTCGACAGAAACTTGACAGATTTAGGGTTTTCCGGCTTCGTTTTTCCGTTCGAAATTCGTACAAATTTGCAATTAAGTTATTTATTGTTTAGCGAGGCTCTGATACCACTGTAAGTCGATGTAGTACACCCCAATACTTGTGGGGAGGCGGAATTTTCAAAAACGAACTTGTTTAGTGAACGAACATCGACTAACCGCTTGAATAGAAGCTAAACTATAAATAACCAAACACAAAGTGTTTCTAAACTACTGTGTTTAGGGATTATACCGAATGAACCAACTCCTTCGTCTTTACGATCTCCTTGTTCTCCTCGGCCTTCTCGAAGTAGTAGACGATCCACCCGAGAGCAAAACTCCAAGCTTAGCCTCTAAACTTGAGGCAACTAACCTTCTTGGATTGCTAATCAAAGAAGATAGATTGAGATAGAGTGATGGTTATGGATTGTTTAGTCTAACTAATCCTTTGATCTCAACTCATGAGGTGTAAGGATTAGGGTTTGAAGATGAGAGCTTGAGGAGAGAGAAGATGATAATAATAATGAAATGAGAATAGTAAGTTATCATAATATAAATGAAGCATTCTCTTTTATCAACAAAAGAAAATAAGTGATGAATAAGCATGCTTCATAAATATCTAGTGGTGATTCATTAGCATGACTCATTAAGCATTTATCATGCATTAATGATATGCATGAATCACCCTCATGACTCACTAAACTCATTTAATGCAAATGACACATAACCCTCCTTAGTCACCATCTTCTAGAAGCTTCTCGTACAATTACGAGAACGCCCCTCCAATCCGCAAAAATACGGAAAAACTTTAGACTGTAAAAATCCAATAACCGGATACCAATAACTGGCTTAAACCAAAGCCGACTGGTAAAAACTGTCCGAAAGTCGTACGCGCGTAAACGCACGTATGTGTCCGAACCCTTGTCGTAAAACCATACGACCTCTATATCGTTTCGCCTGGAGTAGGAAACTCTCTGTGTGGGACTTTAGAGACTCGACTACTACGCTGGCAGTGGGTTTAACCACAGACCGCAAGCGGCACTAGCTGTACGTAACGGTCCCCAGGTAGTTGTCGATAAGAAGGCCGATGAGGAAACCCATCCGAACTCCTACTGAGTCTGATGTGACAATCTCCATACAGTCCGGTCCGTTCGTCCAAGACTATCGCATATCGGGCCTAGGGGGCGGCAAGCGTCAGTCCCCTAATAGTGGTATAAGTCGTGTCGGAGGGAAGCCCATTACACCCTGAGAAACTACTGGAACCTACCAGCAAATCTCGCTTGCCCTGGCCAGGGACTTTGCGTAATGGCTCTCTGACACAGCACGATATCAACTCCCAATACCGGGAGGGACGAATCCTGTCTAACCGCCACTGCCTCCAAGTGCTCGGGACTGCACCCAACTGCTACCTGTTTGCACGACTCCTTTGAGCCGTGGTAGGGTAGCAATCTAAGAACAGTGGGACACACTCGAGGCGAAGTAGCAGTGTCAAGTCTGCGGACTACGCTGTACTCATGTCACCTGGGAACTGTTCACTGACGACTGGTATCAAACCAACCAACAGTTCCCTGTGAGTCCTGTCCGGTGTACCCGTAACCTAACGAGCACCTGTATACTATCTCCAGTACGACGTACTGACGGCTGTGGGACAGACCATCTCCCCAACTGGGATGAGAAGCGTACACACCAGTCTACTCCGGAGTATCGATGCTCTGTCTCGATAATCCAACGACCAGGGACCTGAATAAGGATGTGCTTGTAGACTACCCAGCCCCCACTAGTGTGACTGCCATCACAACGCTGGTAGACAAGCAAGATCCTAAGAGCTCTATCAATACGTACACTCACATATTAAGATAGAAAAACCAAGTAGCATACTACCATGTTTAGCAAGACTATTATATACATGTGAATATCCCAAGCTTCCATTAAGTAATATACAAGCTAGTATGATACAGTAATGGCCTTCTAGGGCATAAACACTAACAAAGACAACCCACTACACTAGTCTACAGCAAATCTTGGACGCGTCGGCTAGCCAACTTCGCACCCAAGTTGCCTCGGTCTAGATGTGGGAGCCCGTATATGAATCCGGCTACGTGGTGCCCTTTCCGACGATGACGTGACGGACGGAGATTCCGCAGGAGATCGGAGTGGAGACGAAGACCGAAGGACACAGATCGCTTGGTATACTTCTCTACCCTTCTTGTATTTTGCTAGTAGCTAGGTTAATGGCCCGATCCGGGTTAAAAGTGCGCGGTGGTGCCGGTTTGCTAGTTTGCAAATTTTTCGTTTCCGCATTTTCGGCGTCGGATCGACGGCCGGGGCGCCGCCGCGGACTTACAGTGTATTCGGAGGAGTAATGCTGAGAGAGAATCTCATTCTCCTTTAGAATAGTCCTGAAATTCCATGCACAAGTATTCTCCTCCATGATCTCATCATAGGACATAATACTTATACCCATATTTTGGTTCTCTACTTCTAACTTATATTCTGTGAATATCTCAAAAAGGTTCGGACTTGTGTTTCAACAGGAACATAGGTCTGAATCTTGAAAGATCATCAGAGAATTTAATGGAGTACAAAGAACCGGTCATGGCATGTGTAGACAGGGGACCTACATACATCAACATGTATCATCCCAAGAGTTAACCAACTCTTTCTCTGTTTCCAATAAACAGAGCTACGGTCATCTAATCTTTGTGACATAACTGGCAAGTTTCACAAGATGTAAATTCAAACTGATTTAAATATACATCTAAATGTAACTTCAGCCAGTCGGGTCGCAATGATATGACCTAGTCTACAATACCTTAAGAAGGATTCGTTCATATGTGAACTCTTCCTCTTGTGTGTGTTCCGTATACTAAAGAACTGTAGTTTGATTTAGAACATCAATGGTTTTAGATAACGTGCCTGAACCGATCAACTTTTGATATAGGAAATGTTCAAAATATTATCCAACAATACAAAATTTTATCATTTCTTTACTAATAAAGAGACTGATATGATTTTGTATATCAGGTTCGGTATCTAATAACATTCGTTCAGAATCAATGTATTCAGGTAATACATGGTGACAGTGACCAACAGATTTGGCTGCAACACTAGCCCCCTTTTCTGCCTCATGAAACTTATCACCCGTTCTCAGTTCTCTACCTATCTGTAGCCCTATGTAACAGATTACATATCTGGGATCCTGATCCGGTATCAAATACCCAGGACGTAAAGGATACTGAGAAACAGTTCTTTGTAATGAACACACCCGAAGAAGATGCATCATCATGCACTTTCTTCGTTTGGGCGGCACGGGAAATCTGGTATTCCACAATTTCCTGCTCTGTCTTATAACATTTATAAGTTGGAGCGGGACCAACGTTCCCCAGCTCAGTATAACAAGCGGGTTCGGTCAATATCTCCGTATTATTATCTTGATTAAGGCATGATATGGTCCCTACCTGGAGAGAGAGAGAAGAAAACACTCTGCGTGCGCTCTAGCAAGATCAGATTGGTTATTATTTTATCTAATCAGGATGGCTCCCACTATTTTTATCAAATCTTCCTTCAAACCCTAAAAGGAAAGACTAGCCGGGATTAATTACATGCTACAAGCTCGCCAATCTTTCAGCCAGGCCAGAGTCGGTACTTTGAGGGAGGTTCGCCGTGCTTTCGCACGGACCTAATTACAGTAAACCTCGTTTTCCCAGAGGCGTAACCCCGTTGACACCTTTCTAGACACCTACTTGATCGGCTAATTGTAATGTGTAAAACTCTCCCAGGAGTAACAATTACTCGCAGTGGGTATCGGGATCCAACTATCTCATAGAAGGTATGCAATCTCATTGCAAATTTCAACACTTGAAATTCCCGAAAATTTTACCCCTAGCACCCTATGACCTTGACGGAGGTCAACAAACCATAGGCTACAAGTCAAGTTCAACCCGTCATTTCTTGATTGAATCAAACCCACTCACACGAACCTTGATGGAGGTCAACAAGATCGCACGACTACCCTAATCCAATCTGCATCATATGCATAAGCAGATAAATACTAGTTAGCTACCGCACACTACGCCTTGACGGAGGTCAACAAACGAAGCACGAATACTAAGTAGGACTTATCTGAAATGACGGAGGGCTACGACAGGTTTTTCTGAAAACCTATTGCGTAATGAACTTGATATCGTTGTAGAATCAAATGATTTTAAAATGGAGTGTTTTTGAGGCTTTTCTAGTTTTGCTAAAGGGGTCACTCCCGGTGAAGAGATCGTCGGCCCTTTCCTCGTCGAATGAGGTGCGGGATATATCATATATATCACTGTGCAAAGCAGAAACTATAGAAGCAATCAAAAGACAAACCGAGTGTGTAGCATCTGCCAGTTATTGCTAAAGGGGTCACTCCCGGTGAAGGGATCTCGGCCCTTTCCTCATCGAATGAGGTGCAGGATGTTCTACAAGGAACACTGCGATGCAAAGCAAGAACTGTAGCTACCTGTTTTTATGAAATTAAATTCCACAACATCTTTAAGTTTCTTTTATTTTCATTAATCATATTAATGAAGTCCCATCATTTAAGTACCTAAACATCACAGATAAATACGACGTACACTTATGCCATCCGCATTCGTCTCGATGTCCCCTCGTACATCGTTAGGTTAGGTAACTAACGACAGAGCGGGGCAGGGCTAGCGCGGGTGTAAAACATAAGTAACGTCTATATAATATATCATATATACTATATACAGTATTTATCACAGAAGATCAAATGATCACATCACAGATATCGCAGCAGAAGAAACGTATGAAATATTGTATATACTAGGACGTCCGTGTTTTCAATACGAGCCAGTATAAAACACGGATTCCACGGTCACGATGAATAGCCAAACCCACACCCCTAGACCCCTACAAGAGCGGCAAGCAACCCTACCAATTCTAGAGTTAGGAGACCCGGACTCGACTCCTCGAGTTGGTCTCCCACTGGACTCTAGAACCCGGTTACTTGTGCCCTCCTCCTTGGGTCTATCCTAGTGCGGAAAAGTAAATAATATACAAATGGTGACATCATCCGCAACCTGGAAGTGCCCCAATAAAAGAATATTACATACAAGTTTTTTACAAGAATGAAAATGAAAAACACACATCTCACATAAAAAAAAACCCGTCTATTCAAACACGACGATCCAATATAACATATCCAGCAACACATAACATCATATGTCATCAACATAAGTAAATATGCGCATCCCAATTGTCGTTGACATATAGCAAAGAAACCGGCGATATCACATATTACACTTACGGTCGCAGAAAAGAAAGTGTAAAACTACAACAGTAGGAATCCGCAACCTCTTTAGACATCGCATGCCTAACCATCTGAATTCCTTAGACATTACATGCCTAACAATTATAAACCCCGCATTTTAGTCTCTATATCGAAAACACTTTTCAATATCAAGTCGGGCAATTCAACAAGATTACCGGAAAACTGATCGAATGCTCGTCGCAAACTTTAGTAGGCGGCCGCACCCCCGATACCGTCAACGAAGTGCACCAAGGCGGAACACCGCTACCGCGAGCACTCGAAAGGATGCTTTCGGCGACGGGGTTCTCCTACAGTCACTTGGTCGGGGCTATGAGATGTAGCTGTCTATTAAGTTTATCCGGCGAGTATCCGCGTACGCTACGTGATTGCGACGGACTTTTGATCGCATCAAAATTCCGTGGCAACCGATCAAGTGAGACTAAAGTGCTATGTTTATAACATTCATTCAGTTATCTCATAACTAGTTGTAGATTCCAAATATTGTATCACATTCCAGATAAATAGAAAATGTTAAACTTTCCGATCGAACTGTCAAACACCCAAGTTTTCCCGAAACAGCTCAACACATGAAATAAGTTTAAAAAACATTCACTTCATGCCTCAATACCAACGGTTCAGCCGTAAAAGGGTCAAGCCAACGCCTCACATGTGGCACGCCGTACTACCCCAAACCTTAAGGTTCAAAGGGCAGTTCAAGACGGTCACATAATCGAGTTAAGGTTTGTTGTCTTCTAGAGAGACCATCGCGTTACTTGCACTACTTAGAACGTTTTTAAACCATGGAATACTCCAACACTTGGAAATTTCCCGGCGGGGAAAAATTGGGTATTTATATCCGGTCGAACTTTTCAAGATTTTCTAAAATTATCCGGAAAAACACAGACGAAGTTAATCTTCCCGATCGAAACACCGAGTCCCCAATACAACCCAGAAAACTCAACTCTTGCGTAGAGGTAAAAATATCACAGAAAATACAGCACTAAAATATAGGAATTACTGTGCAATTTTCATAAAGTTATCTGACAGTATGGCCGCGGAACCGCCGCACGAGCCATGCTCGTGCCGCGGTTCCGCCGCGCTTTAGACGACTCAGACGCACGTGCTGCACAGTAATCCATAAAATAACCTGCTGATTTTTCTGCATATTTTTAATTCACAAAAATCCACAATTTTCAAAAATGTACAGAGAGTGGATTTCGATCGGACTTCTAACTCCGTCTACTCATCGCTTAAGGCTCTAGCTAGGCTCTGATACTACTGTAGGGTTCCTAGGTACTCTCAAGAGGTTCCATAAGGCATCAACTATGCCAAATTCAAAAAATTCCGGTGCTGAGAAACCCTAATGCGATCGTTGACAAGAGTTTAAGGCGAAACTTGCAACTAGTTAACAACATAACTAAGAGTGAACGGAAAATAGAACCTTTGTAGATCCGGTCCTCCACTTCCTTAGCTCCGTGACGATGTCCCCTCGCTGCGATCATCGGATCTCGGACTCTCGCGGTGGTTTCATCGAAGAAATGATCGGGCTAGGTCGATGACTTCGATGCCGAAGATGATCTACGTCGAGGCGACTCTAACTCGAGCTCCAACTTCACCAAGTCATGAAACTTGTGAAGAAAACACCCTATAATACATGGCAAGTAGTAGAGGAAGAAGAAATAGGAAGTGGGTTCACTTTAGAATTGGATTTCTCACTCTTTTTCTCAAGTCACCATTGAAGCTAGCAAGCTTCTTTCTTCTTGAAGAAGAAGAAGAAGGAAAAGAATATGATAAGAATAATAGATAATAGAAAATAAAATGATTATTATCATATTAGCAACCATGGTTAAGTGTAGAGAATGAACTAGGGTTTAGTTAAAGGGTTAGGGTTTAGGAAAGAAACAAAATGGTTTGACTTTCAAAGCTTCATGAAGCTTCAAGTGAAATCCAAATAAAGTCACCATTTTATTTCTTACCTAAAAGAATAAATAAATAAATGAATAAGTAAATAAACCAAATGATATGAAACCCTAACCATTTACTAAACATGGTTCAATTCAAACATACACCCAAGTTTGCATGTATCATCAAACATGATACAAACAAATGCACAAAACTATATCACATATACAATGAGCACATCAAGTGAGAAAATCCATCTTTAAGTGAACAAATACTAGTTAATGTAAAGTAATATATATAATTATACATTAAATCATAAAATCAACACTTGATTTAACGATCCGGTCACATCGCATATGACCGACTAATATCCAATGTATCGACTTATCGAATCAATCTTTGATTCGATAACTAGGTTATATCGCATACAACCATTCGATACATTCATCGCGAGAATAGAATACGGTATCACATACACGCATTATTCTCGGTCCCGCACATATCTCATATGCGCTCCTATTTCGTTTCGCTTGAGCCAGGAAACCTCTGTGTAGGACTCTAAAGACTCGTCAATACGCCGACAGCAGGTGATGATCATATCAAAACCCACAAGCCGCAAGCGGTCTGCTAAACGTAACGGCCAACCGGGTATTGAGCGATCAAAAGATCAATGAGCAAGCCCGCTCACACTCATGTGAATCCAACCAGCAGCACTCACCATACAGTCCGGTCTGATCGTCTGATATGTCGCATATCTCTCCAAGGGGTGGTAAACGTCAGACCCCAGTAGCTCGATAAGCCGTGTCGATATGAGGTCTATAACAGTTCGAGAAACTACTGGTAACACTTACCAGTAAATCTCAGCAACCCTGGCCAGGGATTTCCGGTTATAGCTTATCGAACACAGCGTAAACATCAACTCCCTATACCGGGAGAGACGAATCCCCTCCTATCGCTCATTGCCTCCATGTGATTCGGGACTGTACCCAAAAACCACCGTTTTGCACGCCCTCTTGGACGTGGTAAGGTGGAAATCAAAGCACAGTGGGAATCACACAAGACTCTATGACGATCTCGGGTCAACAGACTACTTTGTACCAGTGTCACCAGAGAACTGCCATCTGACGTAAGGTATAATACCATCTGGGAGTTCTCGGCGAGTCCGTCCAGTGTACCCAGTCTCCACTGAGCACCCGTATATCATCTCTGATGTCAAACACCAATGGATATGGGATCATCCATCGCCCATCTGTATGGGTCGAGAAGGTATACGCTCGTCTACTCTGGTATATCGATGCCCCGTCTCAATACACCCACGACTAGGGACCTTCAAGGATGTACTTATGGACTACCATGTCCCCACTAGTATGATCTGCATCATAGTCCAGGAAGTCATGTACACATCCTAAGGGCTTTACCAACGTGTAACAGAGAGACAATCAGTGTACACGTTAAGGTAAAGAGTAACCAGATAGCATACTATCATGTCGAGAAAGAAATTCCTCCCTATATATGTCCCAGCATCCACTACAATATACATCCTATGTACAGTAATGGCCTCTTGGGCATACATATAACTAACAGATATTATATCAGATATTCTGGTTACTAGATCTATGGTTTTAGATCTAGATTTGGGTAGTTTCCCAATCTGGGTACTTAGACAGCATTCTAAAGGTGTTTTAGAATGGACGACTCCTGGCACAGTAGTGTAACTGCAGGTGATGGAGTTGTTAGGTTTACCGAGCACCCTATGTAGAGTTTGGAAGCATCACATGTCATAAAGATCAAATTTTTATGGTGCTAAGTAAGCATACAAAGGATTTATCCTAGAAAATTAAGGTTTCTAAACATTAAAGGCAACCAAGACTAGGGTTTCAAGAGTACAACCTTTGTAGCTCCCTTCGCTAGACTCTTTGGCCTCTTGAGTGTTGGAGGAAGGTTCTCTTGAAGTCTCCTAGTGTCCACAACGATCCACCCGAAGCTCCTTCGTCCAAGCTATCGACTTCATTTTCCAAGAGAAGAAATGAAGATAACACTCTAAACAAGTGGGCTAAACTTGTGTAGAATGATGTTGTGGTGGCTTTTCTCACTTCAAAAACCTAACTTGATGGGTATATTTCTCACTACAAAAGTCTAGAGAGCAAATGGTGAAGGAGGAAGAAGATGATGGCTTTCTTTTAACAAGAGTAAAAAGATAACTCATGAAAGGAAAAATGAAAATATATGTATATATATTTATTCCTTCTCATCTCAAACCATGGTTAAATGTTTAAGATATTATTTAATTTGAGTTAAAATACAAAGAGAAGGTTAACTCATGGTTAGGAGTAGGTGAGCATGGTTAGGTTTAAGAAGAGTGTAGAAACTAAGCATGAACTATCCTTTTCTTTATACCTTTTGTTTTAACAAAAAATCAAATAATAATCCATATATTTAACCATGGTGTGAGTCATATATTGCCATCATATTCAATGTGCAATCAACCATGAAGGATGATGTATGTATGTATGTATGTATGCATATCCATATATGCATGAATCTAAAAAGAAAGAAAGCATACATGCATACATCCATCATGCAGAAGAAAAGATTTTAAGTGAGAAAACTAATGGTTAAATGATAAATTAACACTTGATTTATCAATCCGGCCATATCACATATGACCCCACCAAAAACAAGCCGCTCGATCAATATACGGTATCCTATACACGCATTTTAATCGGGTCCATGTGCATATCGCATACGCGCACCACAACGTTTCGCCTGGACTAGGTAACTCCTTTGTGGGACTCTAAGACTCGTCAATACGCCGGCAGTGGGTGATGATCATATCAAGCACCCCCAAGCCGCAAGCGGTCAGCAAAACGTAGCGGCCACCCGGGTATTGAGCGATCAGAAGAAAACAAGAGAACCTGCTACAACTCCCATCGAGCCAACCTGCAACACTACCGTACAGTCCGGTCTCTTCGTTAGATATGCTGCATATCGAGCCTAGGGATGGTCACGTCGACCCCAATAACTCAATAAGTCATGCCGGTGAATGGTCTATAACAGATCGAGAAACTACTGATAGCACTTATCAGCAAATCTCAGCAGCCCTGGCCAGGGACTTACTGATATAACCAGTCGGGCACAGCACAACATCAACTCCCAATACCGAGAGAGATAAAATCCCTCCTATCGCTCATCGCCTTCGTGTGCCTCGGGACTGTACCCAACGGCCACCTGTTTGCATGACTCAGTAGAGCTGTGGTAGGGTGGCAATCAAAGTACTGTGGGAGAACACACAAGACTCTATGATGATCTCGGGTCTACAGACTAACCTGTACCAGTGTCACCTGAGAACTGCTATCCGACGATAGATATAATTCCATATAGGAGTTCTCGGTGAGTCCGTCCAGTGTACCCAGTCACCACTGAGCACCCGTATATGATCTTGATGTCAAACATCGATGAATGTGGGAACAATCATCGCCCATCGTATGGGTCTAGTTCATATACGCTAGTCTACTCTGGTATATCAATGCCCCGTCTCGATATACCTATGACTAGGGTCTTTCCAGAATATTCTTATAGACTACAGATGTCCCATTAGTATGATCTCCATCATAATCACAGTAGTCAAGCCGATATCCTCAGGGATTTATCAGCATGTATGAATGAATAAAAGTATGATCAAATCAACAAGTCAGATAAAGAAGAACCAGATAGCATACTATCATGTCGAGAAAGAATGTATACTGAATATATATACATATACAAATACATCCACTATCATATAATGGCCTCTAGGGCATACATATATCCAACAATCTCCCACTTGCACTAAGGCCAGTCATTGGCGTATCTTATACCCAACATCTCAAAAAGTCGCTCATGCTGCGGCTGAGGGAGGGCCTTGGTGAATGGATCCGCGGCGTTCTTCCTTGTGTCTACTCTCCTAATCTCGATCTCGCGGCGATCTACAATCTCCCGGATCAAATGAAAATGCCTCAGGATGTGTCTGGACCGCTGATGGGATCTGGGCTCCTTGGCTAACGCCATAGCCCCATTATTATCACAATACAAAGGTATTGGATCAATAATGGTTGGAACTACTCCTAGCTCCGAGATGAACTTCTTCATCCAGACGGCTTCCTTGGCGGCATCATTCGCAACAATGTACTCAGCTTCCATCGTAGAGTCTGCAACGGTATCCTGTTTGGAACTCTTCCAACTTACCACCCCTCTATTGAGGGTAAATACAAACCCTGAGATAGATTTGTTGTCGTACTTATCGCTCTGGAAGCTCGAATCGGTAAAGGCCTCCATTTGGAGATCTGCATTACAATACACCAAGAACAATTCTTTTGTCCTTCGCAAGTACTTAAGAATGTTCTTCACAGCTGTCCAGTGATTCTTCCCTGGGTTGGATTGATACCTGCTTACAACACTAAGTGCATAAGCTACATCTGGGCGTGTACATAACATCGCATACATTATAGATCCTACTGCCGAAGCATAGGGTATAATGGTCATGCGAGCTCTCTCTTCATCGGTCTTTGGACAAGAATCCTTGGAGAGAGTGACCCCATGGCAAGCGGGTACGGCACCCCGCTCGGAGTCTTCCATACTAAACCTTTTTAGGATGGTTTTGATGTACCTGGTTTGGGACAATCCCAATAACTTTTTGGATCTATACTTATAGATCCTTATGCCCAGGATGTATGTGGCATCACCCAGGTCCTTCATGGAGAACCTTAGTGATAAGAAAGATTTGACCGACTGTAGCATAGGAATATCATTTCCTATCAGAAGAATGTCGTCCACGTACAATACGAGGAATGTGACAGCTCTCCCTACAGCCTTCTTATAAACACAAGGTTCATCTGGATTTTTGATGAAATCAAACTCTTTGATAACATCATCGAAACAGATGTTTCAACTCCGAGATGCCTGCTTTAATCCATATATGGATTTAAGCAATCTACATGCTTTCCCGCTGCTTCCACTGTCAATGAAGCCCTCTGGCTGATCCATATAAACGCAATCTTCTAAATCTCCATTTAGAAATGCTGTTTTAACGTCCATCTGCCAGATTTCATAGTCGTAGTGAGCAGCAATAGCAAGTAGGATCCGAATGGATTTAAGCATGGCTACGGGTGAAAAAGTTTCGTCATAGTCCAAACCTGGTCTTTGACGAAAACCCTTCGCCACAAGTCTTTCCTTATAGGTCTCTGCCTGCCCATCTACAGCAATCTTTCTTTTAAAGATCCATTTGCATCCCACAGGTTTTACCCCAGGGGGTGCAATGTCCAAAGTCCATACTTTGTTGGTGTACATAGACTCCATTTCGGATCTCATGGCATCCAGCCACTTCACAGAGTCTCCACTCGTGATAGCTTGCTGAAAACTGGTAGGATCATCATCATCCATGATGCAGTCTTCTCTGTCACCATCAATGAGGAAGCCGTAGTACCTCTCCGGTAGGCGAGAAGTCCTACCAGACCTTCGGAGTGGCCGAGGTTCCTCAGTTTCTATTGCAACAGCCGGTTCAACCAAATCGTCATTTGTAGTTTGTGTCTCTAGAACCTCTTCTAGATCCACAACTTTGCCATCATCTTTATCTGTGAAAAACTATTTTTCCAAGAATGTGGCATACTGAGAAACAAACACCTTTTGTTCCTCTTTGTGGTAGAATAGATATCCATAAGAATTCTTTGGATACCCCATAAAATTACACATGACTGACCGTGTCTCGAGTTTGTCCGGATTCTGCTTTTTAACATAGGCCGGGCAACCCCAAATCTTAATTCTCTTAAGAGATGGTCTCTTCCCATGCCATATCTCATATGGCGTGGTAGACACGGTTTTGGTTGGAACCCTGTTTAGTAGAAACGCTGCAGTCTCCAATGCATGCCCCCAAAATGAGACGGGTAACTCAGCGTCACTCATCATGGACCGGACCTTATCTAATAGGGTCATATTCCGTCGTTCTGACACACCGTTGTGCTGTGGTGTGTAAGGAGGAGTGAGCTGAGAGAGAATCCCATTCTCTTGTAGGAAGTTTGCAAATTCGGTACTGAGATACTCACCACCTCGATCTGATCGAATCATCTTGATACTCAAGACGATTTGTTTTTCTACTTCTTGTTTATATTCAATGAATTTCTCGAAAGCTTCAGACTTATGCTTTAATAAAAATACATGACCGAATCTTGAGAAATCGTCAGTGAACGTAATGAAGTATGAAAAACCGTCTTTAGCCTGTGTAGACATTGGCCCGCATACATCACTGTGTATGAGGTCTAGGAGCTCAGTAGCTCTTTCTCCGTGTCCGGTAAACGGAGTTTTGGTCATTTTACCCTTGATACTAGACTGGCAAGTCGCATAAGATTTATATTCAAAAGAGTTTAAATATCTATCTTTATGTAACTTGTTTAGTCTTGTTTCGTTAATATGACCAAGTCTACAGTGCCAAAGAAAAGCTTCATTTAGTTCTGAAAGTTTTCTTTTTTTAGTATGTTGTATACTGAAAACTTTGTGTTGATTTGGGACATATATTCCGTTATTAAGCATTCCATACCCAACCAACATTTGATTCAGGTGAATGTTCATAACATTGTTCTGCAATACAAAATTATATCCTTCATTGTCTAACAAAGAAACGGTTATTATATTACAAAGCATACTTGGTACAAAATAACATGGATTCAAAGCCAAAATAAATCCAGATGGCAACCCCAAGTGATACTCTCCCACTGCGACTGTATGTACATTGGAACCATTTCCAACGCGGAGAGTATGGTCACTTGTCTTCAAAACTTTGCTATTTCTCAGCCCCTGCATAGAATTGCAAATGTGAGAACCCGAACCGGTATCTAATACCCAGGAAGCAGAGTTTATTGAAAAACAGTTTTCTGTCACAAACGCACCTGAAGCAGAAGCATCTGTAAGCCCGCGGCGGCGCCCCGGCCGTCGATCCGACACCGGAAACGCGGAAACAAAAACTTTCAAAAACTATTGAACCGGCACCACCGCGCACTTTTCACCCGGATCGGGCCATTAACCTAGCTAAGTAGCAAATATGAAAAGAGTAGAGAAGTTATACCAAGCGATCCGTGTCCTTCGGTCTTCATCTTCACTCCGATCTCCTGCGGAAAGTCCGTCCATCACCTCCTCGTCGGAAAGGGCACCACGTAGCCGGAATCTTTTACAGGCTCCCGCCTCATGACCGAGGCAACTCGGGCGCGAAGTTGGATAGCCGACGCATCCAAGACTTGCTATTGAATAGTATAGGATGGTTTTCTCTTTTGGGTATGTGAAGTTGCCTTTAATGGAGGTAAAGAGAGAAAAGGCTATGAAGGAAAAAAAAAGTGCTATCTATTTTCAAGGAAGATGAGATGAAGAATAAACCATATCACAAAATTCTCTCTCTCTCATTCCCTCACCCCTCAAGTGGCCGGCCCCAATTCAAGAATGGTAGGATCAAAAAAAATTAAGTGGAGAAAAAGAAAAGGAATCATCTAAAATGATAAAAGTCACAACCATTTCATTTCTCCCCATCCAAGTCAATCCATTCTCATGAAAAGCAAAAGAATAGACAAGAAAAGCATCTCATGATTATGAAGCCACTCATATGCAAGAAAACCCTCAACAAATAAGTTAATTGCAAACTTGCAATTAACCACCTCCATCAGAAAGTCCGTCCGTGAAGGAATAAAAGAAAACCGGCAGGAACGGAATGCAAACCGGCAACTTCAGAAAACTGATCCCGTAATAAATTACAGGAAAACCCCACTACTGCAAATACATGCCCGCATTTGTATTCCTACTGAACACAAATTCAAAGAGACAAAACTTCACTATCTAATACAAGGATCCGGCTTAAGCCAAAGCCGGCTAGTAAAAACCGTCCGATCACGATCTGTGCAATACCGCACGTATCTAATCGAACCCTGCCATGTCTCCATACGGCCTCTACAGCGTTTCGCCCGAAACCTGAGTAACTGAGTGTGGTGGACTCTAAAGACTCGTCAATACTATGGTTGTGGATTAACCACTAGCACGTCAGAGGTATAAGACAATACGTAACGGGCTACCAGGTATTGACCAAAAGGGACGTCGATGAGCGAACTCATCCTGACACCCTACTGAGCCTGTCAGTGAAAATATCCGTACAGTCCGGTCCGTTCGTCTATGAGCATCGCATGGCGGGCCTAGGGGGTTGGTAAAAGTCAGACCACCAATAGCGGTACAAGTCGTGTCGGAGTGCAGCGCAGAACACCCTGACATACTACTGGAATACCTACCAGCAAATCTCCTGCCTTGGCCAAGGACTTTTCATGTTCTGGCTCTCCTCGACAAAGCGTGACCTCACCCCCAATACCGGGAGAGACGAACCCCTGCAGATCCGCTCACTGCCTCCATATGGCTCGGGACTGTACCCAACTAAAACCTGTTTACACGACTCCTTTGAGCCGTGGTAGGGTAGTAATCAAAGCACAGTGGGAACTCACATGAGACAAATGACGATCTCAGGTCGATGAACTAACCTGTACACATGTCACCAGGGAACTGCTATCTGACGTCTGGTATAATCCCAACTAGCAGGTTCCCGGCGAGTCCTGTCCGGTGTACTCATAACCCAATGAGCACCTGTATACATCTTAGGTGAACCAACTGACACTAGTGGCTTGTGAGACCAGCCACCGCCTCTCGTCGGGGTCTCGACTGTATACACTAGTCTACTCTGGAGTATCGATGCCTTGTCTCGAAACTCTCTCGACTAGGGACCTTTTAAGGATGCGCTTATAGACTCCAGCTCTCACTTATATGATCGCCCTCATACTGCTGGTAGTCAAGCAAGAATCCTAGGGGCTCTATCAACGTGTAATAGCGACTCATAAGGTCACCTAAAGCAGTACACGATGATAAAGATAAACCAGAGAGCATACTATCATCTCGAGTAAGACTGTCCTACTGGGATAGGTCCTCCCCTCAATCATTGCAATCACGTGCCTGTGATCCAATAATTGACTCTGAGGGCACTATCTCCAACAATCTCCCACTTGCACTCAAGTCTAATTATTGCAATGTCGCATACTCACAGCCCGTGTGATACCGAACACCCAACTCCTCAACTAGTCAGTCTCACAAAGCTCGTTTGCGAAACCATTGCGTTCGAGGAATAGCCTCAGTGAGTGGATCCGCTCTGGTGTTTCTTTTTATGTCTCTCTATATCTCAAGTTCGGGGAGAAAGCCATCTTCCGAAATGAGCAATACCTGTCTTAGAATATGTCTGGATGTCTGATGGGACCGAGCTCATAAATGAACTCCAAATCCAAACTTCTTAGACTGTATCGTCAACCGAACTTAATCAGTATCCTGCGCCATCTTTCCCTCAGTATCCACCTAGACCACCTGTCCAAAATACTGCCCCTCGTCAGAGGGAAAACTATAACTCTGACAACCTCTCTGTTATCCAAGTCACCTTGGAAGCCTGGAATGATAACTGTCTCCTAAAGGAGGCTGCCGTTATCAATTCCCTAGAATATCAACTTATGTTCTAAAACTGCTTCCGATTGTTTCTCCAGGATTGGATCAATATCAACTTATTGCACCTACTGCAAGAACAATATCTTGTGTGGTACTTGACATCTCATGATTGACTCAATCGCCTAAGCAAATGATTTGTCAATCATGTGTATCCCTTTCCCTTTTAGTCTGTAAGACACCTTTGGAGAGGGTGACTCCATTACCTACAGGTACACCACCATGCCAGGAGTCGTCCATTCTAAATACTCTTAAAATGCCGTCTAAGTATCCAGATTGGGAAACCACCCAAATGTAGATCTAAAACCATAGATCTAGTAACCAGAATGTCTGATATACGATCCAATTCCTATGTGGAGAAACTACTGTGTGACGACCAAAGTATAACCGATCGTAGTATAGGAATATCACTCCCTACTCTGTGTATGTCATCCAAATACCAGGACATCACACCCTACTACTTTCTTAACAGATCCATCCTCTATTCTGATGAACTCAAACCTATGACTGTCACATCAGAAATAGATTGTCACGTCCCGAAAGTACGGAACATAACCGGCACTTAAACTACGAACGTCTCGAGACGTACGTAATCTAAATAAACCGAAAACCCAGAAGTCCAAACAAAGAAAAGTAGTAGAGTGAAGGAAAAACCAACTTAAAGCAAGTAATTTCAATAGCATAAGCCGAATTATGCGGTTTTTAAAACATAAAAAATTTACTGAAAATTTCGGCAGAGTCTCCTTTTGTAAATACTGGCCCCCAAACGGGATACAACATGAATAGTATACGAAATCAAGAAAAAGGCATCCCCAAGCGGGAGCTAGCTCTTCGTCAATCGACGGTCACAACTACACAAGCAATATAATATACAACGCCAACGGCGAGGATCAAAACTCAAAAGGAAACTCAAAACCACCAGAAATATAACGAGCGACTCTAAGGTCGAAAGAATAAACAACACTGGTCTCTGTCTCAATAAATACATGTTTGGTTGATGGAATTTACTAGATACAATGGAATAATATTATAAAAGGTAATATGATGGGTACGATACAAGAAAAACCCACCTACTAGCAAGTCACCCGAATGAAACTGAGCCCGCAAAGCCGTAATGAAACCTGTACGGCAAACCTGCAAGAAACTGGGGCACAACGGGGGTGAGTTGCCAACTCGTGAATAGAAAAACATCTACGCACAGAAATCGCATAAATAACGCAACCTAGGTAAATGATCATAATATATCCTCAAATATATGAATAACACGTAGCCTATAACAAGGCTGGGGTAAATATCTAACCCGAGTATAATCTCATATGCCCGTGTCAGTGCCTCGGGTAGCAATATATCATATGGATGATGTATGAATGCATGAAACAGAATGCATGTACTGAATAAAACTGGTTTCATAAATCAGTGAGATTTCTATATTTTAAAAGAAATGAGGTACCATATATGAAATCAGCATAAAACAGTGCCCATCATCGACACAAAACAAGTGTCCAAATACCTCGATATCTTTGTGTCACAATCTATGTACCTCAAGTCTCAATCACAATATCTAGGGCGCCGTCAGTCCAGACCGGCCCCTACCATCCATCTCAAGACCACGACGGTATCCTCCGGATATCCGACGCGTCGGGTAATATCACCGGTAAGTAGTGCTTCCCTGCCAGGCTCACATCGTCATCATCACGCGCTTCTTGCCCCGGGGTACATTACCGGGTCCACCATATACCCGAAACGGTTCATCCGTCTCCTCGAATCGGGTCTCGAAATCCATCAGCAAACTCATGGTGGACGACTCATACATCATGGAAAAACTGCACTTTTTATTTTAAAAGAGAGAAAAGGTTTATTTATGTTTTTGCGGTTTTCCTCCAAATCCAGAAAATCTCATGGAAATCCGAATCCAAAATCTCAATAACACGTAAAATAGTGAATATATGCATGAGAATCAATGAATGAAGCGACAAGTAATAACTACAATGTCTAAGCTGGCATATAAGGTATGTACACTAATATTATGTCAAACTACTGGCTATCAAGCTAAGTTAAGCAACAATATTTTCTAAGGTGTACGTGACATGTCAATTACCGATGAAGATGTGTGTGAGCCGGCAAGTAAGTGTATGTGGTACATACGCATCATCGGTAATGGTGCTGGTGTCCTAACAGCATAATGTCAACAATGCAATATGAAATAACAATGTAAATCTGCGATGCGGAGCGAGCAACCAAAATGAGCGGGAGCTAAAAACTAGACGCAAGTATAACTAATCTGCATTAATCTAATATAAGTCCTACAAATGGTGCCATTTGAAATAACACGAACCGCGGGGTTTTGAAAATAGGGCTACGGTGGTTTTTAAGAAAGGATACGTCTTTTGAAATATCCGTAGATCCCTTGACCTGTCTTTTAAAATACCCACGATCCGCTAGTTTTGAAATAGGTAGGAGTCTAATCTAATCTAACAACTACACTAAACTATACGGCTGAACTAACAAGCTGAACTACAGGTAAGGAAACCGCCTATCATCTGAGTCGATACATATACATACCTGTATATATACAGTCGGTGATCCCGCCTCAATAATATCATATCCATAACCAGACATCCCAAGTCAAGAGTGCGGATCAATCATCAAAATATAGCTCGTACGTAAATCCGTCGTACTGCATCCCCAAATCTGGGTACGGGTCATTATCATATTCCTCACACTAATCCTCAGGTATCCTCTTTATTCAAGATCATCGTCTAGGGTACTGACCTATGTCTAGTACAATACTAATATCCTCAATGTACTCATGATCTGACTACTGATCGACAATCTCGTACAAACCGATATCGTCAGCACAATCATCATCAAGGGGTATACATCGCCCAATATGGCCTAGTATCCATATCCTAGTATATGATATCTCATATCACGATCACATGTCGACCACTTTATATATAACACTATTCATCCGTATCGTCGCCTCAAGATCCGCTATAACACCAGGACGTACCTCAAGTACGAATCCTGCCATATCACCGATATCACAATCTCAACACAAATCTCATCGACTCATCTCAATCTCAAGTATCATCCTCAAATCCGTATGTGAACACATAGTCCCATACCCATGTGAACACATAACTATATATCCCGTATAAGCATAAATGAAAGAAGAAAGTATGCAAGTATGGGTTGGTGTGTGCATGTGTAGTGCGACCACTACTCTAGGGTTTCGGGACACTAAATCATCCAAGAACACCAAATATCCATATTATCATCAATATACTGAAACAATATATATATGTGTGCATACGTATTCGTATACATCACCACGAACTGCGGGGGTGCTATACGCCATCCACCCGACTTCTCCCCGTAGATATAAATCTACTCACCTGGTCCTCCCCCCCCGGTGCCGACGTCGCCACGCGCTTGCTTGTCGTCTCGAAGTCCACATGGGGTTACCTACATATCATAACGCACCATATCGCATTAAAACTAAATTCGAAATCGAAACGGCATACGAAAATCAAATCGGCACCCGTATCACGCATAGGTCCAAACCTATCGCCTACGCATGCAAGAATAGTCAAACCAACTCTCGATGTCGATGTACAAACGTCAAACCATCGAGAAAAATCCAATCACACTCATTTGCACATTCACGAACACTAATTTTAATATAAACTAGGTTAAAACTCACAAAAACCCCAATTTCACTTAAAAAGTCATTTTTCCGAAAATCTACCAAGCACAATTCGCCGTTTTTGTACAAAACATGACGTTTAAATGAATGTAGCGGCCAATATACTTATTAAATATCTTAAATAAGTCATATAAACAATTCCCGGAATTTAATCTCATTAAATTCCAAAAACCCTAATATTCTAGTTTACAATATACCTAAAATTTAACAATTTCAAAGCAAAAATGCACAAACTACAATCTAGCTTAGATTTGCATGATCTAAAGCATTAAACCACACTTAATAAACTTAATCAAGTCATGAAATACCTAAACACATTTTTAATCCCAAGTATTTGACCAATTTCAAAAACCTAATAAGCAAATTAGCAAATCAACACAATTTTTAAACTAACCATTAGCACAAGCTACTAATCTTGTATTAACATGACAAAAAGCCTAAATATAACACAGAACCATCCACCAATTTTGTAAAACCCTAACTTGCATTCAAATTCCTAACTTGAATTCCAAAACTTGCAACTTAAGCCTAATTAACACTTAAGTCATTTAGCTTTAAGAAATTTGTAACAAATTAAGCAAAAATGTTTTAGAATTATACCCAAAAATATTTGAAGATCCACAAGCATCCATGGCCATCCAAAATGCTCTCTTTTCACAAGGATCCATGCTATAGGGGCTAAGCTAAAATGAGTAGGAGTCGGATTTGGGTTTTGGGATTTTTTTGATGGATTTTTGGGGCAATTTTTGATGAAGTTTTGAAGAGAAAAGAGAAGGGAAATGGGGGGGCTGCTGCTGTAGGAGAGGGGGGGTCGGATGGAATGGGAGTGGGAGAGGAGAGAGAGGGAGGTAGAGAAAGTGGGGGGGGGGAGAAAGTCAAGGTCAAACCAAAGTCAAAAGTCCACCTCATTTATCCATTTTCTTTTTCTTCTCTTTCATTTCTTTCCTTTGAAATTCAAGTGGGGAAAAAGATGGGGGCTGCTGAATTCAGCCAAGGGGAGAAGTGAATGGGGGTGTGTGGGTGTGGGTACGGGTGTGGGATGATGAAAAATGATAAATACAATACCCCAAACATCCATTTACGCTAAAAAAAAGCTTTATTTCTTCAATAATTTCTAAATCGTTTTGGCAAATAATTTCGTTCCAAAAACCACATGATAAAATTTTATTTAATGTTTTATGATGCACAAAATTTGTTTCAACTCATTCCAATTTGTAATTTTCCTTAATTAAATGTATTAGTTACGGCTTAAAATAATAATAAAATAATATTTTTTTTCAGAAAATTTGAAATTTCACCAGCGGCTCAATAAACACCAAATAATAGCAATTACATAGCTAGAATATGTATATTTAATTTTTATAATAAGATATTTGTATTTTGACATTTTACAGAAAACCCACTTATTTTACCGAATTTTTCGAAATTTCACCGAAACGATTTTCGAAACGTTACAATCTTCCCCCATTAAAGAAATTTGGTCCCCGAATTTAAATTCAAACTCCCCCAAATAATAAAACATCTATGAAAACCATCAAGTTGTCGGGGCTCCGAAATTGTAAATACATAAAACAAATCGTAGCGCAGCGCATGCGCTTGAAAAATGAGCATATAACTCAAATCAAAACTCCGTCAAGCATCCCGCAATTATCGGAGTCATGGAGAAGACATCAATGCCAAATCCAAATCAAACCAATATGATATAACTCGAAACTATACATGTAAACATCGAATCTATATCTGTAAGTATCTGAAGGAAATGCATGCTAAATCTCTTTAAGTCGCTGTGCAACGCGTATAACACTGCACAGTGGCGGACGTCTATCATAAGAAAATAACTATATACATATATACCTTTGTTTGAAATGTACGTTCCGCCGTTTTGGAAACAATTTAGAAGGGTCTCCTTGTTTTAAACATTTCGTGTCATATCAGACACGTAGGTAAATACTGAGGCTATTGCTAGCTTTTTGGAAATCCCTTCAATAACTATCAATGCATGCAAAAATATATTCAGGTACTATCCTCTGACTAGTCCTGCCCAGTACGAAAACACATAGCAATATCATAAAAACGTACTGCTCTATACGAAATCAATCCCAAAATATGCACATGAATGCTACGTGCGTCTGGTGCGCACGGAAATCAAAATCCATGAATGTGCCATACATGCGCACAGAAACAACATCTAAGTGCATCGGGTGTGCACAAGCATCTGTCGTAGGCAACGTGTGTGCCTGACAGCAAGGACAGGTGCGTCTGACACGCACGAAGAATCTCGATTTAGTGCATCTGGTGTGCACCAAAATCGTATCTCATAACATGCGCCCAACATGCGCGAAAAACCCCAAATTAGGTGCATCCATCATGCACGAAATCATGAAATCCAATATCAAGCACCGAACATGCGCAAAATCCAATCAAGTGCACACGGTGCACAAAACAAATATCGAACATCACAATCGAAATCGAAGTCCAGTGCATCTAAGTGCACAAAAGGCGTATCACTGCACTGCAAGCATATATAAACTATACAGAGTGCAGGAACGAAATCACGTGCATGCATACGCATAAAACCAACTCAACTGTTTAAAACCGTAAAATCACAAACATGTGAAACTAAAGCACGAAAACGATATCAAGTGCAACACTGTGCAAAGATCGTAAATCCTCAATCATCAAAATCAAATCATACGAATAAATCACCCAAAACATCATAATCAATAATGGCGGAACAGCACCGCTCAAGCACATCCTCTAAGAATCTCGGCCAACTGTCACGGTCACAAGTGGGACGTCTCGTCGATGATCATGAACTCTGTCCTGCTTATGTGCGTAACCATGACCACTCCTGGGTCAAGGTCTTCACTGTGAATTACCAATCTTCCGGTCCATCGGCTCATCGGCCCTGTCAGGTGTGCTAACGGGGATGATCCCGTTCTGGCACTTCTCTGGTCATCTCTCGGTCAATCATCGCGACCACTCGTAAGACAGCATATCACTGGCGTCGGCCTCTGGCTCTCTGAATGTACGTGACCCATCTGATCCTGGGTGCAAGTATCATTGCAGCAGTGTCCTGGAAGGAATCCTTCTCACGGTCTCTTCCATGTTTCGTCTCTGCCAACTGTCCGGAAGTGATCGTCCTTTACTATATCTGCGTCTTGCTCTGGAACGACTGCATTCTCATCACGACTCTTCTGGAAGGTATATCCAAGTACCATGCCTCGGCATGCGCATCGCATCTCTAATGTCGGCGGAGTGGAACGTCATCTCATCTAGATCTGGTACGAACCTCCTACTTCACTTTTCTCTAATGTCGTCTGCTTTGGACTCGTCTCGTCGTGACTGCATGGATTGAGCTCCAACGACTATCCTCGTATCTGGAGTCTCCTAAGAATGCATCTCACCACTTAGCATCCGAATTAAGTCGAGCCATCCGATCGAGTCTTCAAAACCTCATAATCCCCCAAGAGCTCAACATCTTGGGCACAGTTTAATAGTATCGAGTACATACCACAGCATCGGTGGTCCAGCCGTAGAAGGGCAAACCCAAGCCTCACTAATGGCGTCGTAGAACTGCCGCGAACCCGAAGGTTCAAAGGCTTTCACACGGTCATTAACTCGAGTTAGGGTTTCATTCTTCTAGAGGGACCATAGAATTGCCTGCATGTCTTTCCGACAACTTTAAACCTGGAATAATAGGTTTCTGACATTCGATCGTCTCTGTCGACTCCCAACGTCTCCGCATGAAGTCGTCTCTAGCTGGAATCAATCTATCTGATGACCTCGCATCGAGGTAGGCGAACGATCCATAAGTCCTAGTCATTCATCCTCGATGACTAGCGACCTACTATCATCTCTTAGTACAACTCGTTCTGCACTAACGCCAGCATCTGGGGCAATATCTCATCGTTCGCAGCAATAACTGGCTCGCTCGTCTGCACGCTGAACAGTGCCTCAACCATCATGAATAAGCAACACACCAACGGTCATCAAAATCTGGTTGGCCACTGTAAGTGGCCCAATCCTCTGATACTGATCGGCACGTCCGAGAAATCTCATAAAGGCGATCCGCCAAACGCTCGTGGCGCGGAAACACGGTAAAAAAACACATCTCCGCAATCGTGTGTCGCCGGAATTTCGCCCTGGTCAGTCCTCATTCGTGACGAGCTCGTGCTGACCGCAACTCTAGCTGTAGCTCTCTCTGCCCGTAATCGTGGCAGCAAAACCAAACTGGTATCGACGAGGCTAGATCAGGAAGGAATATAATACTGAACAAGGAAATGTACATCCTAAGGCTTCATAAGTGGAGTGGCGTGTCGTAAATATGCCGTGGAACATACCAACGGTACGTCACTCTACTTTAGTCACCTATTCCATCAACCAAGGGTCATCCTACGCTCCGAAGGTTAAAACCTAACGCTCTGATACCAACTTTGTCACGTCCCGAAAGTACGGAACATGACCGGCACTTAAACTACGAACGTCTCGAGACGTACGTAATCTAAGTAAACCGAAAACCCAGAAGTCCAAACCAAGAAAAGTAGTAGAGTGCAGGAAAAAGCAACTTAAAGCAAGTAATTTCAATAGCATAAGCCGAATTATGCGGTTTTTAAAACATCAAAAATTTACTGAAAATTTCGGCAGAGTCTTCTTTCGTAAATACTGGCCCCCAAACGGGATACAACATGAATAGTATACGAAATCAAGAAAAAGTCATCCCCAAGCGGGATCTAGCTCTTCGTCAATCGACGGTCACAACCACATAAGCAATATAATATACAACGCCAACGGCGAGGATCAAAACTCAAAAGGAAACTCAAAACCACCAGAAATATAACGAGCGACTCTAAGAACGAAAGAATAAACAACACTGGTCTCTATCTCAATAAATACATGTTTGGTTGATGGAATTTACAAGATACAACGGAATAATATTATACAAGGTAATATGATGAGTACGATACAAGAAAAACCCACCTACTAGCAAGTCACCAGAATGAAACTGAGCCCGCAAAGCCGTAATGAAACCTGTACGGCAAACCTGCAAGAAACTGGGGCACAACGGGGGTGAGTTGCCAACTCGTGAATAGAAAAACATCTACGCACAGAAATCGCATAAATAATGCAACCTAGGTCAATGATCATAATATATCCTCAAATATATGAATAACACGTAGCCTATAACAAGGCTGGGGTAAATATCTAACCCGAGTATAATCTCATATGCCCGTGTCAGTGCCTCAGGTAGCAAAATATCATATGGATGATGTATGAATGCATGAAACAGAATGCATGTACTGAATAAAACTGGTTTCATAAATCAGTGAGATTTCTGTATTTTAAAAGAAATGAGGTACCATATATGAAATCAGCATAAAACAGTGCCCAGCATCGACACAAAACAAGTGTCCAAATACCTCGATATCTCTATGTCACAATCTATGTACCTCAAGTCTCAATCACAATATCTAGGGCGCCGTCAGTCCAGACCGGCCCCTACCATCCATCTCCAGACCACGACGGTATCCTCCGGATATCCGACGCGTCGGGTAATATCACCGGTAAGTAGTGCTCCCCTGCCAGGCTCACATCGTCATCATCACGCGCTTCTTGTCCCGGGGTACATTACCGGGTCAACCATGTACCCGAAACGGTTCATCCGTCTTCTCGAATCGGGTCTCGAAATCCATCAGCAAACTCATGGTGGACGACTCATACATCATGGGAAAACCGCACTTTTTATTTTAAAAGAGAGAAAAGGATTATTTATGTTTTTGCGGTTTTCCTCCAAATCCAGAAAATCTCATGGAAATCTGAATCCAAAATCTCAAAAACTCGTAAAATAGTGAATATATTCATGAGAATCCATGAATGCGGCATAACAATGAATGAAGCGACAAGTAATAACTACAATGTCTAAGCTGGCATATAAGGTATGTACACTAATATTATGTCAAACTACTGGCTATCAAGCTAAGTTAAGCAACAATATTTTCTAAGGTGTACGTGACATGTCAATTACCGATGAAGATGTGTGTGAACCGGCAAGTAAGTGTATGTGGTACATACGCATCATCGGTAATGGTGCCGGTGTCCTAACAGCATAATGTCAACAATGCAATATGAAATAACAATGTAAATATGCGATGCGGAGCGAGCAACCAAAATGAGCGGGAGCTAAAAACTAGACGCAAGTATAACTAATCTGCATTAATCTAATATAAGTCCTACAAATGGTGCCATTTGAAATAAAACGAACCGCGGGGTTTTGAAAATAGGGCTACGGTGGTTTTTAAGAAAGGATACGTCTTTTGAAATATCCGTAGATCCCTTGACCTGTCTTTTAAAATACTCACGATCCGCTAGTTTTGAAATAGGTAGGAGTCTAATCTAATCTAACAACTACACTAAACTATACGGCTGAACTAACAAGCTGAACTACAGGTAAGGAAACCGCCTAACATCTGAGTCGATACATATACAAACCTGTATATATACAGTCGGTGATCCCGCCTCAATAATATCATATCCATAACCAGACATCCCAAGTCAAGAGTGCGGATCAATCATCAAAATATAGCTCGTACGTAAATCCTTCGTACGGCATCCCCAAATCTGGGTACGGGTCATTATCATATTCCTCACACTAATCCTCAGGTATCCTCTTTATTCATGATCATCGTCTAGGGTACTGACCTATGTCTATTACAATACTAATATCCTCAATGTACTCATGATCTGACTACTGATCGACAATCTCGTACAAACCGATATCGTCAGCACAATCATCATCAAGGGGTATACATCGCCTAATATGGCCTAGTATCCATATCCTAGTATATGATATCTTATATCACGATCACATGTCGACCACTTTATATATAACACTATTCATCCGTATCGTCGCCCCAAGATCCGCTATAACACCAAGACGTACCTCAAGTATGAATCCTGCCATATAACCGATATCACAATCTCAACACAAATCTCATCGACTCATCTCAATCTCAAGTATCATTCTCAAATCCGTATGTGTACACATAGTCCCATACCCATGTGAACACATAACTATATATCCCGTATAAGCATAAATGAAAGAAGAAAGTATGCAAGTATGGGTTGGTGTGTGCATGTGTAGTGCGACCACTACTCTAGGGTTTCGGGACACTAAATCATCCAAGAACACCAAATATCCATATTATCATCAATATACTGAAACAATATATATGTGTGTGCATACGTATTCGTATACATCACCACGAACTGCGGGGGTGCTATACGCCATCCACCCGACTTCTCCCCGTAGATATAAATCTACTCACCTGGTCCTCGCCCGCCGGTGCCGACGTCGCCACGCGCTTGCTTGTCTTCTCGAAGTCCACATGGGGTTACCTACATATCATAACGCACCATATCGCATTAAAACTAAATTCGAAATCGAAACGGCATACGAAAATCAAATCGGCACGCGTATCACGCATAGGTCCAAACCTATAGCCTACGCATGCAAGAATAGTCAAACCAACTCTCGATGTCGATGTACAAACGTCAAATCATCGAGAAAAATCCAATCACACTCATTTGCACATTCACGAACACTAATTTTAATATAAACTAGGTTAAAACTCACAAAAACCCCCAATTTCACTTAAAAAGTCATTTTTCCGAAAATCTAGCAAGAACAATTCGCCGTTTTTGTACAAAACATGACGTTTAAATGAATGTAGCAGCCAATATACTTATTAAATATCTTAAATAAGTCATATAAACAATTCTCGGAATTTAATCTCATTAAATTCCAAAAACCCTAATATTCTAGTTTACAAAATACCTAAAATTTAACAATTTCAAAGCAAAAATGCACAAACTACAATCTAGCTTAGATTTGCATGATCTAAAGCATTAAACCACACTTAATAAAGTTAATTAAGTCATGAAAAACCTAAACACATTTTTAATCCCAAGTATTTAACCAATTTCAAAAACCTAGTAAGCAAATTAGCAAATTAACACAATTTTTAAACTAACCATTAGTACAAGGTACTAATCTTGTATTAACATGAAAAAAAGCCTAAATATAACACACAACCATCCACCAATTTTATAAAACCCTAACTTGCATTCAAATTCCTAACTTGAATTCCAAAACTTGCAACTTAAGCCTAATTAACAATTAAGTAGTTTAGCTTTAAGAAATTTGTAACAAATTAAGCAAAAATGTTTTAGAATTATACCCAAAAACATTTGAAGATCCACAAGCATCCATGGCCCTCCAAAATGCTCTCTTATCACAAGGATCCATGCTATACGGGCTAAGCTAAAATGGGTAGGAGTCGGATTTGGGTTTTGGGATTTTTTTGATGGATTTTGGGGCAATTTTTGATGAAGTTTTGAAGAGAAAAGAGAAGGGAAATGGGGGGGACTGCTGCTGTAGGAGAGGGGGGTCGGCTGGAATGGGAGTGGGAGAGGAGAGAGAGGGAGGTAGAGAAAGTGGGGGGGAGAAAGTCAAGGTCAAACCAAAGTCAAAAGTCCACCTCATTTATCCATTTTCTTTTTCTTTTCTTCCATTTCTTTCCTTTGAAATTCAAGTGGGGAAAAAGATGGGGGCTGCTGAATTCAGCCAAGGGGAGAAGTGAATGGGGGTGTGTGGGTGTGGGTACGGGTGTGGGGTGATGAAAAATGATAAATACAATACCCCAAACATCCATTTAAGCTAAAAAAAGCTTTTTTTCTTCAATAATTTCTAAACCGTTTTGGCAAATAATTTCGTTCCAAAAACCACCTGATAAAATTTTATTTAATGTTTTATGATGCACAAAATTTGTTTCAACTCATTCCAATTTGTAATTTTCCTTAATTAAATGTATTAGTGACGGCTTAAAATAATAATAAAATAATAATTTTTTTCAGAAAATTTGAAATTTCACCAGCGGCTCAATAAACACCAAATAATAGCAATTACATAGCTAGAATATGTATATTTAATTTTTATAATAAGATATTTGTATTTTGACTTTTTACAGAAAACCCCCTTATTTTACCGATTTTTTCGAAATTTCACCGAAACGATTTTCAAAACGTTACATAGATGATCTATCTCCGCTATATTTGCTTTAGTCTATAAATAGAAATAAGCCAACTGTCCACCAATGCTTCCGCTGCTTCCACTGACTCCGATAACCCTCTGGCAGAGTCATATAGACGTACACTTCTAAAGCTAGTTTAGAACGACGCTATACTTATCCTCCTGCCGGGTCTCACAGTCTGGAGCAACAGCAATGGAAAATCTGGGTAAACAAGAACCTCCCTGCCACCGTCCTTGAGTATACCGAAGTACTTCTCGGGTGCCTGAGGTTACCCACCATATCTGCGGAGTGGCCAATGGAACGTCAAACCAGATTGAATCTTTAAGTTCTTATCAAATCTTCAATAATAGTTTGCGGTTCTGGAATCACTTCCAGTTCTACCATACTCCCACTTTTGTTTTCTGAAAAATCCATTTTTATTAAAACTGTGGCGAGTCAAGAACAATATCACTATTGATCTTCCAGATGGTAGAAAATCAACCCTCGTCATAGCCCGGGTCAACCCACAAACAACCATTACAGAAACGTGCCTTGAGTTACCCGGAATCTGGTTTTAAGCATAAGCCGGACAACTCCCCGTATCTTAACAATGTCAAGATATGAACTATTCTATATCTAATATAAAAACAGAGACACTGATTTAATTGAACTAGATTCAAATCATGCAGCTGTCTCCAGTGCATGTCATCTAAATGGATGAGAGGCTGATCAGCGTTACTCAACTTAGGAATGCTTCCAATTATGAGTAACCAGAAAAAGAAGCAAGTTCTCTTAATCATTACTATCAACTGAATATCATACACAAGTATCTACATCTTCGATCACCTTGAAGAATCCTGATACTTGCAACATCTGGTTCTCTACTTTATTCTTATACCAATAACTCCTCTAAATTCGGACCCTGTGTTTCTACGAAACACCTGTCTAAAAACTAGAGAAGCCATAAGTAAACCGAATATAGTACGAGAACCAACCCCTCTGTCCTCATGGACGCTGGACAACATACAATATTCTGTATAAGTCCCTTGAGTCTAATAACTCATTCACTGTGTGTCGTAGGTTGAAAACTGTCCTTTTGGTTAAGAAGAATTACACCGCTGTTCAATGCTCCTTACCTAACCATCCACTGGTATAAGTAAATGTCATAGAGATAATTTCAAAAAAGTACGTCTCACTCTATAAAAATAGACGTACAGATATATCAATTTGAAATTGGTGCATAACAACGGATATTCAAAACCAAATATTTGCCGACCGGCAAACAACCCAGGTGACTTCCTCAAATATCACCGATTACAACGAATCCCGATATAATGAGGATGATCACCCAATTCCCAATAACTTACTCCCACTCACAATCTGTAAAACCATACAGATGTGAGAATCATACCTGGTAAATACATACCCTGGAGCAAGTGTCTAATTGGGAAATCGGTTTTCTTTTAACAGTACACAGTGAAACTGAAACATTGAAATGTTTCGATGGGGTATCCTGGTATTCCTAGTAATGCCTCTTCCATTATCCAGATTCACAACTATAACCTTATAATTCTTTGCCACTTCTCCAAATCCCTTTATATGTCTTTAGTCATTACCTTCTGTACACCCCTTTAGGCCAAATGGCTTTCTTCCTTCCCTACCGTTCGGCACCAGCCTATGGTTTGGAAGAAGACTATCCAATAAGCATAATGGGTGTACTGTCCTAATCCTAGGAGCACTCGCAATGCGAGAGAAGGTGAAGATAAAATACAACCGAATGTACTTTATTCCTATTTCTCCTGAACCAGGATCCATCCCCGAACTGGAACAAGTTCCTTTCGAGTTCGTATATAACCATACGATGGATTATCCAATCAACTGGGATCTTCGTAGTGATACGGAGTGTCCTGGAGAAATACAAAGGTGATTTAGGATTGGCGAAGAAATACTTGGTTTGGTCATGAATAGCAGTCGCAATTTACTTTGCCCTCTTACTAATCCCTTGCTTTGTTTGAACTTAATACCTTCTGTACACCGTTTAGGCTAATTGGTTTTCTTCATTCCCTACCGGTCGGCACCAGCCTAAGGTCTGGAAGAAGACTATCCAATTTGCGTAATAGGTGTACTATCTTCTAAACCAAGAAGTACTCACAACCTGAGAGAAGGTAAAAGGAAAAGACAACTGAATAGTCCTATTCGTTTTCTCCAGAACCAGAAACCATTCTCGAATAAATTACTTCGAGTTCGTATATAACCATACGATGGTTCTGTACAATGGAAGTGGACGTTCGTAGTAATACGGCGTGTCCTGGAGAAAAGGGTAAAAGTAGGAGTGCCAATGAGGTCTGCAACTCTGACAATCCTAAAGCCAGTGTTAAGAAGGTTCGGTTAACTTTGTCACTGAGTCATAGTCTAGGGTCGGGTCAATGGTCGCTGCCAAAGAGAGAGAGAAAAGAAACACTCAGCGTGCACTCTAACCTAGATCAGAATGGTTATCACTTTATCTAATCTGGAAACCTCCCACTGTAACGTCAAATTCTTCCCCAAACCTGAAAGAAGAATTAGCCGGGATCACCCGAGGAGTAAACCAACTCATCAGTAGGAATCGGGATCCAACTCTCATCGCATGATAACGTGACGGAATCCGCTCACGTTATCACACTCCAGAAGGTATGCGCATATCTGGCAAGTTTCAGTTCTTTTGAAACTCCCGATGTGGATTTTTGCCCCATGCTCTTATGACCTTGACTTTGGCCAACATATCATAAGTCACATGTCAAGTTCTACCCGTCATTATCCTGGATAATTTGAACCCACCCGTACAAGCCCTTGACTTTGGCCAACAAAGCTATACGACTGTCCCAAACTAACGCATCTATCTATGCATCATATGAATACCCAAGAGCTACCAAACACTGTGCCTTGACTTTGGCCAACATACACAGCTTGAATACTATTGACTATCCATATGAAACGACGGAGGGCTACGAATGGTTTCTAGCGAAAACCTTTAACGTAATGAACTTGATATCGTTGAAGGAACTGATAGCTTTATAAAAATATAGTGACGAAAACCTTTGCTGAAGAGGTCACTCCCGGTGAAGGGATCTCGGCTCTTTCCCCGTAGAATGAGGTGCAGGATATTCCAACTGAATACCACGATGCAAAGCAAAAGTAATCGGCTATAGTGAAGTTATTGCTCCGACGCAAACTTTTGTCCAAGGGGTCACTCCCGGTGAAGGGATCTCGGCCCTTGCCTCGTCGACTGAGGAGCAGGATATTCCAACTGAATACCACTGTGCAAAACAAAAGTGAACGTCCTTGCAATAACAGATTTTGAAAAAGTGTTCCAACAACATCAGAATAGGTCTGTTTAACTTGCATTGATCCGAATCAACGCAGTCCCATCAATTGATCACACCACAAAAGAACGAAAATATACTGATGTACGTATATGCCATCCGCATTCGCCACTGGGTCCCGTCATCACCCGTTAGGTTAGCTAACTAATGACAGAGCGGGGATTGGACTAGCGTGGATGCAAAACATATACAACATCTACTAGTATATATATAATATATAATTTTCGCTCAAGGCATGATAAAAATGCAACAACACCGAAATGCATAGCAACGCAGATCAATACAGATATCTGGGATCCCCGGGTTTCACAGAGCCGCTGATGAAACCCGACGTTCCCCTGGTCGTGTGGATAGCCTGTGCAATGAAAATCCTAGACCCCTACGGGCGCGGCAAGTTACCCGCCAAAACCTGAAGCGAGGCAGCCCCCTTCAGCAACGTGAATGGACCACCCAGCACTTCACGGAATCCGGTAACTTGGGTACCCCTCCTGGATCAACCTGTACCCCCTACGAGTGCGGCGAATAGCCCGCCAATTCTAGAGTAAAGCCCCCTCCGTCTCAACGCCATGAGATGCGGGCTTGTTTCCCTCTAGAACCCGGCTATCCGTGCACCCCTCCGCGGGGTAGTCCTAATACAGAAAGTAAAATATACATACAACGGGTACATCGACCGCAACCTGGTCGTGCCCCAAAATAATAATACAAACAGGTAGTGACGGCAGTCCACATGTCGGACGCTCGCCCCGCAATATCAAATATACATATAAAACAAAACTGTACTAACATTGCATCCAGGCTATCCCCCACGACCGATCCGCAACATCACAGCACAACACAGAACATCAACGTGAATGTCACGTTCACAAATCCGTCTAACCGGGCTATAGCAGTTAGACAGGATTTACCGATCAAATAACATTCACGGTCGCGGATATAATGTAAATACTGTGAACTGGCATGTTTAAAATATCCGATCGAACAAATATTACCAAGTGGGCCCCAAAGTATTACTGTAGCACTCACAGAAAATCTGGGCCCAAAAATAATATCCCAAAATCCCTATTTCCAAGTCAAAAGCCCTCTTGAAAAATTTGCCACGATGAACAGTTAAAAGAGCGGCGGAACCGCGGCCCAAGCATGGGTTTGGCCGCGGTTCCGCGGCGGTATAGTCGGATCTCGCGATCAAATTTTACAAGAATTCGTATTTTTTCCATGCACAGTATTCAGCAACAACCTGAAAAATTTTTGGAGCAGAAAAAAATTCGACAGAAACACGATGCATTGGAAAATACGGTTTTTAGGGATTTTTGTTCGATCGAATTCTAAACATACAAGAGAAAGCTAGGCTAGGTTAATAGCGTGGCTCTGATACCATTGTAAGCCCGCGGCGGCGCCCCGGCCGTCGATCCGACGCCGGAAACGCGGAAACAAAAACATTCAAAAACTATTGAAACGGCACCACCGCGCACTTTTCACCCGGATCGGGCCATTAACCTAGCTAACTAGCAAATAAGAAAAGAGTAGAGAAGTTATACCAAGCGATCCGTGTCCTTCGGTCTTCATCTCCACTCCGATCTCCCGCGGAAAGTCCGTCCATCACCTCCTCGTCGGAAAGGGCACCACGTAGCCGGAATCTTTTGCGGGCTCCCGCCTCATGACCGAGGCAACTCGGGCGCGAAGTTGGCTAGCCGACGCGTCCAAGAATTGCTATGGAATAGTGTAGAATGGTTGTCTCTTTTGGGTATGTGAAGTTGCCTTTGATGGAGGTAAAGAGAGAAAAGGCTATGAAAGGAAAAAAAAAAGTGCTCTCTATTTTCAAGAAAGATGAGATGAAGAATAAACCATATCACAAAATTCTCTCTCTCTCATTCCCTCTCCCCTCAAGTGGCCGGCCCCAATTCAAGAATGGTGGGATCAAAAAAAATTAAGTGGAGAAAAAGAAAAGGAATCATCTATAATGATAAAAGTCATAACCATTTCATTTCTCCCCATCCAAGTCAATCCATTCTCATGAAAAGCAAAAGAATAGACAAGAAAAGCATCTCATGATTATGAAGCCACTCATATGCAAGAAAACCCTCAACAAATAAGTTAATTGCAAACTTGCAATTAACCCCCTCCATCAGAAAGTCCGGCCGTGAAGGAATAAAAGAAAACCGGCCGGAACGGAATGCAAACTGGCAAATTTAGAAAACTGATCCCGTAATAAATTACAGTAAAACCCCACTAATGCAAATATATGCCCGCATTTGTATTCCTACTGAACACAAATGCAAAGAGACAAAACTTCACTATCTAATACTAGGATCCGGCTTAAGCCAAAACCGGCTAGTAAAAACCATCCGATCACGATCCGTGCAATACCGCACGTATCTGATCGAACCCTGCCATATCTCCATACGACCTCTACAGCGTTTCACCCGAAACCTGAGTAACTGAGTGTGGTGGACTCTAAAGACTCGTCAATACTATGGCTGTGGATTTAACCACTAGCACGTCAGAGGTATAAGCCAATACGTAACGGGCTACCAGGTATTGACCAAAAGGGAGGTCGATGAGCGAACTCATCCTGACACCCTACTGAGCTTGTCAGTGACAATATCCGTACAGTCCGGTCCATTCGTCTATGGGCATCGCATGGCGGGCCTATGGGGTTGGTAAAAGTCACACCCCCAAAAGCGGTACAAGTCGTGTCGGAGTGCAGCGCAGAACACCCTGAGATACTACTGGAATACCTACCAGAAAATCTCCTGCCTTGGCCAAGGACTTTTCATGTTCTGGCTCTCCTCGATACAGCGCGACCTCACCCCCAAGACCGGGAGAGACGAACCAATGCAGATCCGCTCACTGCCTCCATGTGGCTCGGGACTGTACCCAACTAAAAACTGTTTGCACGACTCCTTTGAGCCGTGGTAGGTTAGTAATCAAAGCACAGTGGGAACTCACACGAGACAAATGACGATCTCAGGTCGATGAACTAACCTGTACACATGTCACCAGGGAACTGCTATCTGACGTCTGGTATAATCCCAACTAGCAGGTTCCAGGCGAGTCCTGTCCTGTGTACTCATAACCCAATGAGCACCTGTATACATCTTAGGTGAACCAACTGACACCAGTGGCTTGTGAGACCGGCCACCGCCCCTCGTCGGGGTCTCGACTGTATACATTAGTCTACTCTGGAGTATCGATGCCCTGTCTCGAAACTCCCTCGACTAGGGACCTTTTAAGGATGCGCTTATAGACTCCAGCTCTCACTTATATGATCGCCCTCATACTGCTGGTAGTCAAGCAAGAATCCTAGGGGCTCTATCAATGTGTAATAGTGACTCATAAGGTCACCTAAAGCAGTACACGATGATAAAGATAAACCAGATAGCATACTATCATCTCGAGTAAGACTGTCCTACTGGGATAGGTCCTCCCCTCAATCATTGCAATCACGTGCCTGTGATCCAATAATTGACTCTGAGGGCACTATCTCCAACAGCATCCCCATGCTTCTTCTTGAGATTTAAGTACTCCGTGCAGTTGCGCTTCCAATGTCCTGTCTTCTGGCAATGAAAACATTCGCCCTTCCCCGAGTCTCCAGCTTTGGACTTTTCCTTTCCCTTCACCTTTTTAACTCTACCCTTAGGATTGGTGGGTTTCTTCTTTTTCTTTCCCTTGGCCTTAGCCTTTGGGCGAGAAGAGGAAGACTGTCCAACAGTCATAACGGGAGTTTTTACTGACTTCATAGTGCTCTCTGCACTCCTTAACATATTAAGGAGTTCAGGTAGCTCCTTCTCCATACCATGCATGTTGAAGTTAACTATGAATTGAGAAGAGGTGGAGGGGAGGGACTGCAGAATAATATCCGTATATTGTTGATTGTCCATTGTCCATCCTAGGTCCTCAAGCTCTTCTATAAGAGCTATCATCTTCAAAACATGGTCTCCTACTGATGTGCCAGGGGCCATTCGCATCTGAAACAATTTCTTTGATACTTCGTATCGTAATACGTAAGATTGCTCTCTATACAACTCCTTTGTATAGAGCAATATACCGTGAATGTCCATATCCTCGTGCTGCTTTTGATGTGTGTTATCCATTGTTGCAAGCACGAGGCATTTGGTCGTGGCACAGTCAGCGTCCCATGTCTTGCGGACTTCAATGTCCGCAACTGAGGATTTTGGACCTGGGACGGGCGGGGCTGAAGCCGTGAGGACATATGATACTTTATCATAAGTCAAGGATATTTTCATATTCCTCAGCCAGTCTTTATAATTGGTTCCATTCAGTTTGTTTTTATCTAGTAGAAGCTTGAGTCCAGTCATGGGTATCTGCCATTAAGAGAGAGAAAAGAATACACTCAGCGAAAGCTCTTGCATAGATCAGATTGGTTATTATCTTGTCTAATCGATGTTTCCCACTGCTTTAATCAAGTTTTTCTTTCAAACCTTAAAAAGAAAACTAGCCTGGATTAATTACAGTCTACAACTTCGCTAACCGTTCAGCCAGGCTAGTGTCGGTACTTGAGGGAGGTTCCCCGTGCTTTCGCACAGACCTAATTAAAGTAAACCTCGTTTTCCCAGAGGCTTAGCCCCGTTAACACCTTTCTAGACACCTAATGAGTTAGCTAATTGTAAACCGCAAAACTCTCCTAGGAGCAACTATTGCCCACAGTGGGATCGGGATCCAACCATCACATGGAAGGTATGCAATCTCATTGCAAATCTCAACACATGAAATTCCCGATGTAATTTTTACCCCTAGTACTTATGACCTTATATATGGTCAACAAATCAGAAGTACCAGTCAAGTTCTACCCGTCATTTCTTGATCAATTAGACCTACCCATATGACCGTTAACTATGGTCAACAAAGTCGCATGAATGTCCTAATTAATCTGCATCATATGCAGTGTAGGAAGACATCACTTAACTACCGTACACTACGCCTTAACTAAAGTCAACAAACGTAGCACGAATACTAAGTACTCTACTTCCTAAAATGACGGAGGGTTGCAGATGATTTTTAAGAAAATCTTTAACGCTTTGAACTTGATATCGTCGTAGAGTCAAAAGGTTTTCAAAAGGAGTGGCTTGTGCTCCGCAGTTTTGAAATATAGCTTTTTCATAAAGAGCCGAGTGGTTTTCAAATTCGATTCTACAACATCTTTTTAGGTTTATTTTCGTTACATTAATCATATTAATGTAATCCCATCATTTAAGTCCTTAAGCCAATCACAGAAAAGAAACGAAAATAACACGTACGCTTATACCATCCGCATTCGCCGCAATGTTCCGTTATGCACCGTTAGGTTACTTAACAAACGGCATACCGGAACGGGACTAGCGCGGGTGCAAAACATAAGCAACGTCTACTATATATCATATATATATATAATATGTCATTCGTCTCAGATATCTCAGAACACAGGCAGCAGAAACATATATATAATGTGGGATATACTAGGACGTCCTTATTTAGTATTTTAGCCAACAATAGAAAATACGGATTCCACAGTCGTGATGAATAGCCAAGCCCACACCCCTAGACCCCTACGAGAGCGGAAAGCGACCCTACCAATCCTGTAGTTTAGGAGACTTGGTCTCGACTCCTCGAGATGGCCTCCCACTGAACCCCAAAACCGGGTCACTTGTGCTCCCCTCCTTGGGTCTATCCTAATGCGGAAAAGTAAATAATATACAACACTGGTGACATCAACCTCAACCTGGAAGTGCCCCAAATAAAAGAATATTACATTACATTTGAATTTACATGAATGAAAATATAAAATTCTCATCTCACATAAAAAAAACCCCGGCTATTCGATCGCGACAATCCTGCACATCATATCTCAGCAACACATAATATCACATATTATCAACGTAAGTAATTATGCGTACCCCAATTGTCGTTGATGTATAGCAACGAAACCGGCGATATCGAACATACTACACTTACGGTCACAGAAAAGAAAGTGTAAAACTACAATATTTAGAATCCACATTCTCTTTAGACATCATAAATGCGAAATATCACATACTTCGTATTTCATGCCTAAACTATATGAATTCCACATATTGTATCACATTCCAAATAAATAGACAGTATTAAAGTTTTCGAACGAACGATCAAATACCGAAGATTCCCTAAAGCTCAACACTTGTGCGGAGTTCAAAAACCCGGAGTGTGACACAGTAGTGGCGGTCCAGCCGTAGAAGGGTCAAGCCAACGCCTCACATGTGGCACGTCGTACTGCCCCAAACCCTAAGGTTCAAAGGGCAGTTCAAGACGGTCAAATAATCGAGTTAAGGTTTGTTGTCTTCTAGAGGGTCCACCACAAAAAAAAAACTTGCACGTATCTCCAAAATATTTAAACCCCGTGAATAGTGAGCAAATGATACTCGTTCGAACACTTCAATACTTTCTAATTTACCCAGAAAAGCAACGAAATGAAAATTCCGATCGAATCGTCGAGTCCAAAACCATCTCCAGAATATACAGTACTAGATTCAGATTAAACATACCTAAAACAATATACGAGCAGTTATAAGAATTACTGTGCAAATAGGAAGCAATGAAGTCTCTGTACGGCCGCGGAGCCGCGGCCTAAGCAAGGATTTGCCGCGGTTCCGCGGCAGTTTGTATGGATCATGGATTCGTATTTCACAGTTTTTCTTAGTTTTTCCAGCTGTATTTTTTAAGTATTTTTAATTCTGAAAAATGACAGATTTTAAAAATTGTCCAGAGAAGGTCTCGAAACGTCGTATTTTGGTTCGATCGGAGTTTTTGCTTCGTAAATGTGTCGCCTAATGTTCTAGGTCGGCTCTGATACCAATGTTAGGTTTACCTAGCACCCTATGTAGAGTTTGGAAGCATCACATGTCACAAAGATCAAATTTTTATGGTGCTAAGTAAGCATACAAAGGATCTATCCTAGAAAATTAGGGTTTCTAAACAATAAAGGCAACAAAGACTAGGGTTTCGAGAGTACAACCTTTGTAGCTCCCTTCGCTAGACTCTTTGGCCTCTTGAGTGTTAGAGGAATTTCACTTGAAGTCTCCTCGTGTCCACAACGATCCACCCGAAGCTCCTTCGCCCAAGCTATCGACTTCACTTTCTAAGAGAAGAAATGAAGATAACACTCTAAACAAGTGGGCTAAACTTGTGTAGAATGATGTTGTGGTGGTTTTTCTCACTTCAAAAACCTAACTTGATGAGTATATTGCTCACTACGAAAGTCTAGAGAGCAAATGGTGAAGGAGGAAGAAGATGATGGCTTTCTTTTAACAAGAGTAAAAAGATAACTCATGAAAGGAAAAATGAAAATATATGTATATATATTTATTCCTTCTCATCTCAAACAATGGTTAAATGTTTAAGATATTATTTAATTTGAGTTAAAACACAAAAAGAAGGTTAACTCATGGTTAGGAGTAGGTGAGCATGGTTAGGATTAAGAAGAGTGTAGAAACTAAGCATGAATTATCCTTTTCTTTATATCTTTTGTTTTAACAAAAAATCAAATAATAATCCATATATTTAACCATGGCGTGAGTCTTATATTGCCATCATATTCAATGTGTAATCAACCATGAAGGATGATGTATGTATGCACATCCATATGTGCATGAATCTAAAAAGAAAGAAAGCATACATGCATACATCCATCATGCACAAGAAAAGATTTCAAGTGAGAAAACTAATGGTAAATCAAAACTTGATTTATTAATCTGGCCATATCACATATGACCCCAACAAAAACAAGCCGCCCGATCAATATACGGTATCTTATACACGCATTTTAATCGGGTCCATGCGCATATCGCATACGCGCATCACAACGTTTCGCCTGGACTAGGTAACTCCTTTGTTGGACTCTAAGACTCGTCAATACACCGGCAGTGGGTGATGATCATATCAAGCACCCCCAAGCCGCAAGTGGTCTGCTAAACGTAACGGCCACCCGGGTATTGAACGATCAGAACAAAACAAGCGAACCTGCTACAACTCCCGTCGAGCCAACCGGCAACACTACCGTACAGTCCGGTCTCTTCGTCAGATATGCTGCTTATCGAGCCTAGGGATGGTCACGTTGACCCCAATAACTCAATAAGTCGTGCCGGTGAATGGTCTATAACAGACCGAGAAACTACTGATAACACTTATCAGCAAATCTCAGCAGCACTGCCCAGAGACTTACTGATATAACCAGTCGAGCACAGCACAACATCAACTCCCAATACTGGGAGAGACAAAATCCCTCCTATCGCTCATCGCCTTCGTGTGCCTCGGGACTGTACCCAACGGCCACCTGTTTGCACGACTCAGTAGAACTGTGGTAGGGTGGCAATCAAAGTACAGTGGGAGAACACACAAGACTCTATGATGATCTCGGGTCTACAGACTAACCTGTACCAGTGTCACCTGAGAACTGCTATCCGACGATAGATATAATTCCATATAGGAGTTCTCGGTGAGTCCGTCCAGTGTACCCAGTCACCACTGAGCACCCGTATATGATCTTGATGTCAAACATCGATGAATGTGGGAACAATCATCGCCCATCGTATGGGTCTAGTATCATATACGCTAGTCTACGCTGGTATATCAATGCCCCGTCTCAATATACCTACGACTAGGGACTTTCCAGGATATGCTTATAGACTACAGATGTCCCACTAGTATGATCTCCATCATAATCACAGTAGTCAAGCCGATATCCTCAGGGCTTTATCAGCATGTATGAATGAATAAAAGCATGATCAAATCAACATGTCAGATAAAGAAAAACCAGATAGTATACTATCATGTAAAGCAAGAATGTATACTGAATATATATACATGTACAAATACATCCACTATCATATAATGGCCTCTAGGGCATACATATATCCAACAGGAGTCACCCTCTCTAAAGGTGTTTTACAGGCTAAAGGGGAGAAGGATGCGCATGATTGGCAGATCACTTGCTTAGGCAATTGAGTCAATCATGAGATGTCAAGAACCACACCAGATGTTGTTTTTGCATGAGATGCAATAAGTTGATATTAATCCTATCCTGGAGGGACGTTCGGAAGCTGTTTTAGAACACAAGTGGATGTTCAAGGAATGTGATAACAACAGTCTCTTTTAGGAGACGGTTATCATTCCAGGCTGTAAGTCGATGTACAACACCCCACGACTTGCAGGGAGGCGGAAATTTAAAAAACGATCTTGTTCTTTGCTTAAACATCGACTAACCGCATGAATCGAAGCTAAACGATAACTAACAAGAAACATAGAAGTTCTATACTACTATGTTTAGGGATTATACCTAACGAATCGTGTCCTTCGTCTTTACGAACTCCTCGTCCTCCTCGGCCTTCTCGAAGTAGTAGACGATCCACCGGAGAGCTTTACTCCAAGCTTAGCCTCTAAACTTGAGGCAACTAACCTTCTTTAAGTGCTAATCAAAGAAGCTAGGTGATATAGAGTGAGGGTTATGATTTAGTTAGTCTAACGAATCCTTGTACTCAACACATGAGAGGGGAGGATTAGGGTTTGAAGAGGGAGAGCTTGAGGAGAGAGAAGATGATAATGATAATGAAATGAGAATAGTGAGTTATGATAATATATATCAAGCATTTCTTTTTTTCAAGAAAAGAAAATATATCAATTTAACAACCATGCTTGATAATATCTAGTGATGATTCATCTCCATGGATAATGACATGTATGAATCATCTAGGTGACTCACTAATCACATTCATTGTATATTCCACCTAAACCTCCTTAGTCACCACCTTCTAGAAGCTTCTCGCACAATTACGAGAACGCCCCTCCTTTCCGCAAAAATACGGAAAAACTTTAGACTGTATAAATCCAATAACCGGATACCAGTAACTGGCTTAAACAAAAGCCGACTGGTAAAAACTGTCCGAAAGTCGTACGTGCGTAAACACACGTATGCGTCCGAACCCTTGTCGTAAAACCATACGACCTCTATATCGTTTCGCCTGGAGTAGGGAAACTCTCTGTGTGGGACTCTAGAGAATCGACTACTACGCTGGCAGTGGGTTTAACCACAGACCGCAAGCGGCACTAGCTGTACGTAACGGTCCCCAGGTAGATGTCGATAAGAAGGCCGATGAGGAAACCCATCCGAACTCCTACTGAGTCTGATGTGACAATCTCCATACAGTCCGGTCCGTTCTTCTAAGACTATCGCATATCGGGCCTAGGGGGCGGCAAGCGTCAGTCCTCTAATAGCGGTATAAGTCGTGTCGGAGCGAAGCCCATTAGACCCTGAGAAACCACTGGAACCTACCAACAAATCTCGCTTGCCCTGGCCAGGGACTTTGCGTAATGGCTCTCTGACACAACGCGATATCAACCCCCAATACCGGGAGAGACGAATCCTGTCTAACCGCCACTGCCTCCAAGTGCTCGGGACTGCACCCAACTGCTACCTGTTTGCACGACTCCTTTGAGCCGTGGTAGGGTAGCAATCTAAGAACTGTGGAACACACTCGAGGCGAAGTAGCAGTGTCAAGTCTGCGGACTATGCTGTACTCATGTCACCTGGGAACTGTTCACTGACGACTGGTATAAAACCAACCAACAGTTCCCTGTGAGTCCTGTCCGGTGTACCCGTAACCTAACGAGCACCTGCATACTATCTCCAGTACGACGTACTGACGGCTGTGGGACAGACCATCTCCCCAACTGGGATGAGAAGCATACACACTAGTCTACTCCGGAGTATCGATGCTCTGTCACGATAATCCAACGACTAGGGACCTGAATAAGGATGTGCTTGTAGACTACCCAGCCCCCACTAGTGTGACTGCCATCACAACGCTAGTAGTCAAGCAAGATCCTAAGAGCTTTATCAATACGTATACTCACATATTAAGATAGAAAAAACCAAGTAGCATACTACCATATTTAGCAAGAATGTTATATACATGTGAATATCCCAAGCTTCCATTAAGTAATATACAAACTAGTATGATACAATAATGGCCCCTAGGGCATATACACTAACAATCTCCCACTTGCACTAGGGCCATGTACTGGCATATCGAAGTCCTATGATCTCGAGTAGCCTCTCGAACTGAATCTGAGGTAGTTCCTTCGTGAATGGATCAGCAATGTTCTCTTCAGAAGCAACTCTCCGAACCTCGATCTCCTGACGATCAATGATCTCCCTGATCAGGTGATACCGCCTTAAGATGTGTCTGGACTTCTGATGGGACCTTGGTTCCTTCGCTAAAGCTATAGCTCCGTTGTTGTCGCAATACAGAGGTATTGGATCAACTATGGTAGGAACCACCTGATGTTCTGTTAGGAACTTCTTCATCCAGACTGCTTCTTTTGCGGCATCGCAAGCAGCTATATACTCCGCTTCCATCGTTGAGTCAGCAACGATGTCCTGCTTGGAGCTCTTCCAGCACACCGCCCCTCCATTGAGGGTAAAGACATAACCCGACATGGACTTGGAATCGTCCTTATCACTCTGGAAGCCGGAATCAGCAAAGACCGCCAACCTGAGGTCTTTTCCACCGTAAACCAAGAACATCTCCTTAGTCCTTCTCAGGTACTTGAGAATGTTCTTTACTGCTATCCAGTGCTTCTCCCCTGGGTCTGACTGATACCGGCTTACCACGCTCAGTGCGTAAGCTACATCTGGTCTGGTGCACAACATCGCATACATTATAGAGCCTACCGCAGAAGCGTAGGGTATAATAGACATGTGTTCGCTTTCCAAATCAGTCTTGGGAGACATCTCTTTGGAGAGGGTTATTCCGTGACAAGCCCGTAGATTACCACGCTTAGAATCTTCCATACTGAATCTTTTCAGTACAGTGTCGATATACCTGGACTGCGAAAGTCCCAACATCCTCTTGGATCTATCACGATAGATCCGGATCCCCAGAATGTAAGAGGCATCACCCAGGTCTTTCATGGAGAATCTTTGTGACAAGAATCCTTTGACAGATTGTAGCATAGGAATGTCATTTCCTATCAATACAATGTCATCCACGTACAAGACGAGGAATACGACACTTCTGGCTACAACTTTACTATATATGCACGGTTCATCTGGATTTTTGATAAAGTCATATTCTTTGACTGTCTCATCAAAACAGATGTTCCAACTCCGCGATGCCTGCTTTAGTCCATAAATGGACTTAAGCAGCTTGCATACTTTCCCGCTGCTCCCACTCTGATTGAAACCCTCTGGCTGATCCATATAGACGCACTCTTCTAAATTCCCATTCAGAAAAGCCGTCTTTACGTCCAACTGCCAGATTTCATAATCATGGAAGGCAGCAATAGCAAGAAGGAGCCGAATGGATTTGATCATAGCCACTGGAGAAAAAGTTTCGTCATTGTCCAAACCAGGTCTTTGACGAAAACCTTTTGCAACAAGTCTAGCCTTATAGGTTTCCACCTGTCCATCTACACCAATCTTTTTCTTGAAGATCCATTTGCATCCTATGGGTTTTACCCCATCTGGAGCAAAGTCCAAAGTCCATACTTTGTTGGTGTACATGAACTCCATTTCGGCCCGCATTGCATCTAGCCATCGTATCGAGTCGCCGCTCTGGATGGCCTGCTGGAAGTCAGTAGGTTCATCATCATCTATGATGCAATCCTCTCTATCCCCATATATGAGAAAACCGTAGTATCTCTCAGGCGGATGAGACGTCCTACTACTCCTGCGGAGGGGTGCGGGAATGTCCTGTTCTTCCTGAACTTCCAGTTCTACCAAACTTTCAGTATTAGTTTGTGGTTCTGAAATTTCTTCCAGTTCTATTTCGCTCCCACTTGATTCCTTTTCTAAAAACTGATGTTCTAGAAAATGGGCATTACGAGAAACAAATACCGTTTGTTCTTCTGCGTAATAGAATAGATATACCCTGGCGTTCTTTGGATATCCCACAAACTTACACTTTACTGATCATGCTTCGAGCTTGTCCACATGCTGCTTTTTAACAAAAGCTGGACATCCCCAAATCTTTATATACTGTAGATAGGGTTTCTTCCCGCTCCACATCTGATATGGAGTGGTAGGCACAGTCTTGGTAGGTACCATGTTCAAAAGATATGCTGCTGATTCTAGCGCATGACCCCAGAAAGATCGCGGTAACTCAGCATTACTCATCATGGATCGTACCATATCTAATAGGGTTCGATTCCGTCTCTCCGATACACCATTATGCTGTGGAGTGTATGGAGGAGTAAGCTGAGAGAGAATTCCTTTCTCTTTTAGGTAACCTAGGAACTCGGCACTTAAGTATTCACCACCTCGATCAGATCTAAGTGTCTTGATACTTTTGCCGGTTTGGTTTTCTACTTCATTCTTATACTCTTGGAATTTCTCAAAAGCCTCGGATTTATGTTTCATCAGATAAATGAATCCGTATCTTGAGTAATCATCGGTGAAAGTAATGAAATAGGAAAACCCACCTCTTGCGTGTGTAGACATTGGACCACATACATCGCTGTGTATGAGTCCTAAGAGCTCGCTCGCTCTTACTCCTTGTCCAGTGAATGGAGTCTTTGTCATCTTTCCTTTGAGACAAGATTTTCAAGTGTCATAAGTTTGATATTCGAACGAGTCCAAATATCCTTCTCTATGCAACTTAGTCAACCTTCTCTCATTGATGTGACCCAGTCTACAATGCCATAAGAAAGCTTTATTTAAATCTGGAGACTTTCTTTTTAGTGTGTTCTGGACATTGAAAATTTGGAGTTGGTTTAAAACATATATACCGTTATTTAGTGTACCGGACCCAATCAAACCATGATTATGGTGGATGTTAACAACATCTCTTACAAACGTGAAATCATAACCTTTATTTGATAACAAGGAAACTGATATGATATTACACGTTAAGCTTGGTACAAAAAAACAGTTATGTAAAACCAAAATGTGTCCACTCGTCAATCCTAGGTGATAATCCCCGACGGACGTAGCTCCCACGCTAGCTCCGTTAGCAACCTTTAGGGTCATATCACCTTCCTTCAGCAGTCTACGGTTTCTTAGTGCCTGCAAAGAATTGCAAATATGAGATCCTGATCCGGTATCCAATACCCAGGAAGTAGAGTTGATCGACAGACAATTCTCAATTACAAACACACCTGAAGTCGAAGCCACAGCTTGCTTCGGTTCCTGGTTCTTGGCGTTCCACGCCTTGCAATCCTTCTTCCAGTACCCTTTCCTGTGACAATGGAAGCACTCATCCTGGCCCACTACCGGTACCGCAAACTTTTTCTTTCCCTTTCCTCTCACCTTACTAACACCTCCTCTAGGTCTGGGTGCGGCCTTCTTCTTCCTTCCTTTGGCCCTAGCCTTGGACCCGGAAGAAGATGCACCGCCAACAAACATAGCGGGTGTTTCCCTTGCCTTCTGCAAGGTGCCCTCTGCACTCCTTAACATGTTCAGGAGTCCTGGAAATTCAACTTCTTTTCTTTGAATGTTGAAGTTCAGGATAAACTGGGCGTAGGTGGAAGGAAGGGACTGGAGAATAAGGTCTGTATAGAGCTCATTATCCAAAGTCGTCCCAAGGTCTGCAAGCTCTTCTATATAGCCGATCATCTTTAGGACATGTTCTCCTACCGATGACCCGACAGCCAACCTCGCTCGAAACAAGTTCTTAGAGGTCTCGTATCTTGCTATACGAGATTGCTCTCCATAAAGTTCCTTTGTATGGAGAAATATGGCATCAAGTTCCATATCCTCGTGCCTCCTCTGATGTTCATTGTTCATCGAGGCAAGCACGATGCACTTGGCTTTCGCGCAATCGAAATCCCAGGTTTTGCGGATTTCCTTATCCGCATTACTGGATTTGGGACCAGGGACAGCAGGTGCCGTAGCGGTGAGGACGTACCCCAATTTGTCATAGGTCAAAGCCATTTTGACATTCCGCAGCCAATCTTTATAGTTTGTCCCTGTCAGTATATTTTTCTCCAAAAGTAACTTAAGTCCAGTCATTTTCAGGGTCGCTGCAATTAGGAGAGAGAAAAGAAAACTCTTTAGCATGATGCTTTTGCAAGTTTAGAGTGGTTTTTAATTTATCTAAACTGGATGGCTCCCACTGTTTCTCGAATCCTTCCTCAAACCATAAAAGAAGAATTAGCCAGGACTATTCTCACCGTACAATACTTGCTTAACCGTTCAGCCAGGCTAGTGTCGATACTTCGAGGGAGGTTTTCCAACGCTTTCGCGAAGTTTCTTAATTAAATAACCTCTTTTCTCTGGGGGCGTAACCTCGCTGACACCTTTCTGGACACCTACTAGGTTTATAGCATTGATCGTTAAGTGACGAATATCCTGATAAGTAGCATATACTCACAGTAGGATCGGGATCCAAATATCATCGTATGATAATGTTGAAGGAATGCTACCAACATTCATCAAACTCCAAATGGTATGCATCTCTTTGCAAATTTCAGTTTCTTTAGAAATTCCCGATATAAATTTTTGCCCCATGCTTTTATGACATTGGCGTTAGGTCAAAATGTCATAAGTCACATGTCAAGTTCTACCCATCATTATCTTGTCAATTTGAACCCATCCGTATATATCCTTGACGTTCGGCCAAAATGATAATACGACTGTCCCAAACTAACTCATCTATCTATGCAACAAATGAATACCCAGTAGCTACCAAACACTATGCCTTGGCGTTAGGTCAAAATACATAGCTTGAATACTACTGAATACCCAGATGAAATGACGGAGGGCTACAAATGGTTTTGGCGAAACCGTGAACGTAGTGAACTTGATATAACCGAAGGAACCTGATAGCTTTTAAAAGGAGTGGTTAAAGCTCCGCATTTAAAAATATCTGTTTTTAAAATTAACCGAGTGGTTTCTTTTAAATTGTTCCAACGATTAAACTTTTGGTTTAGTTTTTTTGCATTATAGATAATGCGTCCCATCATTAACCTATCATTGCAGAAAACAACGAAAATACAACGTCCTCTTATGCCATCCGCATTCGCCACGGGGTCCCGTCATTACCCGTTAGGTTACTTAACTAACGACAGAGCGGGGGCTAGGCTAGCGCGGGTGTAAAACATAAGTGACGTCTAAATAGCTATCATATATATAGATATTTTACATTCGTCTGACGCAATGATATTCATTCCAGATCACAGATGAACTTAATTGGATTTGCAAGCAATCCGTGTTTGTTTTGAGCCTGCAACAAAAGACTGATTACACAGTTGTGCTGAATAGCCATTACCCCACCCAAGACCCCAACGGGTGCGGCAAACTACCCACCCGGCAGTTTGTGCACCCCACCTTGGGTCTGTCCTTGGAGCAAAAAACAGTAAAATGAAATAATACAACGGTGGCTAGAACTGCAACCTGAATGTGCCCCGCAAAATAATATTACAACAAATTACATTTACATCAAATGAATTAAATAATAACCCATCACATAACCCCGGCTATACATCACAACATTCCAACACAGTTCATATGCACAAACAGATAAAATCCATTACAGAAATGTGCAACCCCCTGCCAACCGACATACTAGCAGTTAGGGGAGGTTTACGAAAACATTATACAAACACAGATATAATCCAACAAGCAAATACTGTATAATTTCGATCGATTAAACACTTTTAATTTTTCTCCAATACTTCTCTGTAAATCTGAAACCCGAGCAAAAATAAAAAATTCCAGAAAATACCAAATATCCCTTAGAACCAACACAGTAAATTTGGGTTCCTGATTCGCCAACTCGGCGGCGGAAGCGCGGCGGATCGGTGGGATCCGCCGCGGTTCCACGGCTCGGTAGACGATTCAGGGGCCCAAATTTCTTGCGTGTTCTTCTACTGTCATTTTAAGCTTTCTGAACCTCCCTGAAAATTTTTTGGACTTCATTTAAAAATCGACAGAAACTTGTGATTTTGGGCTTTTCCGGTTTCGTTTTTTCCGTTCGAAATTCATACAAATTTGCAAGTAAGTTATTTATTGTTTAGCGAGGCTCTGATACCACTGTAAGTCGATGTACAACACCCCACGACATGCGGGGAGGCGGAAATTTAAAAAACGATCTTGTTCTTTGCTTAAACATCAACTAACCGCATGAATCGAAGCTAAACGATAACTAACAAGAAACATAGAAGTTCTATACTACTATGTTTAGGGATTATACCTAACGAATCGTGTCCTTCGTCTTTACGAACTCCTCGTCCTCCTCGGCCTTCTCGAAGTAGTAGACGATCCACCCGAGAGCTTTACTCCAAGCTTAGCCTCTAAACTTGAGGCAACTAACCTTCTTTAAGTGCTAATCAAAGAAGCTAGGTGATAATGAGTGAGGGTTATGATTTAGTTAGTCTAACTAATTCTTGTACTCAACACATGAGAGGGGAGGATTAGGGTTTGAAGAGGGATAGCTTGAGGAGAGAGAAGATGATAATGATAATGAAATGAGAATAGTGAGTTATGATAATATATATCAAGCATTTCTTTTTTTCAAGAAAAGAAAATATATCAATTTAACAACCATGCTTGATAATATCTAGTGATGATTCATCTCCATGGATAATGACATGTATGAATCATCTAGGTGACTCACTAATCACATTCATTGTATATGCCACCTAAACCTCCTTAGTCACCACATTCTAGAAACTTCTCGCACAATTACGAGGACGCCCCTCCTTTCCGCAAAAATACGGAAAAACTTCAGACTGTATAAATCCAATAACCGGATACCAGTAACTGGCTTAAACCAAAGCCGACTGGTAAAAACTGTCCGAAAGTCGTACGTGCGTAAACACACGTATGCGTCCGAACCCTTGTCGTAAAACCATACGACCTCTATATCGTTTCGCCTGGAGTAGGGAAACTCTCTGTGTGGGACTCTAGAGACTCGACTACTACGCTGGCAGTGGGTTTAACCACAGACCGCAAGCAGCACTAGCTGTACGTAACGGCCCCCAGGTAGATGTCGATAAGAAGGCCGATGAGGAAACCCATCCGAACTCCTACTGAGTCTGATGTGACAATCTCCATACAGTCCGGTCCGTTCGTCTAAGACTATCGCATATCGGGCCTAGGGGGCGGCAAGCGTCAGTCCCCTAATAGCGGCATAAGTCGTGTCGGAGCGAAGCCCATTACACCATGAGAAACTACTGGAACCTACCAGCAAATCTCGCTTGCCCTGGCCAGGGACTTTGCGTAATGGCTCTCTGACACAGCGCGATATCAACCCCCAATACCGGGAGAGACGAATCCTGTCTAACCGCCACTGCCTCCAAGTGCTCGGGACTACACCTAACTGCTACCTGTTTGCACGACTCCTTTGACCCGTGGTAGGGTAGCAATCTAAGAACAGTGGGACACACTCGAGGCGAAGTAGCAGTGTCAATTCTGCGGACTATGCTGTACTCATGTCACCTGGGAACTGTTCACTGACGACTGGTATAAAACCAACCAACAGTTCCTTGTGAGTCCTGTCCGGTGTACCCGTAACCTAACGAGCACCTGCATACTATCTCCAGTACGACGTACTGACGGCTGTGGGACAGACCATCTCCCCAACTGGGATGAGAAGCGTACACACTAGTCTACTCCGGAGTATCGACGCTCTGTCTCGATAATCCAACAACTAGGGACCTGAATAAGGATGTGCTTGTAGACTACCCAGCCCCCACTAGTGTGACTGCCATCACAACGCTGGTAGTCAAGCAAGATCCTAAGAGCTCTATCAATACGTATACTCACATATTAAGATAGAAAAAACCAAGTAGCATACTACCATATTTAGCAAGACTGTTATATACATGTGAATATCCCAAGCTTCCATTAAGTAATATACAAACTAGTATGATACAATAATGGCCCCTAGGGCATATACACTAACACAGGCTTCCAAGGTGTCCTGGATGACAGAGTGACTGTCAGAGTTATAGTTTTCCCTCTGACGAGACACAGTATTTTGGACAGGTGGTCCAAGCGGATACTGAGGGAGGCATGGCACGGGATAATGATTAAGTTCAGTTGACGATACAGTCTAAGAAGTTTGGATTTGGAGTTCATTTATGAACTAGGTCCCATCAGATATCCAGACATATTCTAAGACAAGTATTGCTCATTTCGGGAGATGGCCTTCTCCGTGAACTTGAGATAAAGAGAGATATAGAAAGAAACATCAGGGCAGATCCACTCACTGAGGCTATTCCTCGAACGCAATAGTTTCGCAAACGGGCTTTGTGAGACTGATTAGTAGAGGAGTTGGGTGTTCGGTATCACACGGGCTGTGAGTATGCAACATCGCAATAATTAGCCTTGAGTGCAACTGGGAGATTGTTGGATATAGTGCCCTCAGACTCAATTATTGGATCACAGGCACGTGATTGCAATGATTGAGGGAGGACCTATACCAGTAGGACAGTCTTACTCAAGATGATATTATGCTATCTGGTTTATCTTTATCATCATGTACAGCTTTAGGTGACCTTATAGGTCACTATTGCATGTTGATAGAGCCCATAGGATTCTTTCTTGACGGCCAGCAGTATGATGGCGATCATATACATGGGAGCTAGGGTCTATAAGCACATCCTTAAAAGGTCCCCAGTCGTGGGAGTTTTCGAGACAGGGCATCGATACTCCGGAGTAGACTAGTATATACAGTCGAGACCCCGACGAGGGGCGGTGGACGGTCTTACAAGCCATTGGTGTCAGTTGGTTCACTTAAGATGTATACAGGTGCTCATTGGGTTATGAGTACACCGGACAGGACTCGCCGGGAATATGCTAGTTGGTATTATACCTGACGTCAGATAGCAGTTCCCTGGTGACATATGTACAAATTAGTTCATCGACCTGAGATTGTCATTTTTCTCGTGTGAGTTCCCACTGTACTTTGATTACTACCCTACCACGGCTTAAAGGAGTTATGCAAACAGGTTTTAGTTGGGTACAGTCCCGAGCCACATAGAGGCAGTGAGCGGATTGGCATGGGTTTTGTCTCTCCCGGTATTGGGGGTGAGATCGCGCTGTGTCTAGGAGAGCCATTACATGAAGTCCTTGGCCAAGGCAGGAGATTTACTGGTAGGTATTCCAGTAGTATCTCAGGGTGTTCTGGACTACACTCCGACACGACTTGTACCGCTTTTGGGGGTCTGACTTTTACCAACACCCTAGGCCCGCCATGCGATGCTCATAGACGAACGGACCGGACTTTACGGATATTGTCACTGACAGGCTCGGTAGGGTGTCAGGATGAGTTCGCTCATCGACCTCCCTTTTGGTCAATACCTGGTGGCCCGTTACATACGGCTAGTACCTCTGACGTGCTAGTAGTTAAATCCACAACCAAAGTATTGACGAGTCTTTAGAGTCCCCCACAGACAGTTTTAAAGTTTCGGGCGAAACGTTGTAGAGGTCGTATGATATATGGCAAGGTCCGATCATATACGTGCGGTAGTGCATGGATCATGATTAGATGGATCGTACTAGTGGGCTTTGGTTTATGCCGGATCCTAGTATTAGATTTGTTGGATTACTTTAGTCTCATCGCATTCGCATTGAGTCGGAATGCGGGTGCAGGTATGTATATACAGGTGAGGGGTATCCTTGTGATCCGTCACGAGTTTACTTTAGATGTTGCCGTATCTTTTTATTGTTGCAAACATTTGGATTAATGTTTGTAAATGGAAATTGTGAGCTATATGTCATGATAAGGAGCATTTATTGTGACACATGCACAAGTGGTGACTCTTGGTCTCTTTCTTTGTGCATGTGTCATATAATGTGATGGATTTGTATTGAAAGGATAAGGAGAGAGAGAAAGGCGACCATATGGTTGTAGTTTTGCTCTTGTATTATTCTTTATCTCATACTCTCTCTTTTTTATCATATCATTCCAACACAAGAAATGAAAAGGAGAGAAAGCTTCTCATCCTTCTTCTTCCTCTAGCTTATAACCTCCATTAATGGCAACACCTTCAACCTCCATCCAAGCAATGGATGCAAGAGAAAAAGTGATCATGATCAGTCGAAAATACTGCATCTTTAAACCGGCAATTTCCCTGTCATTTGCACTCATCTAGAAGTGTTCAGCATTCATATAGCACATATTAGCAAAATAGTCGTAAAATATCAGATTGCATGTGTTAGACTTTAAAACCGGCACTATAAGGGAAATTTCAGTATTTCACAGCATCGCATCATTCTTGCATATCGCAACTTGTGTTTCGAAGTCTGTGCAGGAAATTTCAAGAGATCGGTCAAAATTACACAACAAAGACTGCTAAAAATACACCAACTCAAGGAATTGGAATCTGGCAATGATCTAGAAGTCATTCAGGGAATAAACATATCAGAAAGTACACCTGAAGACAGAAGAAGACAGTAAATGAATGATGAAGACCTAGCTCAGCCAAGTGGCCGCGGAAGCGCGGCCGGAGCCGCATTGCGCCGCGGTTCCGCGGCGGCTATGCCACGTCATCACCTCAACTTTGCTGCAGAATCTCTCTCTCTGGTCCTACACTTCATAAAGACATGACATTCTCCAGATTACTCCAGAACATTCTGCCAGATCAGCAAGCCCTAAGGTTCCTAACTAAACACCCCAAGCTTCCACAACAAGCTTCACCGAAACTCCCTTAAGAACCTAGAACCTTCTCCCTAACCTCCTAGCTTAGGGTAGAAGCTAAGCCCTAACTAACTACTTCTAGAAGCCTCTCCCTATAACTAACTTTTGGAGGGAAATTCAAAATTCAAAATCCTAGACCTAGGGTTTGGGAAACCTATAAAAGGGACCCAAGGCTCACTTGAAGAGGGGGTTAAAGGTTGTTCAATCTTTGGCTAATCTTTAGTTGCTCAATTCAATTGTTGTGGTTGTTCTTCATCTTCAACCCAACAACTACCACCTCAAAACCCTAACCCTAATCCAATCCAAGATCGAGAATTCAAGATCCTTTGCGTGCAAGCCAAGCAAGTCTTCAACGATCCTTTAGAAGCGGAACCGGACTTCAACGGAGCACGAGATCCAAGCCGATCCACGACTCAAGGAGCCGAGCGACGCTAGAATCGACGATCGAAGTTCCTTCCTCTTGTAGTTCTTGAGAGTTCTAACTAATTGTTGATATAATAAAGGTGAAGATTCTTTAAACTTGCTTATTTTCAATTAGAGCATTATGATTCGTATTCAATTCTTGAATGTATTCTTCGTGATGATACTTGAATAAAACTCCGCTCGTGGAGGAGTCGAAACGATTGTAGAATGATGATGTTGACGAATTTTTAAACGTTTTCTTAAGTCTTATAACAATTGTAAATTCTTGAAAATCAAATGATCGATGATCTAGATCGATGCGAATGCATTCTTGATTCCTTTCGCACGATCTAGAGATCAACGATTGATAATTCGATTTTCAAGAAGCTATCTAGTAAATATGATTCATCGAAAGGACAAAGGATAGGATGAGGAACCCTAATTCTTCGCAAGATCCTTGATCCTCGATGAATCTACATCGATTTAGCATCAATTTGTTAATGGATAAGAAATCATCATTTCGAATCTTCTTCACATCTACGATCAAATCGATTCCTACGAGCTTTACTTCAAATCTTGAAACCTAAATTGATTGGAATTCTATCACTACTTGATTCTTGATGTTTATCGTTTTCTTGATTCTTGATTAGACTTTGATTCTTGAAATTCATCAATATAAATCTTGAATCGTTTTTGCTTTTCTTTTTCTATTAAATTTTTGATTCGAACAAAACAAAATACGAACGAATCGCGCAATCCCTGTGGACGATCCGCACTCACTAATGCGCTACAAATCATCACCGTTATTGATTGCGGTCACATATTTTTTGGTTGTGATTTCATACAAGTTTCTAAATACCGACACATCCGGAAACGATCAATCAAATGGCGCCGTTGCCGGGGATCGCACGCTAATTCGTTCTATATTGAAATTTGAATTGAAAGATTTATTCCATTACAATTTTGTGATCAAAATTCGCGCAAAACACTAAACGATTTGTTGTGGTTTATTGCAAGAAAATCTGGAGCTTGCTGTGCAATTGAAATAATTTCTGGAAAAATCCAGAGAGCTGGAGGATTTAACAGCAGCTTGCAGTTAATTTTCTGTGCAGTGAACAGTACCGACGGCGGCGTTTCCGCGGCCCTAGCCTACTCCTGCGGTGGTTCCGCGCCTGGGTGAAGGGATCTTCGTAGCGAATTGTTCACAGTGAGCTTCTAATTTTCTTATCTCCTTCTCTATCTGCTCCAAATAACAAATTTCTGCAGGCTTCTTTGCAAAAATCGCAGCGCCGCGCAAAAAGAAAAATTAAATTGTGCTTGTTTTGATTTTGTGGTTGTTTGCATATTAATACGGACATTAAGGGGCAAAGACCAAATCCAGATTAGGTGGGGAGTTCATTACGCTTCCTAAGCCCCAAAAATCGCAAAATTTGCATCCGCATTGACCCTCATTAACTAAAAGAAATCTAGAGATGACTCTAAGGACCGTCGCGCTCACTTAGGACAGAAGAAGGCCGTGGGTAATTCATTGCTTATCCGCGTTTTTCTTGTGGTGTCTAAGGCAAGTGTGTCAAAGGGTAGTGGTTACTTAATTAGGCCCACTACTTATGTAGTGGAGAACCTCCCACTTACCTGGCACTTACCTGGCCACAAGAGAGAAAAGGAGGCAGTGGAGGATTTATCCTGCGATTTGTCTTTTGGCAGTTAGGAGCGGTCTAGAGATTTGACCTAGGTGACCCCTAGAATTAGGGTTTTGTGTGTTGCATTTATTGTGATTGCATCATTTTTTCAAAAAAAAAAAAATCCGGCCAATTTTCAAAACAAACACCGCATTCATTCATTCATTTCCCCTAATTATAAGTCAACGCTGTGACTTGTACTAACCCTTTTTTAGTGCAAGATAGGCTGGACACAGGATTCTAGTGCCCGTTTAGTCCGCGTCCCTCCGATCGACTCCGAAGTCGGTATTTCTACATTTACCTCTCCTTTACTCACCACCACACCCACACGGATGGATCATTCTCCATCGAACCTCTTTACCACTACTCTGCCGCCGTCCATTGGTGTGCAGAATCCACCCCGCATCTCTCTCCAAGAGAGGTGCTATCCTTTGCGAGGTCTTCTTTCGGCCTGCTTATCCATTCCACCAGCCAACAGGGATAATTTTGAAATTAAACCCCAATACATCCACCTTTTACCCAAATTCCACGGACTCGAAACTGAAGACTCTTACGTTTTCATCACAAAATTTGAAAACGTATGCGCAATGATGGGTACGTCACAACTTTCAGTGGATGCTATGCGTCTACGACTTCTTCCATTTACTTTGTGCAATATGGCCGAGAAGTGGCTATATAACACTACCGCACATTCTATTACGAATTGGGAAGAATTCATCGCGGCATTCCTTAAGAAATTCTACCCTATGCAAAAGACAGCTCGAATCCGTAGTGAACTGAATCAATTCACCCAGGTTCGTACTGAACCATTCTCTAAATGCTTTGAACGTTTCAAGGATCTTTTGGTTCAATGTCCTCATCACGGCATCCCGAGATGGGATCTTTGCCGAATCATATATGAGGGCATTAACCCAAACACTAAACAGAACCTTGAAAACATGTGTCAAGGCACCTTTATGACCAAGGATGTTGGGGAAGCTTGGAAATTTTTAGAAGAGTTCGCTGAAAAATCACTACAGTGGGAGAGTGGAACCCAATCATTGAATATGGGTGGCGTACACCAAATAGATGTGTCCATAGGTGTTTGAGCGGAGATGGCAGCACTGCAAAAGAAGCTCGAAGCTATGGAACACAAATTTTCAGCTGTCTCCCTAAACCCAATGTCGCTCCCCAAAACTGTATGTGGGTGATGTTCTGATCCTTCTCACTTAACGGAAGAATGTCCATTAAACTCTCAGTTTCAAGGTCATGAGCATACTAATGCCGCATTTCAAAGACCTAGAAATGATCCATATTCTTCCACGTACAATCAGGGTTGGAGGAAGCACCCGAATTTTGCTTGGAACCAACAACAACAGTCTCAAAACACGGTTCCAAGCCAAAATAATTTCCAAAGGACTCTTCCACCACAACAGCAACCACTTCAACTCACTCAGCACCCCTACCAGTCACAAAATTTCCAAACCAGGTCAACACTCCTGCACAGTCTAATCCTATGAAGTTGTCCTGTTCTGACGAATTCTCTCAATTCACTCAAACCATGAAATCACTTTTGTCAAATTTCATAGAGGTTTCGGCTGAGGTTAGATCTTCTGTTAGTGAGATAAAGAAAAACTCAGCGTCCCAAGCTGAGAGTATCAGATCGATGGAAGCTGAAATTGCACGACTTAAAGATGAAATGAGTGCGAGAGAAAAAGGGAAACTTCCATCTCAACCCCTACTGGATCCTGGGCATTAAAATGTAAATGCCATCATAACGTTGAGATCAGGAAGAGTGCTGAATAACCATGTCGGGGAAGGAATTGATGATATTGAAAATCCTATCAATAACACCCCGGCTGAGACCTTTCCTCACACACACACTTCTACTTCTGATCCTTGTTCTTCTACCCCACCGCTTTCTCGCGAGCCTATTCTCTATTTCCCACTAGGCTCGACACCTCAGTATAGCCCTTCTAGTTCTCCACAGACGGTCCCCACTCCTCTTTTGGCAACCCGTCTACCCCCACTTCCTTCTCCTATGATGGACCCGGCACTTATTGCTAAAGCTCCTTACCCGAATCGGTTAAGGGGTAACAAATCGAGTCCTCATATGGAGAAAATTATGAAAATGTTCAAACAGGTTAACATCAACATCCCTCTCCTAGATGCTATTCAACAAGTCCCCGCTTATGCGAAAATTCTTAAGGACTTGTGTACTAGGAAGAGGAAGACTCAAGTGCCGAAGAAGGTCTTCATATCTAATAACATTAGCACTGCTTTTATCCCCCAGCTACCAAATAAACGTAAGGACCCAGGATGTCCTACGATATCGATTTCTATTGGGGATAAAAACATAAATCGTGCTCTTTTAGACCTTGGCGCAAGTGTTAACCTACTTCCATATTCTGTATATGAGCAGCTAGGGATTGGAGAGTTGAAACCAGCTCATTACACTCTCCAAATGGCAGACCGTTCAATCACCAAACCAAGGGGTGAACTAGAGGATGTGTTGATAAAGGTCGGGGAATTTGTATTCCATGTAGACTTCATTGTACTTGATACACAACCTGTAGCAAACCCCCGGAGCCAAATTCCGGTGATTTTGGGCCATCCTTTCCTTGCCACATCCAACGCTGTTATTAACTGTAGAAATGGTTCAATGAACTTATCATTTGGAAATATGACCATTGAACTAAACATCTACAAAGTTGGAAGCCAGCCATCAGAACCCTCTGCTCATATTCTTGATGTGTGCTCTGTCCACGAGATCGCTCCCGATAGTTGCGGAGCTGAGGAACTTTGCTTTACAGATCTCGACGACACTACCACATCTCTGTTTGATCTTACACATGATCTTAGTGAGGACACTTTTCCCACATTTGAGTCCGACACTCCTGACTTTTCTCCACCCGAGTCTGTATCTTTCATAGGCTCTGAGCTTCTTTGTGACTCCAAAAATCACTCGATGATCCCACCTTCTATTATTTCTCCGCCAACATTAGATCTCAAAATTTTACCATCTCATCTTAAATATGATTATTTAGGTGAGAATGAGTCTTTACCGGTTATAATATCTGCTTCTCTAGTATCAGAGCAAGAGAATGCACTTTTATCGGTATTGAGATCTAATGGAGAGGCGTTTGGTTGGACTATGGCGGACATCAAAGGGATTAGTCCCTTGATAGTAGAACATCATATACATGTGATGGATGATGCCAGACCAACCCGAGAACCACAGAGACGGTTGAATCCCGTCATGAAGGAAGCGGTGATGAAAGAGATCGTCAAATGCCTTGATAGTGGTATTATATACCCAATCTTCGATAGCCAATGGGTGAGTCCTATACATGTCATCCCTAAGAAATCTGGCATCACTGTTATTACCAATGAGGCAAATGAGTTGATTCAGACACGCGCCCAAACTGGGTGGCGTATTTGTATTGATTATAGAAAACTCAATTCTGCCACGAGGAAAGACCACTTTCCTCTACCTTTCATTGATCAAATGCTGGAACGCTTAGCTGGAAGAGAGTATTATTGCTTTATGGATGGATACTCTGGCTATAATCAGGTCCCCATAGCCAAAAAGGATCAAGATAAAACCACTTTTACTTGTCCTTTTGGTACCTTTGCTTACAGTCACATGCCCTTTGGGTTATGCAATGCTCCCGCTACCTTTCAGCGGTGTATGATGGGGATATTCACTGACATGGTAGAGAATTTTCTGGAGATCTTTATGGACGATTTCTTAATTTTTGGAGACTCTTTTTCTGATTGCCTAGCGAATCTTGACGCAGTTCTTACTCGTTGCAAAGAGAAGAACTTAACTTTGAATTGGAAAAAATGCCATTTCATGGTGCAAGAGGGAATTGTGCTTGGACATGTTATTTCACAGAAAGGCATTGAGGTTGACAGAGCTAAGATAGATGTCATTCAAAACCTTCCTCATCCCAAAAGCGTCAAAGATATTCGATCTTTCCTCGGTCATGAGGGCTTTTATAGGAGATTCATTAAGGATTTTAGCAAAATTGCTAGACCTTTAACTCTTCTCATGGCCAAGGATACGACCTTCCACTTTGACTCGGACTGTGAGACAGCTTTCGACTCACTCAAACACTCCCTCACTACAGCCCCGTTTCTATCATCTCTAAATTGGGACAACCCCTTTGAGCTGATGTGTGATGCATCCGACTTTGCAGTAGGTGCAGTCTTAGGACAGCACATTGAGAAGATACCATACGTGATCTATTATGCGAGTAAGACCCTGAATGATGCTCAAATCAACTATACAACTACCGAGAAAGAACTTTTGGCAGTTGTATTTGCATTAGAAAAATTCAGGCCTTACTTGATTGGCTCACCTATAGTTGTGTACACTGACCATGCCGCCTTAAAACATCTTCTTGCGAAGAAAGAAGCAAAAGGTCGGCTAATACGTTGGATCCTTCTGTTACAAGAATTTGATCTTGTTATCAAAGATAAGAAAGGATGTGAAAACGTAGTAGCCGACCATCTTTCACACATTTCTTCTTCCCCTGTGACCCTGCCGATCAATGATTCGTTTCCTAACGAACAACTCTTGAGCGTATCTAATGAACCTTGGTTCAGAGATATTGTGAACTATCTTGTCACGGGACTTATACCCAGCGATTGGTAAAAACAGGACAAATACCGTTTTCTATCCCGAGTAAAACACTCTTACTGGGATGATCCTTATCTGTTTAAATACTGTTCTGATCAGATCATTCGCCGGTGCGTCCCGAAAGAAGAGTTCAAGAGTGTTCTTTCTTTTTTTCATGATGAGGCCTGTGGGGGTCACTTCGGTCCTAAAAAGACGGCGGAGAAGGTTTTGCAATGTGGATTTTATTGGCCTACCTTGTTCAAGGACGCATTTGACTATTGCAAAACCTGTACACAATGTCAGTACATGGGTAGAATTTCCCGGAGAAATGAAATGCCTCAGCAACCCATCTTAGTGGTTGAAATTTTCGATGTTTGGGGCATTGACTTTATGGGTCCCTTTCCCATCTCCTTTGGGAATCTGTACATACTGCTGGCGGTTGATTAAGTCTCAAAGTGGGTTGAAGCCATTCCAAGTCGCACTAATGACAAGAAAGTTGTCATTAAGTTCTTAAAAGAGAATATCTTTTCACGATTTGGACACCTACGCGCTATCATTAGCGATAATGGGACACATTTCTGCAATAGGTCTTTCGAGACTCTAATACGGAAATACGCAATCAACCACAGACTTTCTACACCTTATCATCAACAAACGAGCGGGCGGGCTGAGATTTCAAATAGGCAGATCAAACTAATCCTGGAGAAGACTGTTGCTAAGAATAGAAAAGATTGGTCAACCAAACTAACGGATGCTCTTTGGGCATTCCGAACTGCATTTAAAACCAACCTAGGGATGTCTCCATATAGGATAGTGTTTGGGAAGGCATGTCACTTACCTGTCGAGATTGAGCATAAAGCATTGTGGGCTATTAAGGAAATACATTTTGACCTAAACCAAGCCTGCACCTTTCGGAAGCTGCAACTAAATGAGCTAAGCGATCTCCGCGATGAAGCTTATGATAACGCTGTAATCGTAAAGAATAGGACCAAGGTTTTTCACGATAAAAACATTTTGAGGAAAACATTTTCACCTGGTCAACAAGTCCTTCTTTATGAAATTCTGGGATGGGTGACCTACTGGGAAGTAGCCTCTTTCTTGAGTCCGGTTCATTGAAAGGGAAAAAACCGTGCGGTTTCGTCAAAAGAGGACAATACCATCTGTGTTTGTGGGTGAGTCGTGATAAATATGGTATCAGAGCCCGTCCCTCAAAAGTAGGTCTGTGGTTCGAGGACGAACCATTGTTCTAAGTAGGGGGAATGTAATACCCCAGGTGGAATTGGGGATGAATACCACCTACCCCGTGAGAAGTGAGATATTATCCGGTATCGAGATGGGGATCTAACCGATACGGATACACATGGGGACCCACTGTAGAACAATGCGGAGTATCGAATTCCATTCCAAAAGAGGGCATGATCAGAACTATAAATGGAATGATACCACTCCTATAACATAGAGGCACCTTTTGGATGAATCGGAACTCCAGAGTTTGAAGAACTCCGTAGTTAAGCATGCTTGAGCTAGTGAAATTCTGGGATGGGTGACCTACTGGGAAACAGACCCTTTCTTGAGTCTGGTTCATTCAAAGGGACAAAACCGTGCGGTTTCGGCCAAAGCGGACAATAGCATCTGTGTTTGGGGGTGGGTTATGACACCCATCAATTAATCCATATCACACACCAGAAAAAGGAACGAAAATACAATGTACGTATATGCCATCCGCATTCGCCACGAGGCCCCATCATGCACCGTTAGGTTACTTAACTAGCGGCAGATCGGGGGCTGGACTAGCGCGGATGCAAAACATATACAACATCTACTAGTATATATAAATACATATATATATATATATATAACATTCGTCCCAGGAATGATATAAGCAACATCACAGAACATCAACAAGCAACACAGAATGTTGGATAATCTTGGAGCCTCGGGTTTCACTTGAACCGCAAATGAGACCCGACGTTCCCGGTCGTGTGGATAGCCCGTGCAATGAAAACCTGGACCCCTACGAGCGCGGCAAGTTTCCCGCCAATCCCAGAAGTGAGGCAACCCCAATCAACAAAGTGAATGGGCCACCCAGCACTTCGCGGAATCTGGTAACTTAAGAACTCCATAGTGGGTCATCCTATAACCCCTACGAGTGCGGCGAATAGCCCGCCAATTCTAGATTAAGGCCCCCTCCGTCTCAACGTCATGAGATGTGGGCCCATTGCCCTCTAGAACCCGGCTATTCGAGCACTCCACCGCGAGGTAATCCTAGTACAGAAAATAAATATATATATATAAATGGCGACATCGACCTTAACCCGGCCGTGCCCCAATAAAAGAATATACAATCTGGCAGAGACGGCTGTCCACATGTCGGACGCTCGCCCCACAGTAACGAATATACAAATGAATCTGAACTGTACTACTATCATTGCACTACTGTCTATCTACCACGAAAATCCAACCACAATAACATCACAAACATAGATCATCAACGTGAATGTCATGTTCGCAAACCCATCTAATAGAACATATAGCAATTAGTCGGGTTATACCGCTCAATGACATTCACGGTCGCAGATGCTAAAACATGTACTGATAAACACACACTTAAAATTTCGATCGACTAAACTTTTCCGTATAGGCCCCAAATGCAAACTAGCACTCAAACAAATATGGGCCAAAATCATATTTCTATATATAAAAGTGCCAGAAGAAAATTGGCTCACTTTGGCCACAAGACGACCGCGGAACCGCTTCCAATAGGCAAGTATTGCCGCGGTTCCGAGGCCATTTTGTTGGATGAAGCGTTCAAATTTCTTTTGGTGCTCTATATTTGCCTGCACATATTTTTAAGAAACTTTGAAAGATTTTTTGAACAACTTTTAAAATTGACAGCAAACACATGAAAATGGAAATACGAAACGGAAAAATTGGTCGATCGAGATTTTAACCTTATGCAAACAAGCTAGTAATGGCTTATGGGGTGGCTATGATACCATGTTGGGGTACGCCATTGCCCTGGCCATCTACCGTAGCCGGTGTGGAACAAAAATAGCGTTTAAAAAACTTTGCGCTAGCGAACCAGACCAAAAGATCGAACCATAAAGCTATACTAGCTAACTAACAAGAGCTAATCTACTATGATAGAGTATTATACCGAACGAACCAAGTCCTTCGGTCTTCCGTCATCTTCCTTGGCTCCTTGAGGCGTGTTTGATTGAACTCGGCCGCCGGTCTTCCTTCGTCGAAGATGATCCACCCGAGGGATGTAGCTCATGGCTCTATCTCCACATCAAAAGCAAGTGAAGCAACTAGAGATTTTAGGTTGCTAATCTAGAATGTCTAGGATGTAGTGAGTGTTTTAAATGTTTATCAATCTCACCTGCTCTTTTAATTCTCAACTCATGAGATTGCAGAGAGGAGGTTGAAGTTGAAGGTAGAGGAGCTCAAGAAATCACTAAAGAGGAGAGTGAAGCATGATGGTGAGAAAGCCAACCAAAAATTATGAAACATCTCATGTAAGAGAAAATGAGAAGCCAAGGTTTTGTAAAAACAATTCTTTCAATATAAAATAAAGCACATGCTTGAATAGTTTTCACAAATGAATTTATTCATTTGTGCAAACTATTCAAGAATAGTTCTCACCATACTCCCCTCTCTCAATTATCCACCTTATTATCCATTTAAAATAAATGGTCAAATCCAAAATGAGGTGTCCACCTTGTACAATGTTATCCGTATAAATACGAATTATATTCTACTGTATATACATACCTTTATTCGTACCGAAATACGAATACCCGAAGAGATAGAATAACACAATGAACATAATACTAGAATATACATATCGAAATACATATACTTAAATTATTAAATCAATACCTGATTTAATAATCCGGCTCAAACCCGAGCCGGCTAGTATTATCAAATGTCCTATCGAAAGTCCTTGTACATAGTACAATCAATCGATCGGAAACCTGCACGTATGCAATACGGCTACTGCATCATTTCGCCAGAACCAGGGAAGCTCTCTGTATAGGACTCTAAAGACTCGTCAATACGCAGGCGGTGGATTTAACCACAAGCACGTCAGCGGCACTAGCTGAATGTAACGGCTACCCTGGTATTGAGCGAAAGTAGGCCGACGAGCAAACTCATCCGAACCCCTATTGAGCCTGTCAGTGACAATCTCCGTACAGTCCGGTCTATTCGTTTTAGAGTATCGTATATCGAGTCTAGAAGGGTAGATAAAGTAAGTCCCCTAATAACGAGATATTTCTTGTCGGTATGTAGCCCATCACCCACTAAGAAACGACTGATCCAAATCAGTAATTCTCGTCTACCTTGGCTAAGGATTTCTGGTGATGGCCACCCATGCTCCACGCGATATCAACCCCCAATACCGGGAGAGACGAATCTCTGACGATCCGCTCACTGCCTCCATTTGGCTCGGGACTGTACCCAACTAAAACCTATTTGCACGATGCCTTTTAACCGTGGTAGGGTAGTAATCAAAGCACAATGGGAACTCACACGAGACAAATGACAATCTTAGGTTGACAGACTAACATGTACACATGTCACCTGGGAACTGCTATCTGACAATAGGTATAATACCAACTAGCATGTTCCCGGCGAGTCCGTCCAGTGTACTCGTAACACAATGAGCACCTCTATACTATCTTCGGTGACTGACTGACACCAATGGCTTGTGAGACCGGCCACCGCCCCTCGTCGGGGTCTTGAAAAGTATACACTAGTCTACTCTGGAGTATCGATGCCCAGTCTTGATACTCCCTCGACTACGGACATTTAAGGATATGCTTATAGACCACCCAGCTCCCACGTATATGATCGACATCATAATGCTGGTAGTCAAACAAGAATCCTATGGGCTCTATCAACATGTAATAGTGATCTGTAATACCACATAAAGCATGTACATGATGATAGAGGCAAAGCAGATAGTATACTATCATCTCGAGTAAAAATATTCTACCCGTATAGGTCCTCCCTCAATCATCATAATCGCGTGCCTACGATTATAATAATTGACTTGAGGGCACTATAGCCAACAAAGCATACGTTCTATTTTTGTTTCGTTTCTGCAATGATATGGTTAAATGATGGGAAAAACATTAATAAGATTAATGCTTATAAAAGAAACCTAAAGATGATGTAGAATCAAATTTTTCAAAAAGGTAGCTCTAGTTCTTTCTTTGCATAGTGGTATTCCTTGATGAATATCTGGCACCTCATTCGATGAGAAAAGAGCCTTGATCCCTTCACCGGGAGTGACCTCTTTAGCAAAACTAGCAAATACTACAACCCACTCGGTTTTTGTAACGCTTTGAAAATTCGTTTGGGTCAGTTATAGGTTAATTAGTGATAATAAGTGATTTCCGTAAAAACCAGTTAAAATTATTTTTTCCCACATAGACCAATACAAATAAATAACTTATATGTATTTGTGTTTTAATAGTGATTTTTTAATCATATGTTCACTTAATTACTTTCTTATGTACTAATTTCTTAAATATTATTTTATCTTACACATTGCACATTAATCTAATTCTAGTCAAGGGTTGGTGTAGGTTAACTTGTGTTTTATGCACCATGACAACCTAATCTAAAAAAAAATAAAAATAAAAATGTAACATGTTCTTCTTTCTTTATCTCATAGGTTCTAGAATTCTCATTTAAAAGAAAATGAATAAGAAAAAGAAATTGAGGTATGGGAGGCATTAAATGCTTGTATGGCGCTCTCTCTCTCTCTCACACACACTCTCTAGAATTCACTCTCTATCTATCTCTCTATCTCTCTCTTTCTCTTTGGGCTGCTTCTCCCCTCACCTTCCCTCTTCTTGCAAAGAAAAGTTTAAGCTCTCTACCTCACATCAATTTCTCTAAGCTTAACACAAATCCCTCCAAAAATCATCAAAAAAATCTCATTTTTCAATCTCTTAAGGGTTTGTTAAGGCAAGTCCTCATCTTGCGTGTTTATCTCCTCAAGTGAAGGTCCCATCTAAATCTTCTTGAGGTATGAGTTATGTCTACTTCTTGTTTTGCTAATCCTTGCACTAATGATTCTAAATTAGGTATTAGGTTAATGTTTAGTATAAGTGTAGAATCTTAAGGAAAGGGTTAGAACAAGATTAGGGTTTTAGTGGCTATTAGAGGAATCTTGGCTCATATTAAAGTAGTTTCGTGTTTTTAATCCATCTCTTTGCACTAAAACACCTTAATGTGTTAAATTAAGTGCCTAAATACGATTTTTGTTAATATTAGTGTTCAAACGCGATCTTCTTTTAAGCTCGAAGTTACGGAGATAAGTTGCAATTAATGTGAGATAGTTACTGGACTAGGAGCACACCCACGAAGCCCGAGACCCCAATCCTCTTTCTAGGCCGTAAATAATTGGGTTCTGGCCGCAAATTGCAGCCAGATTAGTGACCTGGGTGTCAGGTTTTTTGTTGTAGGTGTTTGCTATATATTATAGTACTTTGGCTTGTGCAACTTTTCCTAATTTCACTTGTATCAAAATCTGGAGCCGTTTTGCTTTAAATGCGAAGTTTTTGTAATGTGTGATACATGGGTTTCGAGTCTAGTTTTGGTGTTTGCTGTGAATCACAGCAAATCGGGGTGGTTTCTTACGTCAACGCTCACGTTTTGGTGCTCCGAGTGCACACACATTTAGTTTGTGGGCGTTAGCTTTCTCGTGCGGTCTTGATATCGCATTTTACCGAATATAAGACTTATTTGTTGCATTATCAGATTCTAGGATCGGTCACAGAGATGTTAGACGTGGCACGGAAAGACAAGGCTGAGATTGGATCAGATTGGCCGAGGTGTCCCGGTGAGTAGATGTACACAACTACGGAGGAATCGTCTAGATGGCGCAAGGCGCCTGATAGTTAGAATTTCTATTAGTACTTGCATTTATATGCGTAATTCCTAGTTGTTCATCTCGTTGCATCGCATCATTTATATAAATATATGTGATATCATCTCATAGGCCACTTGTACCATTACCATTGGTTTATGCTGCACGGGCACTATTCATGTAGACATACACACCTTGGTAATTGCTATGCCACGAACACTATATAACTTGATTAAATCAGAATATAAAACCATTGCAACATATATGATTTGTAATCATGTATTTGTATATTCAATTCATAAGGATGGATACGTAGGATTGTTAGTCATATGCATATACCTCATTGTATCATCATTCATGCATAGTTTTCTAGTAACGCATCGTATTTCATATTGTTGATACCATAAGCATTCATCATCGCCGACATGTGTACATATGGTGATTTTTTTTTAGGATTTCGGTAGTATGAGATTTCTGAATTTTTGGGAAAACCGAAAGATTTTTATAAACCGTTATCATTTTAATAATACAAGTTATGGTTTTCTCGTGATATGATGTATGTGTCGTCCACCATGAGATTTCTCGGTTCCTGAGAGGTATCATACACCGGATTCGAGGAGGAGGAGGAACCGTCCGCGGATGCATGGTGGACCCGGTGAGGTACCCCAGGGCAAGATGGTCGCAGATGATGGCGTTGAGACCGGTGGGGGAGCACTACCGACCGGTTATTTGTGACGCGGCGGATATCCGGAGGATACCGACGTAGTCTTGAGATATTAAGATTATGGGCCAGTCCGGATTGACGGAGCCTGAGGTATTGAGATTATGAGCCAGTCCGGATTGCCGGAGCCCGAGATATTGAGATGTTCATATTTGGTGTTGATGCTTGACCCAAATTTCTATTGATTTCATTGATGATACTACAGTTAAATTACAGAAGTTTTACAAAGATAAGGAGACAGATTTTCTCGTACTAAACATATTCAGATCTCATGTTGTTTATGCATTCATGTTGCGTACATACCAGTGCATCGCATCACATTAGTATATGTAGGCTGTGATGAAATTGCGTGCATGCTTACGATAGCCTTATTAGATGTTACTTACTACTCACGAGTTGGAAACTCACCCCCGTTGTGCCACAGTGTCTTGCAGGTTTGAACCGTCAGCGTAGTAGCGGCGGGCGTTCTTCCTCTTTTGGCTTCATTTGTTTGATTTGCAGCTTGCTCGTAGGTGGGTTGCTCGGATATTTTTATTCCATCATGTACATTATATTATATCTAGTATAATCCATCTACCCTTATATATTTGACTAGACAGTTAGACTCGTGAGACTTGTATTTGTGGTGTTTGGTGTCGATGCTCAGTTGAGCCTACGTGGTTTTTTCTTGTTTCTTGCTTTCAGATACTTATTGTGCACTTTTGATATACATATTGCATGCGGTTGTGATTCCACCTTGGGCGAAGAGCTAGCTCCCACTTGGGGATGCCTTATTTCATTTATATGTATTTTCATGTGTTGTACCCATTTGGGGGCCAGTATTTACAAAAGAGACTGCCGAAATTCTTTGGAAAATATGATGTTGTTTTTAAATGTTTAATGCCATTTATTTTGTTAAAACCACGAGCTTTAAAACAAGTTTTTCCTTTACTCTAATTGTCAAATGGTTTAGTTTCTGGGCTTTGGCTTACTTAGATTACGTTGCGCCTTGAGACGTTTCGTAGTTTAAGTGTCAGTCATGTTCCGTAACTTTGGGTAGTAACAAAGTTGGTATCAGAGCGTTAGGTTTTACCTTTCTGAAAGTAGGATGACCTTTGGTAGATGGAGCAGGTGACTCAAGCAGAGTGACGTAGTGTATGTATGTTCTGCGGAATACTTACGATACGGTACTCCGTCTAAGTGACCTTAGGATATAAGATTGCTCGTACTTCCTTCCTTGGTTCCATATATCCTTTGATTTGATCGCAATGTTCCTATCAATCCCGTTTCTTGTTCTAGCCACTATGCTACCGGAGACTACGAGGACTAGAGGGCTGCCGCCAGGGATGAGATTAGAGTAGACTCGTTTGGGACGAGGGCCGATCAGGGAGGTACGCCTACCCCTCACGGACAAAGTGATCCGCTTTCTCCAGGACGGATAGCTAGGCTGGAGTCGAGTATTTATGACTTGCGACAGATGGTTGGATTTTTGGTTGAGGCTAGCCGAGCTCCGAGAGCTGATGATGTCCATCCTACTGCAAGGACTGTGATTGTACCTGCTGCTCAGGCAGCTGTTTCTGTTGTTATCAAGATTATTTCCGTATTCTTACAGGAATTTTTGAGGCTGAAGCCTCCAGTTTTTACAGACACAGATGCAGTGAAGGCTCCATAGACAATCCTCGATAGGATGGGTAGTATTTGTCATTCACAAGGATGTTCTGACGAGATATGGATTGAACTTACGAGTCTTCGTCCAGAGAGGTCTTGCTCAGACGCGGTGCGAGTTAGTTGAGAGAAGCCGAGCGGCAGATCTACTTCCTGTGACTTGGGATGAGTTCATAGCAATATTTCTTGCTCGTTTCCTTTCGGAGAGCGTTCGAGATCCCCGAGCTCGTAGTTTCGAGCCTTTGCTTAAGACTTCAGGGATGACGGTGTCCGAGTACGACATTTAGTTTACTCAGCGGTCCGATATGCTCCTTACCTAGTGGACACTGAAGAGAAACGGATAAAGAGGTTCGTGTGGAGTTCGGACATGCAGTTATTTCTTGTTGTTGGTGCCTGAATTTTGACACTCACTTCGCTGCTATGAACGCAACCGTACTGTTGGTGGAGCGCATTTCTATGACTTTAGTCATTTCTAGACCGAAGCTGATCCGTACCGGTATGCCAGCTCAGAGGCGATTGATAAGCGCAGTTGCAACAAGTATTCTTTCGGTGTTTCTTGCGATGCGTATTTCTGTTAGGTGCTGTTTGAAATAGTATCCGCATATTTTGTATCGAAGTCTAGCAGATAATAGTCCTTGCTAAATCAGCCACTTGTTGTGATTTCTTCCCTAGGCTAGTCTTTTGTAGCTCTCTGTGTTTCTCATTCGTGTTTGTTTTGTTCGTATCGGAGATAGGGATTCTTCTGTCAATTTGATTTTTCTCGATATGTTTGACTTCGAAGTTCTTCTGAGCATTGATTGGTTAGCCATACGTTATGCATTCGTAGACTACTGTAAGAAGGCAGTCAGATTTAGTTTTCCGGGTAAGCCAGTTCTTGTTTGTTTTCGGGGAGACCGTAGCGTCGCATTTCCCAGTTTGATTTCGTCTTTTCGCGCTAGTCAGCTTTTTAGAAATGGATGTCAGGAATTCTTGGCATATGTTTGTGATGTTAGAGCCACAGAGGTCCCGTTACACCAGGTCCCAATTGGGAGAGAGTTCCAGATGTTTTCCTGACGAGTTTCTTGGTTTGTCGCCAGAGTGCGATACTGAGTTCTTCTTTGACTTGATTTCCGGCACGGAGGCTTTTTCTATACCTCCATATCGGATGGACCTGGCGGAGCTTAAAGAACTGAAGGAATAGTTGCAAGATTTGTTGGATAAGGTCTTGTTCGTCCGAGTGCGTCACCTTGGGGAGTTCCTGTTCTGTTAGTCAACAAGAAAGCCAGCAGTTGTGTTTATGCATCGATTTTTGTCATATTGAATCGGGTTACTGTGCGGAACAGATGTCCCTTACCTCGTGCTGAAGATTTGTTCGATTGCTCCAGGGTGCGGGACATTTTTCAAAGATTGACTTGTGGTCATGTTACCATTAGTTGCGGGTTGGATAAGATGATATTCTGAAGACCGCTTTTCACACGTTAGGGGCGTTACGAGTCTTAGAGATGTCGTTCGAGCTCACCAATGCCCCAGCAGCGTTTATGGATTTGATGAACCGTGTATTCAGGCCGCTTCTTGATCAGTCTATCATCATGTTCGTGGAGGACATCCTAGTATACTTTTAGAGCCGAGTGTAGCCTGGGCAGTAATTGAGGACTTCGTTGCAGACTTTGAAGGAGCACCAGCTATTCGCTAAATTATCCAGGTGTGTTTTCTGGTTGGATGATGTTGAATTCTTGGGTCACGTAGTTACAAGGGATGATAAATATGGAACTAAAAATGATTGGGGTCGTTCAGCACTTGCCCAGACCTGTATCAGTGACGGAGGTTCGTAGCATTTTGGGTTTGGACGGATACTATTGATATTTTGTATAGGATTTTTCGCATATAGCTGTAACGTTGACCGGGTCGACCAGGAAGGTAGTTTCTTTTCTATGGACCGAAGTATGCGAGCAGAGCATTCAGTAGTTGAAGACTCATTTGATTTTCGGCGCCAGTATTATCTTTTCCTTAAGGATCAGGCGGTTTTGTTGGTTATTGCGATGCTTCTCGTCTGTTGAAGAAGCACGAGCAGAACTATACCACGCATGACTTAGAAATGGCTGTGGTGATTTTTTTACACTTAATATTTAGAGACACTACTTATACGGTGAGTCATGCCAGATATTCATGGACCATAAGAGTTTTGGTACATTTCTTCAGCAGCGAGATCAAAATTTGAGACAGCACAGATGGATAGAGACAGTGAAAGATTATGACTACGAGATTCCTTGTCATCCGGGCAAAGAGAACGATGTAGCAGATGCCTTGAGTCGAGAGCCCGGTGGTAGCTTTCCTTGTTTGAGAACAGTTCAGAGACAGTCGACGGCAGATTAGCAGATTCTTTGTGACAGCCGAGTACAGTTCGAGTTTAGGTCGACTGGGGGAAAACCTATCCATGTCCGTGCACATCCATAGTTATATGATTATATTCATGAGGCATAGTCCGAGGACGTTTGTTTGTCAGAGATCTTATAGCAGGTTCGACAGGGAAGAGATTCAGTGTTCATGATTGATGATCAGGGAGTACTACGATTTGGGACTCGACTATATGCGCCAGATTCCGAGGGACCGAGGCACGAGATCTTAGAGAAAGCGCATCAGTCAATATATATGAATCATGAATTGATAGAAGTTTACTAGTGTGAATGGATGATGAGAGATGTCACGGGTTTTATTCGGGATGCTGACTTGTCAGCAAGTCAAGGCAAAACATCAGAGGCCAGCAGGAGAATTACAACCTTTGCCCATTCCGGAGTGGAAATGGGAATAAATTTTTATGGATAGTATCGTGGGTCTACCTAGGACCAGTCGAGAGTATGACTCTATTTGTGTGATCCTAGACCGATTGACGGAAGCAGCTCACTTTTGCCAGTCAAGACCATTTTTGGATTCATTCAGTATTCTCAGACATAGGTTGATGAGATAGTGTGACTATATGGAGTTCCGACTTGTATTGTGTCAAAGATAGGCACCCAGTTCACTAGCCGACTATAGCAGAAACATCAAGAGGCTTTGGACACTTCGATTAAGTTTCGGTACAACTTCCTACCCGTAGACCGACGGTCAATAAGAGCGGACCATTCAGACACTTGAGGATATGCTCCGATCTTGCATTCTAGTTTACGGTGGCAGTTAGGATCGTCACTTGCCCTTGATAGAGTTTTTTTATAATAACAGCGTCCAGGAGAACGATTCAGATGCCACCTTCGAGATGTTATATAGAAGAAAATTTCGATCACCCGTTTGTTGGACAGAGCTCAGTGAGAGAAGTATTTTGGGGCTACGGATTTTGCAGGAGATTAGCGAAAAGATTCAGATGATTTGGGATAGGATGAGAGAGGCCCATTGTAGGCAGAAATCTTATGCAGACCAACGTCGGCACAGACTCGAGTTCGTCGTTGTAGATCATGTTTTCTTGAAGGTTTCTCAGAAGTAGGGCGTGTCGAGATTTGGAAAGAAAAGGAAGGCTTAGTTCCCGATATGTAGGTTCTTTGAGATTCTTGAGCGTGTCGGCGCAGTTGCTTATCGTTGGCTCTTCCACCCAGCTTTCCAGATATTCACCCCGTGTTTCATGTATCAATGCTCCGCAGGTACCTTCATGACCCCTCTCACGTGATACAACATTAGACGATCCAGCAGGAGCACAATCTTTCTTCTAGATCGGCGGGTGAAGAATCTGAGGTCATACCGACTGTAATGGCTCTTCATGGCCCGAGTGGGGAACAGGTCACGTGGGAAGCTGAAGGCGAGATGAGGGAGAATATCCCCATCTCTTCGAAGGTACGTGTAGTTAGGATTTTAAATTCGAGGACCGAATTTCTTTAAAGGGGGAAGATTGTAACGCTTTGAAAATTCGTTTGGGTCAGTTATAGGTTAATTAGTAATAATAAGTGATTTCCGTAAGAACCAGTTAAAATTATTTTTTCCCTCATAGACCAATACAAATAAATAACTTATATGTATTTGTGTTTTATTAGTGATTATTTAATCATATGTTCACTTAATTACTTTCTTATGTACTAATTTCTTAAATATTATTTTCACTTACGCATGGCACATTAATCTAGTTCTAGTCCAGGGTTAGTGTAAATTAACTTGTGTTTTATGCACCATGACAACCTAATCACATTTTTTTAAAAATAAAAATAAAAATGTAACATGTTCTTCTTTCTTTATCTCATGGGTTCTAGAATTCTCATTTAAAAGAAAATGAATAAGAAAAAGAAATTGAGATATGGGAGGCATTAAATGATTGTATGGCTCTCTCTCTCTCACACACACACAGACACACTCTCTTGAATTCTCTCTCTCTCTTTGGGCTGCCTCTCCCCTCACCTTCCCTCTTCTTGCAAAGAAAAGTTTAAGCTCTCTACCTCACATCAATTTCTCTAAGCTTAACACAAATCCCTCCAAAAATCATCACAAAAATCTCATTTTTCAATCTCTTAAGAGTTTGTTAAGGCAAGTCCTCATCTTGTGTGTTTATCTCCTCAAGTGAAGGTATCATCTAAATCTTTTTGAGGTATGAGTTAAGTCTACTTCTTATTTTGCTAATCCTTGCACTAATGATACTAAATTAGGTATTAGGTTAATGTTTAGTATAAGTGTAGAATCGTAAGGAAAGGGTTAGAACAAAATTAGGGTTTTAGTGGCTATTAGCGAAATCTTGGCTCATACAAAAGTAGTTTAGTGCGGTTAATCCATCCCTTTGCACTAAAACACCTTAATGTGTCAAATTAAGTGTCTAAATACGATTTTCGTTAATATTAGTGTTCAAACGCGATCTTCTTTTAAGCCCGAAGTTACAGAGATAAGTTGCAATTATTGTGAGATAGTTACTGGACTAGGAGCATACCCTTGAATCCCGAGACCCTAATCCTCTTTCTAGGCCGCAAATAATTGGGTGCTGGCCTCAAATTAAGGCTAGATTAGTGACCTGGGTGTCAGGGTTTTTGTTGTAGGTGTCTGCTATATATTGTAGTTCTTTGGTTTGTTCAACTTTTCCTAATTTCACTCGTAACAAAATCTGGAGCCGTTTTGCTTTAAATGCGGCATTTTTGTAATGTGTGATACATGCGTTTCGAGTCTAGTTTTGGTGTTTTCTGTGTATCACAGCAAATCAGGGTGGTTTCAGACGTCAACACTGACGTCTTCGTGCTCCGAGTGCTCACGCATTTGGTTTGTGGGCGTTAGCTTTCTTGTGTGGTATTGATATCGCGTTTTACCGAATATAAGCCTTATGTGTTGCATTGTGTGATTCTAGGATCGGTCACGGAGGTGTCGGATGTGGCGTGGAAAGACAAGGCTGAGATCGGATCAGATTGGCCGAGGCGTCCCGGTGAGTTGATGTACACATCTACGGGGGAATCGTTTGGATGGCGTAAGATGCCTGATAGTTAGAATTTCTATTAGTACTTGCATTTATATGCGTAATTCCTAGTTGTTCATCTCGTTGCATCGCATCATTTATATAAGTATATGTTATATCATCTCATAGGCCACTTGCACCATTACAATTGGGTTATGCTGCACGTGCACTATTCATGTAGACACACACACCTTGGTAATTGCTATGCCACAAACACTATATAACTTGTTTAAATCAGAATATAAAACCATTGCAACATATATAATTTGTAAGCCTATATTTGTATATTCAATTCATCAGGATGGATACGTAGGATTGTTAGTCATATGCATATACCTCATTGTATCATCGTTCATGCATAGTTTTCTGGTCACGCATCGTATTTCATATTGTTGATACCATAAGCATTCATCATCACCGACATGTGTACATAGCGTGATTTTTCTTGTGGATTTCAGTAGTATGAGATTTCTGGAGTTTTAGGAAAACCGCAAGAATTTTATAAACCGTTATCATTTTAATAATACAAATTGCGGTTTTTTCGTGATATAATGTATGTGTCTTCCACCATGAGATTTCTCGGTTCCTGAGCGGTATCATACACCCGATTCGAGGAGGAGGAGGAACCATCTGCGGGTCCATGGTGGACCCGGTGCGGTACCCCGGGGCAAGATGGTCGCAGATGATGGTGTTGAGCATGGCGGCGGAGCACTATCGACCGGTTATTTGTGACGCGGCGGATATCCGGAGGATACCGACTTAGTCTTGAGATATTGAGATTATGGGCCAGTCCGGAATGCCGAAGCTCAAAGTATTGAGATTATAAGCCAGTCCGGATTGCCGGAGCCAGAGATATTAAGATGTTCATATTTGGTGTCGATGCTTGACATGTATTTCTATTGATTTCATTGATGATACTACAGTTAAATTACGGTAGATTTACTAAGATAAGAATACATATTTTCTCGTACTGAACATATTCAGATCTCGTGTTGTTTATGCATTCATGTTGCATACATACCAGTGCATCGCATCACATTAGTATATGTAGGCTGTGATGAAATTACGTGCATGCTTTCGATAGCCTTATTAGATGTTACTTACTACTCACGAGTTGGAAACTCTCCCCCGTTGTGCCACAGTGTCTTGCAGGTTTGACCCGTCAGCGTAGTAACGGTAGGCATTCTTCCTCTTTTGGCTTCATTTGCTCTATTTGCAGCTTGCTCGTAGGTGGGTTGCGAGGATATTTTTATTCCATCAGGTACATTATATTGTATCTAGTATACTCCATCTACCCTTATATATTTGACTAGACAGTGAGACTTGTGAGACTTGTATTTATGGTGTTTGGTGTCGATGCTTACTTGAGCCTACGTAGTTTTTTCTTGTTTCTTGCTTTCAGATAATTATTGTGCACTTTTGATATACATATTGCATGTGGTTGTGATTCCGCCATGGGCGAAGAGATAGCTCCCGCTTGGGGATACCTTATTTCATTTATATGTATTTTCATGTGTTGTACCCAGTTGGGGGCCAGTATTTACAAAAGAGACTGCCAAAACTTTTGGGAAAATATGATGTTGTTTTTAAATGTTTAATGCCATTTATTTTGTTAAAACCACAAGTTTTTCCTTCACTCTAATTGTCAAATGGTTTAGTTTCTGGGATTTGGCTTACTTAGATTAAGTTGCGCCTTGAGACATTTCATAGTTTAAGTGTCAGTCACGTTCCGTACCTTCGGGTCGTAACAAAGTTGGTATCAGAACATTAGGTTTTACCTTTCTGAGTGTAGGATGACCTTTGGTAGATGCAGTTGGTGACTCAAGCAGAGTGACGTAGTGTGTGTATTTTCTGCGGCATACTTACAAAATGGTACTCCGCCTAAGTGACCTTAGGATATAAGATTGCTCATACTTCCTTCCTTGGTTCCATATATCCTTTGATTTGATCGCAATGTTCCTATCAATCCTGTTTCTTGTTCCAGCCACTATGCTGCCGGAGACTACGAGGACCAGAGGGCTGCCGCCAGGGATGGGATTAGAGTAGACTCGTTTGGGACGAGGACCGATCTGGGCGGTATGCCTACCCCTCAGGGACAGAGTGATCCGCCTTCTCCAGGAGAGATCGCTAGGCTGGAGTCGAGTATTTAGGACTTGCGACAGATGGTTGGATTGTTGGTTGAGGCTAGCCGAGCTCTGAGAGCTGATGATGTCCCTCCTACTACAAGGACTGTGATTGTACCTGCTGCTCAGGCGGCTGTTTCTGTTGTTATCAAGATTATTTCTGTATTCTTACAGGAATTTTTGAGGCTGAGGCCTCCAGTTTTTACAGACACAGATGCAGTGAAGGAACCGTAGAAAATCCTCGACGGGATGGCTAGTATTTGTCATTCACAGGGATGTTCGGACGAGATATGGATTGAGCATGCGAGTCTTCATCTAGAGAGGTCTTGCTCAGACGCGGTGCGAGTCAGTTGAGAGAGGTTGAGCTGCAGATCTACTTCCTGTGACTTGGGATGAGTTCATAGCTATATTTCTTGCTCGTTTCCTTTCGTAGAGCGTTCGAGATCCCTGAGCTCGTAGTTTCAAGCATTTGCGTAAGGCTTCAGGGATGACGGTGTCCGAGTACGACATTTAGTTTACTCAGCGGTCTGATATGCTACTTACTTAGTGGATACAGAAGAGAAACGGATAAAGAGATTCGTGTGGAGTTTGGACATGCAGTTATTTCTTGTTGTTGGTGCCTGCATTTTGACACTCACTTCGCTGCTATGAACGCAACCTTACTGTTGGTGGAGCGCATTTCTATGACTTCAGTCATTTCTCTACCGAAGCAGATCCGTACCGGTATGCCAGCTCAGAGGCGATTGATATGCGCAGTTATAACAAGTATTCTTTCGGTGTTTCTTCCGATGCGTATTTCTGTTTGGTGCTGTTTGAAATGGTATCCGCATATTTTGTATCGAAGTCTAGCCGATAGTAGTCCATGCTAAATCAGCCACTTGTTGTGATTTCTTCCATAGGCTAGTCTTTTGTAGCTCTCTGTGTTTCTCATTCGTGTTTGTTTTGTTCGTATCGGAGATAGGGATTCTTCTCTCAATTTGATTTTTCTCGATATGTTTGACTTCGAAGTTCTTCTGAGCAAGGATTGGTTAGCCACGCGTTACGCATTCGTGGACTACTGTAAGAAGGCAGTCAGATTTAGTTTTCCGGGTAAGCCAGTTCTTGTTTGTTTTCGGGGAGACCGTAGCGTCGCCTTTCCCAGTTTGATTTCTTCTTTTCGCGCTAGTCAGCTTTTGAGAAATGGATGTCAGGAATTCTTGGCATATGTTTGTGATGTTAGAGCCACAGAGGTCCCGTTGGACCAGGTCCCAATTGGGAGAGAGTTCCAGATGTTTTCCTGACGAGTTGCTTGGTTTGTCGCCAGAGCGCGATACTGAGTTCTTCTTTGACTTGATTTCCGGCATGGAGGCTTTTTCTATACCGCCATATCGGATGGACCTGACGGAGCTAAAAGAACTGAAGGATCAGTTGAAAAATTTGTTGGATAAGGCCTTGTTCGTCCGAGTGCATCACCTTGGGGAGTTCCTATTCTGTTAGTCAAGATGAAAGACGGTAGTTGTGTTTGTGCCTCGATTTTTGTCAGATTGAATCGGGTCTACTGTGCGGAACAAATGTCCCTTACCTCGTGCTGAAGATTTGTTCGATTGCTCCAGGGTGCGGGACATTTTTTCAAAGATTGACTTGTGGTCAGGTTACCATTAGTTGCGGGTTCGAGAGGATCATATTCTGAAGACCGCTTTTTACACGTTAGGGGCGTTACGAGTCATAAAGATGTCGTTCGAGCTCACCAATGCCCCAGCAGCATTTATGGATTTGATGAACCGTCTATTCAGGCCTCTTCTTTATCAGTCTATCATCGTGTTCATGGAGGACATCCTAGTATACTTTTTGAGCCGAGTGTAGCCTGGGCAGTAATTGAGGACTTCGTTGCAGACTTTGAGGGAGCACCAGCTATTCGCTAAATTATCCAAGTGTGTTTTCTGGTTGGATGATGTTGACTTATTGGGTCACGTAGTTACGAGGGATGATAAATATGGAACCAAAAAAGATCGGGGCCGTTCAGCACTGGCCCAGACTTGTATCAGTGATGGAGGTTCGCAGCATTTTGGGTTTGGATGGATACTATTGATATTTCGTATAGGATTTTTCGCATATAGCTGCAACGTTTACCGGGTCGACCAGGAAGGGTGTTTCTTTTCTATGGACCGAAGTATGCGAGCAGAGCTTTCAGCAGTTGAAGACTCGTTTGATTTTCGGCGCCAGTATTATCTTTTCCTGAAGGATCAGGCGGTTTTGTTGGTTATTACTAAGCTTCTCGGCTGTTGAAGAAACACGAGCAGAACTATTCCACACATGACTTAGAAATGGCTGCGGTGATTTTTTACACTTAAGATTTGGAGACACTACTTATACGGCGAGTCGTGCCACATATTCACGGACCACAAGAGTTTAGGGTACATTTCTTCAACAACGAGATCTAAATTTGAGACAGCACAGATGGATAGAGATAGTGAAAGATTATGACTGCGAAATTCCTTGTCATCCGGGCATTGAGAACGATTTGGCAGATGCCTAGAGTCGAGAGCTCGGAGGTAGCTTTCCTTGTTTGGGAACAGTTCAGAGACAGTCGACGGTAGATTAGCAGATTCTTTGTGACAGCCGGGTATAGTTCGAGTTTAGGTCGACTGGGGGACAACCTGTCCATGTCTGTGCACATCCACAGTTATATGATTATATCCGTGAGGCATAGTCCGAGGTCGTTTGTTTGTCAGAGATCTTAGAGCAGGTTCGACATGGCAGAGATTCAGAGTTCGTGATTGATGATCAGGGAGTACTACGATTTGGGATTCGACTATATGAGCCAGATTCCGAGGGACCGAGGCACGAGATCTTAGAGAAAGCGCATCAGTCAGTATATATGAATCATGAATTGATAGAAGTTTACTAATGTGAATGGATGAAGAGAGATGTCACGGGTTTTGTTCTGGATGCTGACTTGTCAGCAAGTCAAGGCTGAGCATCAGAGGCCGGCAGGAGAATTACAACCTTTGCCCATTCCGGAGTGGAAATGGGAATAAATTTCTAACGATAGTATCGTGGGTCTACCTAGGACCAGTCGAGAGTATGACTCTATTTGAGTGATCCTAGAACGATTGACGGAAGAAGCTCACTTTTTCCAGTCAAGACCATTTTTGGATCCGTTCAGTATGCTCAGACATATGTTGATGAGATTGTGATACTACATGGAGTTTCGACTTGTATTGTGTCCAACATAGGCACCCAGTTCACCAGCCGACTATGGCAGAAACTTCAAGAGGCTTTGGACACCTCGATTGAGTTTCAGTACAACTTCCTACCCGTAGACCGACGGTCAATAAGAGCGGACCATTCAGAATCTTTAGGATATGCTTCGAGCTTGCATTCTAGTTTACGGTGGCAGTTGGGATCGCCACTTGCCCTTGATAGAGTTTTCTTATAATAACAGCGTCCAGGAGAATGATTCAGATGCCACCCTTCGAGATGTTATATAGAAGAAAATGTTGATCATCCGTTTGTTGGACAGAGCTCAGTGAGAGAAGTATTTTGGGGCCATGGATTTTCCAGGAGATGAACAAAAATATTCAGATGATTTGGGATAGGATGAGAGCGGCCCATTACAGGCAAAAATCTTATGCAGACCGACGTCGGCTCAGACTCGAGTTCGTCCTTGTAGATCATGTTTTCTTGAAGGTTTCTCCGAAGAAGGGCGTGTCGAGATTCGGAAAGAAAAGGAAGGATTAGTTCCCGATATGTGGGTTCCTTGATATTCTCGAGCGTGTCGGCGCAGTTGCTTATCGTTGGCTCTTCCATCCAGCTTTCCAGATATTCACCCCGTGTTTCATGTATCACTACTCCGCAGGTACCTTCATGACCCCTCTCACGTGATACAGTATTAGAAGATCCAGCAGGAGCACAATCTTTCTTTTATATCGTCAAGTGAAGAAACCGAGGTCCGAGGTCATACAAACCGTAATGGTTCTTCGTGGCCCGAGTGGCGAAGATTTCACGTGGGAAGCTGAGGGCGAGATGAGGGAGAATATCCCCATCTCTTTGAAGGTACGTGTAGTTAGGATTTTAAATTCGAGGACCGAATTTCTTTAAGGGGGAAGATTGTAACGCTTTGAAAATTCGTTTGGGTCAGTTATAGGTTAATTAGTGATAATAAGTGATTTCCGTAAGAACCAGTTAAAATTATTTTTTCCCACATACACCAATACAAATAAATAACTTATATGTATTTGTCTTTTATTAGTGATTATTTAATCATATGTTCACTTAATTACTTTCTTATGTACTAATTTCTTAAATATTATTTTAAGTTACACATTGCACATTAATCTAGTTCTAGTCAAGGGTTGGTGTAGATTAACTTGTGTTTTATGCACCATGACAACCTAATCACATTTTTTTAAAAATAAAAATAAAAAAGTAGCATGTTCTTCTTTCTTTATCTCATGGGTTCTAGAATTCTCATTTAAAAGAAAATGAATAAGAAAACAGAAATTGAGGTATGGGAGGCTTTAAATGCTTGTATGGCTCTCTCTCTCTATCTATCTATCTCTCTCTCTCACGCACACACACTCACTAGAATTCTCCCTCTCTCTCTCTTCGGGCTGCCTCTCCCCCCACCATCCCTCTTCTTACAAAGAAAAGTTTAAGCCCTCTACCTCACATCAATTTCTCTAAGCTTAAAACAAATCCCTCCAAAATTCATCAGAAAAATCTCATTTTTCAATCTCTTATGGGTTTTATTAAGGCAAGTCCCCATCTTGTGTGTTTATCTCCTCAAGTGAAGGTATCATCTAAATCTTCTTGAGGTATGTGTTAAGTCTACTTCTTCTTTTGCTAATCCTTGCACTAATGATACTAAATTAGGTATTAGGTTAATGTTTAGTATAAGTGTAGAATCGTAAGTACAAGGGTTAGAACAAGATTAGGGTTTTAGTGGCTATTAGAGAAATCTTGGCTCATATTAAAGTAGTTTAGTGTTGTTAATCCATATCTTTGCACTAAAACACCTTAATGTGTTAAATTAAGTGTCCAAATATGATTTTCATTAATATTAGTGTTCAAACGCGATCTGCTTTTAAGCCCGAAGTTACAGAGATAAGTTGCAATTCTTGTGAGATAGTTACTGGACTAGGAGCACACCCATGAAGCCCGAGACCCCTATCCTCTTTCTAAGCCGCAAATAATTGGGTTCTGGCCTCAAATTAAGGCCAGATTAGTGACCTGGGTGTCAGGGTTTTTGTTGTAGGTGTCTGCTATATATTGTAGTTCTTTGGTTTGTGCAACTTTTCCTAATTTCACTCGTATCAAAATCTGTAGCCGTTTTGCTTTAAATGCGACGTTTTTGTAATGTATGATACATGCGTTTCGAGTCTAGTTTTGGTGTTTGTTGTGTATCACATCAAATCGGGGTGGTTTCAGACGTCAACACTCACGTCTTGGTGCTCCGAGTGCACACGCATTTAGTTTGTGGGAGTTAGCTTTCTTGTGCTGTCTTAATATCGCGTTTTACCGAATATAAGACTTATGTGTTGCATTGTGTGATTCTAGGATTGGAGACGGAGGTGTCGGACGTGGCGCGGAAAGACAAGGCTGAGATCGGATCAGATTGGCTGAGGTGTCCCGGTGAATTGATGTACACATCTACGGAGAATCGTCTGGATGGCGCAAGACGCCCGATAGTTAGAATTTCTATTAGTACTTGGATTTATATATATAATTCCTAGTTGTTCATCTCGTTTCATCGCATCATTTATATAAATATATGTTATATCATCTCATAGGCCACTTGCACCATTACCATTGGGTTATGCTGCACGGGCACTATTCATGTAAACACACACACCTTGGTAATTGCTATGCCACGAACACTATATAACTTGTTTAAATCAGAATACAAAACCATTGCAACATATATGATTTGTAAACCTGTATTTGTATTTTCAATTCATCAGGATAGATACGTATGATTGTTAGTCATATTCATATACCTCATTGCATCATCGTTCTTGCATAGTTTTCTAGTCACGCATCGTATTTCATATTGTAGATACCATAAGCATTCATCATCGCCGAAATGTGTACATACGGTGATTTTTCTTGAGGATTTCAGTAGTTTGAGATTTCTGGATTTTTGGGAAAACCGCAAGAATTTTATAAATCGTTATCATTTTAATAATGCAAGTTACGGTTTTCTCGTGATATGATGTATGTGTCGTCCACCATGAGATTTCTTGGTTCCTTAGCGATATCATACACTCGATTCGAGGAGGAGGAGGAACCGTCTGTAGGTGCATGGTGGACCCGGTGCGGTACCCCGGGGCAAGATGGTCGCAGATGATGGCGTTGAGCCCGGCGGGAGAGCACTACCGACCGGTTATTTGTAACGTGGCGGATATCAGGAGGATACCGACGTAGTCTTGAGATATTGAGATTATAGGCCAGTCCGGATTGCCGGAGCCTGAGGTATTGAGATTATGGGCCAGTCCGGATTGCCGGAGCCCGAGATATTGAGATATTCATATTTGGTGTCGATGCTTGACATGGATTTCGATTGATTTCATTGAGGATACTACAGTTAAATTACAGAAGTTTTACTAAGATAAGAATACAGATTTTCTCGTACTAAATATATTCAGATCTCGTGTTGTTTACGCATTCATGTTGTATATATACCAGTGCATCGCATCACATTAGTATATGTAGGCTGTGATGAAATTGCGTGCATGCTTACGATAGCCTTATTAGATGTTACTTACTACTCATGAGTTGGCAACCCACCCCCGTTGTGCCACAGTATCTTGCAGGTTTGACCCGTCAGCGGAGTAGCGGTGAGCGTTCTTCCTCTTTTGGTTTCATTTGCTTGATTTGCAGCTTACTCGTAGGTGGGTTGCGAGAATATTTTTATTCCATCATGTACATTATATTGTATCTAGTATACTCCATCTACCCTTGTATATTTGACAAGACAGTGAGAGTCGTGAGACTTGTATTTATGGTGTTTGGTGTCGATGCTCACTTGAGCCGACGTGGTTTTTGCTTGTTTCTTACTTTCAGATACTTATTGTGCACTTTTGATATACATATTGCATGTGGTTGTGATTCCGCCATGGGCGAAGAGCTAGCTCCCGCTTGGGGATGCCTTATTTCATTCATATGTATTTTCATGTGTTGTGCCCATTTGGGGGCCAGTATTTACAAAAGAGACGGCCGAAATTTTCGGGAAAATATGATGTTGTTTTTAAATTTTTAATTCCATTTATTTTGTTAAATCAACGAGCTTTAAAACAAGTTTTTCCTTCACTCTAATTGTCAAACGGTTTAGTTTCTGGGCTTTGGCTTACTTAGATTACGTTGCGCGTTGAGAAGTTTCGTAGTTTAAGTGCCAGTCACGTCCCGTACCATCAGGTCGTGACAAAGTTGGTATGAGAATGTTAGGTTTTACCTTTCTGAGTGTAGGATGACCTTTGGTAGATAGAGTAGGTGACTCAAGCAGAGTAACGTAGTGTGTGTATGTACTGTGGTGTACTTATGATATGGTACGCCGCCTAAGTGACCTTAGGATATATGATTGCTCGTACTTCCTTCCTTGGTTCCATATATCCTTTGATTTGATCGCAATGTTCCTATCAATCCCGTTTCTTGTTCTAGCCACTATGCTGCCGAAGACTACGAGGACCAGAGGGCTGCCGCCAGGGATAAGATTACAGTAGACTCGTTTGGGATGGGCACCGATCAGGGCAGTGCGCCTATCCCTCAGGGAAAAAGTGATCCGCATTCTCCAGGACGGATAGCTATGCTGGAGTCGAGTATTTAGGACATGCGACAGATGGTTGGATTATTAGTTGAGGCTAGCCGAGCTCCGAGAGCTGATGATGTCCCTCCTGCTGTATGGACTGTGATTGTACCTGCTGCTCAGGAAGCCATTTCTGTTTTTATCAAGATTATTTCCGTATTCTTACAGGAGTTTTTGATGCTCAAGCCTCCAGTTTTTACAGATACAGATTAAGTGAAGGATCCGTAGACAATTATCGACAGGATGGCTAGGATTTGTCATTCGCAGGGATGTTCTGATGACATATGTATTGAGCTTGCGAGCCATCGTCTAGAGTGGTCTTGCTCAGACGCGGTGCGAGTCAGTTGAGAGAGGCCGAGCTGCAGATCTACTTCCTGTGACTTGGGATGTGTTCATAGCTATATTTCTTGCTCGTTTCCTTCCGGAGAGCGTTCGAGAAGCCCGAGCTCGTAGTATTGAGCCTTTGCGTAAGACTTTTGGGATGACGGTGTCTGAGTACGACATTTAGTTTACTCAGCGGTCCGATATGCTCCTTACCTGGTGGATACTAAAGAAAACGGATAAAGAGGCTCCTGTGGAGTTTGGACATGCAGTTATTTCTTGCTGTTGGTGCCTGCATTTTGATACTCATGTCGCTGCTATGAACGCAACCTTACTTTTGCATAAGGGCATTTCTATGACTTCTGTCATTTCTGGACCGAAGCGGATCTGTACCGGTATGCCAGCTCAGGGCGATTGATAAGCGCAGTTGCAACAAGTGTTCTTTCGGTGTTTCTTCCGAAGCGTATTTCTGTTTGGTGTTGTTTTAAATGGTATCCGCTTAATTTGTATCGAAGTCTAGAGGATAGTAGTCCTTGCTAAATCAGCCACTTGTGATTTCTTCCATAGGCCAGTCTTTTGTAGCTCTATGTGTTTCTCATTCGTGTTTGTTTTGTTCGTATCGGAGATAAGGATTCTTCTGTCAATTTGATTTTTCTCGATATGTTTGACTTCGAAGTTCTTCTGAACATGGATTGGTTAGCCACGCGTTATGCATTCGTAGACTACCGTAAGAAGGCAGTCAGATTTAGTTTTCCGGGTAGGCCAGTTCTTGTTTGTTTTCGGGGAGACTGTAGCGTCGCCTTTTCCAGTTTGATTTCTTCTTTTCGTGCTAGTCAGCTTTTGAGAAATGAATGTCAGGAATTCTTGGTGTATGTTTGTGATGTTAGAGACGCAGAGGTCCCGTTGGACCAGGTCCCGATTGGGAGAGAGTTCCAGATGTTTTCCTGACGAGTTTCTTGGTTTGTCGCCAGAGCGTGATACTGAGTTCTGCTTTGACTTGATTTCCGGAACGGAGGCTTTTTCTATACCCCCATATCGGATGGACCTGGCGGAGCTTAATGAACTGAAGGATCAGTTGCAAGACTTGTTGGATAAGGGCTTGTTCGTCCGAGTTTGACACCTTGGGAAGTTCCTGTTCTTTTCGTCAAGAAGTAAGACGGCAGTTGTGTTTGTGCATCGATTTTTGTCAGATTGAATCAGGTTACTGTGCGGAACAGATGTCACTTACTTCGTACTGAAGATTTGTTCGATTGCTCTAGGGTGCAGGACATTTTTCCAATGATTGACTTGTGGTCAGGTTACCATTAGTTGCGGGTTTGAGAGGATGATATTCCGAAGACATCTTTTCACACCTTACGGGCGTTATGAGTCTTGGAGATGTCGTTCGAGCTCACCAATGCCCCAGCAGCGTTTATGGATTTGATGAACCATGTATTCAGGCCACTTCTTGATCAGTCTATCATCGTGATCATGGAGGACACCCTAGTATACTTTTAGAGCCGAGTGGAGCCTGGGCAGTAATTGAGGACTTTGTTGCAGACTTTGAGGGAGTACCAGCTATTCGCTAAATTATCCAAGTGTGTTTTCTGGTTGGATGATGTTGACTTCTTGGATCACGTAGTTACGAGGGATGATAAATATGGAATAGAAAAAGATTGAGGCCGTTCAACACTGGCCCAGACCTGTATCAGTGACTGAGGTTCGCAGCATTTTGGGTTTGGACGGATACTATTGATACTCGTATAGGATTTTTCGCATATAGATGCAACGTTGACCAGGTTGACCCGGAAAGGAGTTTCCTTTCTATGGACTGAAGTATGCGAGCAGAGCTTTCAGCAGTTGAAGACTCGTTTGATTTTTGGCGCTAGTATTATCTTTGCCATAAGGATCAGGCGGTTTTGTTAGTTATTGCGATGCTTCTCGGCAGTTGAAGAATCATGAGCAGAACTATTCCACGCATGACTTAGAAATGGTTACGGTGATTTTTTTACACTTAAGATTTGGAGACACTACTTATACGGTGAGTCGTGCCAAATATTCACAGACTACACGAGTTTAAGGTACATTTCTTCAGCAGTGAGATCTAAATTTGAGACAGCATAGATAGATAGAGCTAGTGAAAGATTATGATTGTGAGATTCTTTGTCATCCGGGCAAGGAGAACGATGTGGCTGATGCCTTAAGTCGGAAGCCCGGAGGTAGCTTTTCTTGTTTGAGAACAGTTCAGAGACAGTCGACGGCAGATTAGCAGATTCTTTATGACAGCAGAGTACAGTTCGAGTTTAGGTCGACTGGGGGACAACCTGTCCGTGTCCGTGCACATCCACAGTTATATGATTATATCCGTGAGGCATAGTCTGAGGTCGTTTGTTTGTCAGAGATCTTAGAGCAGGTTCGACAGGGCAGAGATTCAGAGTTCGTGATTGATGATCAAGGAGTACTACGATTTGGGACTCGAGTATATGCGCCAGATTCCGAGGGACTGAGGCGCGAGATTTTAAAGGAAGCGCATCAGTCAGTATATATGAATCGTGAATTGATAGAAGTTTACTAGTGTGAAGGGATGAAAAGAGATGTCACAGGTTTTGTTCGGGATGCTGAATTGTCAGCAAGTCAAGGCTGAGCATCAGAGGACGGCAGGAGAATTACAAACTTCGCCCATTCCGGAGTGGAAATGGGAATAAATTTCTATGGATAGTATCGTGGGTCTACCTAGGTCCAGTCGAGAGTATGACTCTATTTGAGTGATCGTAGACCGATTGAAGGAAGCAGCTCACTTTTGCAAGTCAAGACCATTTTTGGATTCGTTCAGTATGCTCAGACATATGTTGATGAGATTGTGCGAATACATGGAGTTCCGACTTGTATTGTGTCCAACAGAGGCACCCAGTTCACCAGCCGACTATGGCAGAAACTTCAGGAAACTTTGGACACCTCGATTGAGTTTCAGTACAGCTTCCTACTCGTAGACCGACGGTCAATCAAAGCGGACCGATCAGACTCTTGAGGATATGCTCCGAGCTTGCATTCTAGTTTACCGTGGCAGTTGGGATCGCCACTTGCCCTTGATAGAGTTTTCTTATAACAACATCGTTCAGGTGACCGATTCAGATGCCACCCTTTGAAATGCTATATAGAAGTAAATGTCGATCACCTGTTTGTTGGAAAGAGCTGAGTGAGAGCAATATTTTGGAGCCACGGATTTTGCAGGAGATGACGAAAAAGATTCAAATGACTTGGGATAGGATGAGAGCGGCCCATTGCAGGAAGAAATCTTATGCCGACTGACGTCGGCGCAGACTCGAGTTCGTCGTTGTAGATCAAGTTTTCTTGAACGTTTCTCCGATAAAGGGCGTGTCGAGATTCGGAAAGAATAGGAAGGCTTAGTTCCCGATATGTGGGTTCCTTGAGATTCTCGAGCGTGTCGGCGCAGTTGCTTATCGTTTGCTCTTCCACCCAGCTTTCCAGATTTTCACCCGTGTTTCATGTATCAATGCTCCGCATGTACCTTCATGACCCCTCTCACGCGATACAGCATCAGACAATCTAGCAAAAGCGCAATATGTAGCAACTCCAATTTTTGTATACATCAAATTCGTTTAAATTTGAAGTATACTTGGGGTATTTAATGTTGCTGTTACCACTTTTAGTATTTATTTTCCCACAATAATTACAAGAAGGAGCTTGTAGCTCATTGGTAACTGTAGGGTTCCTAGGCACTCTCAAGAGCTCTCACAAGGCATCAACCATGCCAATTTCAAATTTTTAGGGTGCCGAGAAAACCTAATACGGATCGTTGACTAGAGTTTAGGCAAAAAACGAAACTAGTTAACATCTTAACTAAAAGAGAGAGGCTACAACCTTTGTAGATCCTTTTCCCCACTTCCTTAGCTCCACGTAGGCGTCCTCTCGCTGTCCATCTTGAATCCCGAACTCAATCGTCGGCTTCATCAGGGAAATGGGCGGACTAGGTCGTCGGCTTCATGCCGAAGATGATCTACGATGAGGCATCACAAGTTCAAGCTCCAACTTCACCAAGTTGTGAAACTTGTGAAGAAAACACCCTATACTACTTGGCAAGAGGTAGAGGGTGAAGAAATAGGAGGTGGGTTCACTTTAGAATTGGATTTCTCTCACTTTTGCTCAAGTTGCCATTGATGGACTTAAGCTTTTCTTGAAGAAGAAGATGATGAAGAAGAAGAAAGAATATGATAAGTCTTCTAAAATGAAAAAGAAAATGAAAACTTATCATAATCTTAACCATAGTTAAGTGTAGAGAATGAACTAGCATTCGATCAGAATGTCGGGAATCCTGTTGAATTGCCCGACTTGATATTGAAAAGAGTTTTCGATAATGAGACTAAAACGCCGCGGATCAGCGAGAGGACGCCTACGTAGAGCTAAGGAAGTGGAGAAACGGATCTACAAAGGTTGTAGCCTCTCTCCTTTAATTAAGATGTTAACTAGTTTCGTTTTTCTCCTAAACTCTAGTCAACGATCCGTATTAGGTTTTCTCGGCACCCTAAAAATTTGAAATTGGCATGGTTGATGCCTTATGAGACCTCTTGAGAGTGCCTAGGAACCCTACAGTGGTATCAGAGCCTAGCTAGAGCCTTAGGCGATGCGTAGACGGAGTTAGAAGTCCGATCGACCCGAAACCCCGACTTTAAACGGCTCTCTGGACATTTTTGAAAATCGTGGTTTTTTCAAGATTAAAAATATGCAGAAAAATCAGCAGGAATATCTAAGAGTTACTGTGAAATTCGAGCTCCTGTATCCATCAAACCGCCGCGGATCCGCCGCATAAGCATGGCTTAGGCGGCGGTTCCGCGGTTGAAATGTCTCTTTGTTTAATGAATTTTGCACAGTAATTATTAGTTTCCATTGGTGGTTTTCCTAGGAATTTTTAATATTTTTTCAAGAGTTGAATTTTCTGGGTTGTATTGGGGACTCGGTGTATCGATCGGATTGTCTAATTTTGTCAGTGTGTTTTTCCGGCTATTTTTAGAATATGTTAAAAAGTTCGACCGGATATAAATACCCATTTTTTCCCCTGCCGGGAAATTTCCAATTGTTGGATTTTTCCGTAGTTTAACGACATTCTAAGTAGTGCAGGTAACGCGATGGTCCCTCTAGAAGACAACAAACATTAACTCGATTATGTGACCGTCTTGAACTACCCTTTGAACCTTCGGGTTTGGGACAGTACGGCGTGCCACATGTGAGGCGTTGGCTTGACCCTTCTACGGCTGGACCGTTGGTACTGAGGCACGAACTGAATGCTGTTAGACTTATTTCATGCGTTGAGCTGTATCGGGAAAACTTGGGTGCTCGATTGTTCGATCGAAAAGTTTAGCATTTTCTATTTATCCGGAATGTGATACAATAATTGGAATTCACAAACAGTTATGAGATAACGGAATGAATGTTATAAACATAGCAGTTTAGTCTCACTTCATCGGTTGCCACGGAATTTTGATGAGATCAAAAGTCCGTCGCAATCACGTAGCGTACGCGGATACTCGCCGGGTAAACTTAATAGACAGCCTTACCCCATAGCCCCGACCAAGTGACTGTAGGAGAACCCCGTCGCCGAAAGAATCCGTTCGGGTGCTCGCGGCAGCGGTGTTCCGCCTTGGTACACTTCGTCGACGGCGTCGGGGGTGCGGCCGCCTACTAAAGTTTGCGACGAGCATTCGATCAGAATGTCGGGAATCCTGTTGAATTGTCCGACTTGATATTGAAGAGAGTTTTCGATAATGAGACTAAAATGCGGGGTTTATAATTGTTAGGCATGCGATGTCTAAGTATTTCATTTGTTTAGGCATGCGATGTCTAAAGAGGTTGCGAATTCCAACTGTTGTAGTTTTACACTTTCTTTTCTGTGACCGTAAGTGTAGTATGTTGATTTCGCCGGTTTCGTTGCTATACGTCAACGACAATTGGGGTATGCATACTTACTTACGTTGATGACATGTGATGTTATTGTTGCTGGATATGTTATATTGGATTGTCGTGTTAGAATAGCCGGGGGTTTTTATGTGAGATGAGTGTTTTTCATTTTCATTCATGTAAAAACTTGTATGTAATATTCTTTTATTTGGGGCACTTCCAGGTTGCGGAAGTTGTCACCTTTTGTATATTATTTACTTTTCCGTATTTGGATAGACCCAAGGAGGGGAGCACAAGTAACCGGGTTCTGGGATCCAGTGGGAGACCAACTCGAGGAGTCGAGTCCGGGTCTCCTAACCCTAGAATTGGTAGGGTTGCTTTCCGCTCTCGTAGGGGTCTAGGGGTGTGGGATTGGCTATTCATCACGACCGTGGAATCCGTGTTTTATACTGGCTCGTATTGAAAACACGGACGTCCTAGTATATCCAATGTTTCATATGTTTCTTCTGCTGCGATATCTGTGATGTGATCATGTGATGTTCTGTGATAGATACTGTATATAGTATATATGATATATTATATAGACGTTACTTATGTTTTGCACCCGCACTAGCCCTGCCCTGCTCTGTCGTTAGTTACCTAACCTAACGGTGCACGAGGGGACATCCAGGCGAATGCGGATGGCATAAGTGTGCGTCGTATTTATCTGTGATGTTTAGGTGACTTAAATGATGGGACTTCATTAATGTGATTAATGAAATAAAAGAAACCTAAGATGTTGTAGAATCAAATTTTAAACTAAACAGGTAGTTACAATTCTTGCTTTGCATAGCGGTATATATGATATACCCTGCACCTTATTCGATGAGGAAAGGACCGAGATCCCTTCACCGGGAGTGACTCCTTTAGCAATAACTGGCAGATGCTACATACTCGGTCTGCTTTTGATTGCTTTTAAGAGTTTTTGCTTTGCACAGTGATATATATGATATATCCCGCACCTCATTCGACGAGGAAAGGGCCGACGATCCCTTCACCGGGAGTGACCCCTTTAGCAAAACTAGAAAATCCTCAAAATCACTCCATTTCAAAACTTCATTTGATTCTACAACGATATCAAGTTCATTACGCTCATGGTTTTCTGAAAAACCTGCGTAGCCCTCCGTCAATTCAGATATGTAATATTCAGTATTCGTGCTGCGGTTGTTTGGCATGCGTCAAGGCGTAGTGTACGGTAGCTGATTATTACTTGTCTGTAGCATGAGATGCGATTGGATTAAGGTATTCGTACGGCGTTGTTTGGCATGTGTCAAGGGTCGTACGGGTGGGTTTAATTCAATCACGAATTGTACGGGTTGAACTTGACTAGCGGAGTATGGGTTGTTTGGCATGCGTCAAGGTCATAGCACGCTAGGGGCAAAATATTATCGGGAATTTCAAGTGTTGAAATTTGCAATGAGATTGCATACCTTCTATGAGATAGTTAGATCCCGATACCCACTGCGAGTAAGAGTTACTCCTGGGAGAGTTTTACATATTATAATTAGCCGATCAAGTAGGTGTCTAGAAAGGTGTCAACGGGATTACGCCTCTGGGAAAACGAGGTTTACATTAATTAGGTTCGTGCGAAAGCACGGGGGACCTCCCTCAAAGTACCGACACTGGCCTGGCTGAAAGATTGGCGAACTTGTAGTGTGTAATTAATCCCGGCTAGTCTTTCCTTTTAGGGTTTGAAGGAAGATTTGATAAAAAACAGTGGGAGCCATCCTGATTAGATAAGATAATAACCAATCTGATCTTGCACGAGCATACGCTAAAGTGTTTTCTTCTCTCTCTCCAGGTAGCGACCATGTCATGCCCTAATAAAGATAATAATATGGATGTATTGACCGAACCCGCATGTTATACTGTGCTGGGGAACGTTGGTTCCGTTCTTTCTTATAAGAGTTATAGGACTGAACAGGATATAGGGGAATACCAGGATTCCCATGCCACCCGAATGAAGAAAGTACATGTTGATGCATTTTCTTCGGGTGTGTTCGTTACAGAGAACTGTTTCTCCATTTGCTCTACGTCCTGGGTATTAGATACCGGGTCAGGATCCCATATATGTAATCAGTTACATGAGCTTAGAAAAGGTAGGGAACTTGGAGAAGGTGATAAAGACATTAGAGTTGGAAATGGTGCAATTGTTGCAGCTAAGACTGTCGGGGAATATCACCTTGTATTACCAACTGGTAATACATTGGTTCTGAACGAATGCTATTACATGCCGAACCTGATATGCAACATTATATCGGTTTCTTTGTTGAGTAAAGAGGGATATAATTTTGTATTACAGGACAATGTTATGAACATTTTCCGTAACCAAAAGTTGGTTGGATCAGGCACGTTGTGCAATGGCATTTATGTTCTAAATCAATTAACAGTTCTGAGCATAACAAACACACACAAGAGGAAGAGTTCAGAACTGAACGAATCCTTCTTGTGGCATTGTAGACTGGGTCACATCAATGCGACACGACTAGCTAAGTTGCATAAAGATGGATATTTAAATCCGTTTGAATTTTCATCTTATGACACTTGCCAGTCATGTCTCAAAGGCAAGATGACCAAAACTCCGTTTACGGGACACGGAGAAAGAGTTACGGAACTCTTGGGACTGATACATAGTGATGTATGCGGTCCCATGTCTACACATGCCAGGGATGGTTCTTCGTACTTCATTACATTCACTGACGATCTCTCTAGATTCGGATATGTATTCCTGATGAAACACAAATCAGAAGCTTTTGAGAAATTTAGAGAATATAAACAAGAAGTCGAAAACCAAACCGGAAAAAGTATTAAAATCTTTCGATCTGATCGAGGAGGTGAATACTTAAGCAATGAATTCCTGGACTTCCTAAAAGAGAATGGGATTCTCTCTCAGCTGACTCCTCCGTATACACCACAGCACAACGGTGTATCAGAACGGAGAAACCGCACCCTATTAGATATGGTGCGCTCAATGATGAGTACAGCTGAGTTACCTATTTCCTTCTGGGGATATACGCTTGAGACAGCCATGGACATATTGAATAGAGTTCCTACCAAATCAGTGCCTACCACTTCATATGAGATATGGAAAAGGAAGAGACCACATCATAATTACATTAAGATATGGGGTTGTCCAGCCTATGTCAAAAGACAAAATCCGGACAAACTCGAGGCAATATCAGTCTTATGTAAGTTTATAGGATATCCCAAAAATTCACAAGGGTATATCTTCTACCACCCCGAGGAACAAAAGGTGTTTGTTTCTCGACATGCCACTTTCTTAGAAAAAGGTTTTCTTATGAAACAGACAAGTGGCATTGAGGTAGAACTGGAAGAGGTTCCAGCGACACAAACTATAACAGAAGACTTGGTAGAACCAGAGGATTCAGTAGCTACCGACGAACCTCAGCCTCTCCGCCGATCTGGTAGGGTACCTCGCCCACCTGAGAGATACTACGGTTTTCTCATGGATGGTAGGAGCGAGGATTGCATCATGGAGGATGATGACCCAACTAGCTTCGAGTAGGCCATCACGAGTGGGGACTCAGTGAAATGGCTGGATGCTATACGGTCCGAGATAGAATCCATGTACACCAACAAAGTATGGACTTTGGAAGTTGCTCCTGAAGGGGTAAAACCCATTGGGAGCAAGTGGATCTTCAAGAAAAAACTTGGTGTAGATGGAAAAGTGGAGACTTTCAAAGCTAGACTTGTTGCAAAAGGTTTTCGTCAAAGACCAGGTGTGGACTATGACGAAACCTTTTCTCCAGTGGCTATGCTTAAATCCATCCGGATCATGCTTGCCATCGCTGCATATCATGATTACGAAATCTGGATGTTAAGACCGCGTTTCTAAACGGTGATTTAGAAGAGTGCGTGTACATGACTCAGCCAGAGGGCTTCGTAGACAGTGGGAGCAGCGGGAAGGTGTGCAAGCTGCTTAAATCCATTTATGGATTAAAGCAAGCATCGCGGAGTTGGAACATCTTCTTTGACGTCGTTATCAAAGAGTTTGATTTCGTCAAAAACCCAGATGAACCTTGTATCTACAAGAAGGTGGCAGAGAGTAAGGTTGTCTTTGTAACACCTGAGGACAGGTTTAGTAAGTGATTAAGCGTTAATGTGGGATTTTGGCTAAAAGTTTACCAAAAACAGGTTTCTTATAAACTATCTGGTTTGTGGTTATTTTTGAGAAATTTTATCTCAACCACCCACACTTGTGCACGATAGCCAGAGGTAAGATTAGGATATGCCATATCTTGAGCTTGTGAGTCGTTGTGCTAAGTTAACCATGTGGTCTAAACTTCCTTGTTTTGTTTGGTGTTGATTGAGGAGTTGTAGTATTAATTTGGTTTAATATTGGGGTTGTCGTAAGGAGAGGTTATGATGAGCCTTAATTGTTTCATACTTCCTTCTTTTCAAAATCCGTCTGCCTCTCAAACTCATCATATATACACACACACATCAGCAATTTTCAGCTGATTTCAGCAGCCAAAATCAGCACCAGCAGCTCCCATCATTATCACAACACAATCCCCTGCTTAAATTCAGCAATCAGATCTCGTAGCATCAGCCCCCCCATCCTATACAGCTACTAAACCATCACATCAGCCAAAGCATCCAATCAGCCTCAAATTTGTGTGCAAATTCAGCCTTGAGGTCAGCTATGGCTGCTGCCATAGCCACCTAACACCATGGAAATTCAGCTGAGGCTATCCCATCATTGCATCAGTCCCCCCTACCACTCTACAACTGCACCAAGTCATATCAGCCCCAAGTTTTCAAACTTCATCAGCCATTTTCAACAGCAACAGCTGTTACATCAGCCCCAAACTCTTTACATAAACCCTCCCCCATAATCACGCAACCCTTCCCACAATCATACTACCATCCCTACTGCTGCTGCTACTTCAAAACAGCAACACCATACAAAGTTTTGCATCAGCATCAGCTCTCTGAAAATTGCATCAGCCTTTGCAACAGCAGTTGCAAATCAGCCCCTATACCATACCACACTCACACCATCCCATACCACCCTCACACCACACCACACACCACTCCATATCACACCACACAACACCTCACACCACAACAACAACACCAACAACAGCAAGCAACAGCAACAACACCATCAAACAGCAACAGCATCAGCAAAACTCAGTTTTTGCATCAGCATCAGTGCACCAGCTCCGTTCCAGCCACGTTTGATGCGCCTACCCTCTTCTTCTTCTCCTTATCCCTTGTTGCAAGGTTCCTAGAGGGTATATCTCCTAAACTTTTCGTATATTATGTAGATTAGGTGCTTTTTTAGCTAGTTGTTACGATATATAGAATATTCATGCTAGAATTGTGTCATGATGCTAGATTTAGCGATTTTAGCGTGTTTATGGCATTATGAACTCTCCTTAGTGTTAACTAACCTGTTGAAGCCCAGTAGTATCAATAAAATTGGATGGTTAGCCTAATTTGCTAAAATCTCGATAATCTAGCTTAATCGATGTCCATATCATGCGTAAAAGTGATATTGGGAGTTTTATGGAGATTTTGAGAAAAGTGAGAGTTACGTTAGTTATAATAGACTTCTTAGGTCCTAGTGAGGCCAGCCAACCAGAGAAATTCCCCATATTTCTCGTAGAAACCCGATTTACCCGACTTGGCGTATTTTAGCAGATTTAGTGATTTTTAGCCTTTCTGAAATCTGCTGTTGACCCGATCACTTCAGAAAAATTCTAGAGAAGACTTCAGCATGGTGAGAGGAGTAGGAACACACACCAAAAGCACGAGGACCCACCTCCCCAACTTGGCCGCTTTTTTCCTCATTCTGGCCGCAAATTGCGGCCAGAGCAGGGGGTAGGGTGTTGGTTTTTGGGGTGTGGGTTTGGTCTGGGTAGCTAGGGTTTTTGGTATCTCTAACTTTTCAAGTTTGGCCCTGAGACAAAATCTGGAACTAGTTACGTGTTTTCGATGTTTTAAGACTTGTGCGATACGCGCGTGATACGCGTGGTTCTGTGGCGCGCTGCGCGACACAGCGTGTCAGTTCTGATTCAGGTAGGTTTGTGCGCGTCGCGTCGCGTCGCATCGCGTCGTGTGCACACGCGTTTGGTTTCACGCACGCGTATCACTTTTGTCGATATATTGCGTTTTGCATGACTTTTCCCTTATATAGTGACTCATGTGAATTATAGGTTCGCCGGCAGGAACTTCAAGCGCAGCTGAAAAGGGAAAACAGGTGGTCGGACACACTTAGCACAGGACTACTGGTGAGTAGATTTAACATCTACGGGGGACAATCGTTTGGATGGCGCGAGTCGCCCGATAGATTTAGTAGACTTGGTATTACTGGTAACATTGTAGTAAAAATGATAAAACTTGCATGATAATTGATGTAGTCAGTATCTATATGATGTTCCATATACGCAGATTCATTATAGGACACATGCACCATTACCAGGTTTTATATGTTGCACGAGCACTATTCATGTGGACACACACACCCTGGTAATTGCCATGTCACGACACTAAATAACTTTAAATCTGGAACATGTTAACTGCTTAGAAATGTGACATTGAAATAAGTATTTAAATTGATACCATAAGCATTCATAATCATCGGCATATGCATTTATGATAATTTTGTGAGATTTATGATATTTCTGGATTTTGGGGGAAAGCCGCAAGATTTCAACTGATATTTGTTAAATATAAAAGCTGCGGTTTTCTAGTGATGTAAAGTGTCGTCCACCATGAGGTTGCTGTGGTTTTTGAGACCCGTTTCGAGGAGGTGGATGAACCGTCTCGGGTACATGGTGGGCCCGGTATGGTACCTCGGGGCAAGAAGATCGCAGATGATGGCGTTGAGCCTGGCAGGGGACGGACTACCTACCGGTGATTTCATTTGGCACGGCGGATATCCAGAGGATACCGACCGTGACTGTTGGATTGAGATATGGATTTTGATATGGATCAGCCGGATAGCTGAGGCCAGAGATACTGGACATGGATATATGAGATTTGGTCAGTTTTGAGGTGTCGTTGCTAGACACGGATTTTACTGTTTTTCCTGGATATTACTATTGATGTTTAAAAAGGGGAGTTTCAAAACAAAGTAAGAATAATTCTCATACACACTTGGTTGTATTTTCATGTGGCATACATACCTGTTATCACCTCCATGTGACATATATACTTGTTAGTACTGTTGATGCATACACACCTGCTAGTACATGTAGCTATACCTGTTTTAAGGATGTCAGGACACTTGTGTGCATGCATACGATAGCCTTAGTAAATGTTATCTATTACTCACGAGCTGGCAACTCACCCCCGTTGTGCCACAGCTTCTCTGCAGGTCCATTCCGTCAGCACTGTAGCGGCGGATACCTTTGCTTCATTTGTACTTCTTGCCTGGACTAGAGGCTTTTGCTCATAGGTGGGTTATTATCAGTTTGTACCACCTTATATATGCTCATTGTATCTAGAGTACTCCATCTACTGCTATCTACGGTATCTACTGTCGTTACCGTTTCTACTGTTCTACTGATGTTACTGTATCCACTGTTGCTACTATCAGTTCAGTTGTACCTGCTTTATTCGGATGACTGTATATTGACCTAGATGTGAGATTGTGAGACTTGAGGATTTATTTATGATGTATCTGGGTCGAGCTCACTTGAGTCAACATGTTATTCCTCATGTACTGATTTCTTTTATATTCTGCTAGAAATTTTGGAATAAGGGCAAATTGATTAAGTAATGAGGTAAAAGCTTAAATTAATTGGTTTTTCCTTCACTCTAAATTCTAAATTGGGTTTTGTATTCTGGGCTTCGGCTTACTTATTTTACGGACGCCTTGAGACGTTTCGTAACTTAAGTGCCGGTCGCGTTCCGTACTTTTCGGGTCGTGACAAAGTTGGTATCAGAGCGATAGGTTTCACCTTTCTGAGTGTAGGATGACCCTTAGTAGATGGAGTAAGTGACTTAAGCAGGGTAGCGTGGCGTACGTATGTCCGCGGCATATTTGCGTTGCGGTACTCCGCCTAGGTGACTTTAGGATATACTTGCTTGAAATTCCTTCTTCAATTCCGTGTATCCTACAATCCTATTGCATCGATCTTATTGCCATGTTCCTGTACCAGCTACTATGCCGCCAAAAACTACTAGAGCACAGAGGGCTGCCGCCCGAGACGAGATTCGAGCTGGCTCATCCGAGACTAGGACTGAGCAGGGTAGTATGCCTACACCACAGGAACAAACCGATCTACCTTCCCCAGGCCGTATGGATAGACTCGAGACTGGTATGGAGGAGTTACGACAGATGATGGAGAGTATGCAGGAGCTACGTCAGATGGTAGGATCCTTCGTTGCGGCCAGTCATGCACCGAGGCCGGAGGACGTACCCACTGCATCCCAGACTACTGTGATACCTGCTCCTACTACTACCACCGTGACCATCCCGGTTTCGCTACAGGAGTATATGAGGCTGAGACCTCCAGTTTTTACGGGTACCGATGCAGTAGAGGACCCGCAGACGTTCCTTGACAGCTTGGCCAGGATCTGCCGTTCGCTGAGATGTTCCGATGATCGCTGGGTAGAGCTTGCGAGTTTCCGACTAGAGGGTCTCGCACAGATATGGTGGGAGTCAGTTCTGAGAGGTCGAGCTGCAGGTCTATCGCCCATGACCTGGACCGAGTTCACAGAAGTTTTTCTTGCCCGTTTCCTCCCGGAGAGCGTTCGCGACGTCAGAGCTCGTAGTTTCGAGGCCTTGGTCAAGACACCAGGGATGACGGTGTCTGAGTATGACGTCCAGTTTACACAATTGTCCCGATATGCTCCGTATCTGGTGGATACCGAAGAGAAGAGAGTGAAGAGGTTTATACAAGGACTGGATGCCCAGTTATATCTTGCCATTAGCGCCCAGCATTTCGATACCTATTCGGCAGCTATGAATACAGCATTGCGGATGGAGGCACGTATTTCAGCAACTTCGGCTGTTACCGGGCCGAAGAGGATCTGTACCGGCATGCCAGATCAGAGGCAGCATGCCAGATTCCTTCCAAGAGATAGGACCGGCAGAGGATTTGGACGAGGTCATCTATATGGATCGTATATACAGGGACAGCAGTCGTCGCCAGGATGCTTTGGATGCGGGAGTCTGCACCATCGTGTTAGAGACTGTCCAGCAAGGCGACAGGGAACAACGACCGTTCCACATGTGACTCTACCTCCATCACCGCCCCCTCCTCAGAGAGGCTTACTTCCTGCCACAGGCAATGCTCCACGCCAGTTGGGTGTACCCAGAGGTCGTGGACGTGGTGTACCGATCCAGAGAGGACGAGGAGGCAGAGGCCGAGGCCGAGGTCAGCCCGCTATCGGAGGAGGTCAGGCCCGAGTTTTTGCATTAACACCCCAGGATGCGCAGGCATCCAATGCCGTCGTTACAGGTACTCTAGCAGTTTGTTCTGTTGATGCACACGTGCTATTTGATCCCGGATCCACGCACTCTTATGTTTCCACACACTTTGTACCGAGTTTGGGTAGAGAGTCCGGTTTGCTTGATCAGCCACTTGTTGTGACCACTCCTATGGGAGAGTCCTTTGTTGCTAGGCACGTTTTCCGATCTTGTACCGTTCGTATTGGCGAGCGAGAGCTGCTTGTCGACTTGATCCTTCTGGAGATGTTGGACTTCGACATTCTTTTGGGCATGGATTGGTTAGCGACGTGCTATGCGTCTGTGGACTGCCGTGAGAAGATAGTTAGATTTTGTTTTCCCGGCGAGTCAGTTTTTGTTGTGAAGGGGGACCGTGGTGCCGCCCCTCACATGTTGATTTCTTCTCTTCGCGCTAACCAGCTATTGAGAAAGGGATGTCAGGGATTCTTGGCTTATGTCAGTGATACTAGAGCTACAGATGTTCCGTTGGACCAGGTCCCGGTTGTTTGTGAGTTCCCTGATGTTTTCCCTGATGAGCTTCCTGGACTGCCTCCTGAGCGCGATATCGAGTTCTGTATTGATTTAATTCCTGGCTCGGGACCTATTTCTATACCGCCTTATCGAATGGCCCCGGCGGAACTTAGTGAATTGAAGGTTCAGCTGCAAGAATTGTTAGATAAGGGACTTATTCGACCTAGCGTTTCTCCATGGGGTGCTCCGGTCCTGTTTGTCAAGAAGAAGGACGGAAGTTTGCGCTTATGTATCGACTACCGCCAGCTGAACAAGGTTACCGTACGGAACAGATATCCATTGCCACGCATAGATGATTTATTCGACCAGCTTCAGGGTGCGGGTTATTTTTCAAGGATCGACTTACGATCAGGATACCATCAGTTGCGAGTCCGACAGGAGGATGTACCGAAAACAGCCTTCCGTACACGCTATGGCCACTATGAATTTCTGGTGATGTCGTTCGGACTCACCAACGCCCCAGCAGCATTCATGGATTTGATGAACCGTACATTCAGGCCGTATCTTGACTTGTTCATCATCGTGTTCATCGATGATATTTTGGTGTATTCCCGGAGCCGAGAGGAGCACGAGCAGCATTTGCGGATTACTTTGCAGACCTTGAGGGAGCACCAGCTTTTCACAAAATTTTCCAAGTGTGCCTTCTGGCTGGACAGTGTCGGATTCTTGGGTCATGTGATTACAAGAGACGGCATATGTGTGGACCCGAAGAAGATCGAGGCCGTCCAGCAGTGGCCCAGACCGACATCGGTTACTGAGATCCGTAGTTTTCTAGGCCTTGCAGGCTACTACAGGAGATTTGTACAGGATTTCTCCCGTATAGCTGCACCTTTGACAGGTTTGACCCGGAAGGGAGTTCCTTTCGTTTGGACGGAGGAATGCGAGCGCAGTTTTCAGCAGCTGCGGACATGTTTGACTACGGCACCAGTATTATCTTTGCCTTCGGGATCAGGCGGATTTGTGGTTTACTGTGATGCTTCGCGAGTAGGGCTAGGATGTGTATTGATGCAGCATGACCGGGTGATCGCATATGCTTCTCGGCAATTGAGGAAGCATGAACAGAACTACCCTACTCATGATTTGGAGATGGCTGCAGTGGTCTTTGCACTAAAGATTTGGCGACATTACCTATACGGCGAGTCGTGCCAAATATTCACAGACCACAAAAGCTTAAAATACATATTTCAGCAGCGAGATCTGAACCTCAGACAGCGTCGTTGGATGGAGTTGGTGAAGGACTATGACTGCGAAATCTTGTACCACCCGGGCAAGGCAAATGTAGTGGCAGATGCTCTGAGCAGGAGGCCCGGGGGTAATCTATCTTATATGTGCGCAGTGCAGAGGCAGTCATCAGCAGATTGGCAGATTTTATGCGACAGCCGAGTTGAGTTCGAGTTCACTCCAACAGGGGGACAGCTCGCGCATGTTCGTGCGCGCCCACAGTTGCTTGACCGTATATATGAAGCACAGCGCAGCGATGACCGTTGTGCAGAGATCATAGCACAGATGGGACAGGGCAGATTTTCCGAGTTCGTAGTTGATGAACAGGGAATTTTACGATTTGGATCCAGACTGTGTGTACCAGATGCTGAGGGATTGCGGAGCGATATTCTGAAGGAAGCACACCGATCGGCGTATAGTGTCCACCCAGGTTCCACCAAGATGTACCATGATTTGAGAGAGACCTACTGGTGGGACGGAATGAAGAGGTACATCGCAGAGTTCGTATCAAGATGCCTGACTTGTCAGCAAGTCAAAGCCGAGCACCAGAGGCCAGCAGGAGAACTACAGCCGTTACCCATTCCAGAGTGGAAATGGGAGCAGATTTCGATGGATTTCGTTGTGGGTCTACCCAGGACCAGTCGAGGGTACGACTCCATTTGGGTGATCGTAGATCGATTGACGAAAGCGGCTCACTTCCTGCCAGTGAAGACAACTTTTAGCTTCGCTTAGTACGCCCAGCTTTACATCGACGAGATCGTACGATTGCATGGCGTACCGACTTGTATCGTGTCAGATCGAGGCACTCAGTTCACCAGCCGAATTTGGCAGAAACTTCAGAAGGCATTGGGCACTCGTTTGAGTTTTAGCACAGCATTTCATCCGCAGACCGACGGACAATCAGAGCAGACCATTCAGACTCTCGAGGACTTGCTTCGAGCGTGTGTTTTAGACTTCGGAGGTAGCTGGGATCGTCATTTACCTCTAGTGGAGGTCTCCTATAACAACAGTTTCCAGGATACTATTCAGATGGCACATTTCGAGGCATTGTATGGAAGAAGATGTAGATCGCCCGTTTGTTGGACCGAGTTGAGCGAGAGCAGTATCTTCGGACCACAGATCGTGCAGGATACGACCGAGAAAGTACAGCTAATCCGAGACCGGATGAGAGCAGCCCAGTATAGGCAGAAATCGTATGCAGACAGACGCCGTCACAAATTAGAGTTCGCAGTTGGCGACCATGTTTTTCTGAGAATTTCTCCGATGAAGGGCGTGATGCGTTTTAGGCGAAAGGGAAAGCTTAGCCCTAGATTCGTAGGTCCCTTCGAGATTCTCGAGTGTGTCGGCGCTGTTGCGTATCGTTTAGCTCTTCCACCTAGTTTTTCAGATGTTCATCCCGTTTTCCACGTATCGATGCTACGTCGTTATCTTCATGACCCTTCCCACGCGATTCAGCATCAGACAGATCAGCTCGAACCAGACCTTTCGTTCACCATGCAGCCAGTTGAAATTTTAGATCGGCAAGTGAAGAAACTCCGATCAAAGGTCCTGTCGTCCGTAAAAGTTCTTTGGCGCAGCCCGAGCAGCGAAGAGATCACTTGGGAGGCCGAAGGAAAAATGCGGACGAAATTCCCTCATCTTTTTGAAGGTATGCGTAGTTGCCTATTTTAAAATTCGGGGACGAATTTTCTTAAGGGGGGAAGATTGTAACACCTGAGGTCAGGTTTAGTAAGTGATTAAGCGTTAATGTGGGATTTTGGCTAAAAGTTTACCAAAAACAGGTTTCTTATAAACTATCTGGTTTGTGGTTATTTTTGAGAAATTTTATCTCAACCACCCACACTTGTGCACGATAGCCAGAGGTAAGATTAGGATATGCCATATCTTGAGCTTGTGAGTCGTTGTGCTAAGTTAACCATGTGGTCTAAACTTCCTTGTTTTGTTTGGTGTTGATTGAGGAGTTGTAGTATTAATTTGGTTTAAGATTGGGGTTGTCGTAAGGAGAGGTTATGATGAGCCTTAATTGTTTCATACTTCCTTCTTTTCAAAATCCGTCTGCCTCTCAAACTCATCATATATACACACACACATCAGCAATTTTCAGCTGATTTCAGCAGCCAAAATCAGCACCAGCAGCTCCCATCATTATCACAACACAATCCCCTGCTTAAATTCAGCAATCAGATCTCGTAGCATCAGCCCCCCATCCTATACAGCTACTAAACCATCACATCAGCCAAAGCATCCAATCAGCCTCAAATTTGTGTGGAAATTCAGCCTTGAGGTCAGCTATGGCTGCTGCCATAGCCACCTAACACCATGGAAATTCAGCTGAGGCTATCCCATCATTGCATCAGCCCCCCTACCACTCTACAACTGCACCAAGTCACATCAGCCCCAAGTTTTCAAACTTCATCAGCCATTTTCAACAGCAACAGCTGTTACATCATCCCCAAACTCTTTACATAAACCCTCCCCCATAATCACGCAACCCTTCCCACAATCATACTACCATCCCTACTGCTGCTACTACTTCAAAACAGCAACACCATACAAAGTTTTGCATCAGCATCAGCTCTCTGAAAATTGCATCAGCCTTTGCAACAGCAGTTGCAAATCAGCCCCTATACCATACCACACTCACACCATCCCATACCACCCTCACACCACACCACACACCACTCCATATCACACCACACAACACCTCACACCACAACAACAACACCAACAACAGCAAGCAACAGCAACAACACCATCAAACAGCAACAGCATCAGCAAAACTCAGTTTTTGCATCAGCATCAGTGCACCAGCTCCGTTCCAGCCACGTTTGATGCGCCTACCCTCTTCTTCTTCTCCTTATCCCTTGTTGCAAGGTTCCTAGAGGGTATATTTCCTAAACTTTTCGTATATTATGTAGATTAGGTGCTTGTTTAGCTAGTTGTTACGATATATAGAATATTCATGCTAGAATTGTGCCATGATGCTAGATTTAGCGATTTTAGCGTGTTTATGGCATTATGAACTCTCCTTAGTGTTAACTAACCTGTTGAAGCCCAGTAGTATCAATAAAATTGGATGGTTAGCCTAATTTGCTAAAATCTCGATAATCTAGCTTAATCGATGTCCATATCATGCGTAAAAGTGATATTGGGAGTTTTATGGAGATTTTGAGAAAAGTGAGAGTTACGTTAGTTATAATAAACTTCTTAGGTCCTAGTGAGGCCAGCCAACCAGAGAAATTCCCCAGATTTCTCGTAGAAACCCGATTTACCCGACTTGGCGTATTTTAGCAGATTTAGTGATTTTTAGCCTTTCTGAAATCTGCTGTTGACCCGATCACTTCAGAAAAATTCTAGAGAAGACTTCAGCATGGTGAGAGGAGTAGGAACACACACCCAAAGCACGAGGACCCACCTCCCCAACTTGGCCGCTTTTTTCCTCATTCTGGCCGCAAATTGCGGCCAGAGCAGGGGGTAGGGTGTTGGTTTTTGGGGTGTGGGTTTGGTCTGGGTAGCTAGGGTTTTTGGTATCTCTAACTTTTCAAGTTTGGCCCTGAGACAAAATCTGGAACTAGTTACGTGTTTTCGATGTTTTAAGACTTGTGCGATACGCGCGTGATACGCGTGGTTCTGTGGCGCTCTGCGCGACACAGCGTGTCAGTTCTGATTCAGGTAGGTTTGTGCGCGTCGCGTCGCGTCGCATCGCGTCGTGTGCACACGCGTTTGGTTTCACGCACGCGTATCACTTTTGTCGATATATTGCGTTTTGCATGACTTTTCCCTTATATAGTGACTCATGTGAATTATAGGTTCGCCGGCAGGAACTTCAAGCGCAGCTGAAAAGGGAAAACAGGTGGTCGGACACACTTAGCACAGGACCACTGGTGAGTAGATTTAACATCTACGGGGGACAATCGTTTGGATGGCGCGAGTCGCCCGATAGATTTAGTAGACTTGGTATTACTGGTAACATTGTAGTAAAAATGATAAAACTTGCATGATAATTTATGTAGTCAGTATCTATATGATGTTCCATATACGCAGATTCATTATAGGACACATGCACCATTACCAGGTTTTATATGTTGCACGAGCACTATTCATGTGGACACACACACCCTGGTAATTGCCATGTCACGACACTAAATAACTTTAAATCTGGAACATGTTAACTGCTTAGAAATGTGACATTGAAATAAGTATTTAAATTGATACCATAAGCATTCATAATCATCGGCATATGCATTTATGATAATTTTGTGAGATTTATGATATTTCTGGATTTTGGGGGAAAGCCGCAAGATTTCAACTGATATTTGTTAAATATAAAAGCTGCAGTTTTCTAGTGATGTAAAGTGTCGTCCACCATGAGGTTGCTGTGGTTTTTGAGACCCGTTTCGAGGAGGTGGATGAACCGTCTCGGGTACATGGTGGGCCCGGTATGGTACCTCGGGGCAAGAAGATCGCAGATGATGGCGTTGAGCCTGGCAGGGGACGGACTACCTACCGGTGATTTCATTTGGCACGGCGGATATCCAGAGGATACCGACCGTGACTGTTGGATTGAGATATGGATTTTGATATGGATCAGCCGGATAGCTGAGGCCAGAGATACTGGACATGGATATATGAGATTTGGTCAGTTTTGAGGTGTCGTTGCTAGACACGGATTTTACTGTTTTTCCTGGATATTACTATTGATGTTTAAAAAGGGGAGTTTCAAAACAAAGTAAGAATAATTCTCATACACACTTGGTTGTATTTTCATGTGGCATACATACCTGTTATCACCTCCATGTGACATATATACTTGTTAGTACTGTTGATGCATACACACCTGCTAGTACATGTAGCTATACCTGTTTTAAGGATGTCAGGACACTTGTGTGCATGCATACGATAGCCTTAGTAAATGTTATCTATTACTCACGAGCTGGCAACTCACCCCCGTTGTGCCACAGCTTCTCTGCAGGTCCATTCCGTCAGCACTGTAGCGGCGGATACCTTTGCTTCATTTGTACTTCTTGCCTGGACTAGAGGCTTTTGCTCATAGGTGGGTTATTATCAGTTTGTACCACCTTATATATGCTCATTGTATCTAGAGTACTCCATCTACTGCTATCTACGGTATCTACTGTCGTTACCGTTTCTACTGTTCTACTGATGTTACTGTATCCACTGTTGCTACTATCAGTTCAGTTGTACCTGCTTTATTCGGATGACTGTATATTGACCTAGATGTGAGATTGTGAGACTTGAGGATTTATTTATGATGTATCTGGGTCGAGCTCACTTGAGTCGACATGTTATTCCTCATGTACTGATTTCTTTTATATTCTGCTGGAAATTTTGGAATAAGGGCAAATTGATTAAGTAATGAGGTAAAAGCTTAAATTAATTGGTTTTTCCTTCACTCTAAATTCTAAATTGGGTTTTGTATTCTGGGCTTCGGCTTACTTATTTTACGGACGCCTTGAGACGTTTCGTAACTTAAGTGCCGGTCGCGTTCCGTACTTTTCGGGTCGTGACAGTCTTCCTCGTATTGTACGTGGACGACATACTCTTGATAGGAAATGATATTCCTATGCTGCAATCGGTCAAGCTCTTCTTATCACAAAGATTCTCAATGAAAGATCTTGGTGATGCCTCCTGCATATTGGTGATTAGGATCTATAGAGATAGATCCAAACAGATATTGGGATTGTCCCAATCCAGGTACATTGACACCATACTAAAGAGGTTTAGTATGGAAGAATCCAAGCGTGGGAACTTGCCCACGATCTCTGGAGTCACTCTTTCCAAAGAGATGTCTCCCAAGACTGATTTGGAGAGAGCTCGCATGCAAGGGATACCCTATGCTTCGGCTGTAGGCTCTATCATGTATGCGATGCTATGTACCAGACCCGATGTAGCATACTCACTAAGTGTAGTGAGCAGGTATCAAGCTGATCCTGGAGAGAGTCACTGGACAGCTGTGAAGAGCATTCTCAAGTACTTACGAAGGACTAAAGAGATGCTCTTGGTGTTTGGTAACGGAGAACTCCAAGTGGAGTCCTTTACCGATTCGAGCTTCCAGAGTGATAAGGACGACTCTAAGTCGCAGTCGGGATTTGTCTTTACCCTTTACGGAGGGGCGGTTCGCTGGAAGAGTTCTAAGCAGGAAACCGTGGCAAACTCGACGATGGAGGCTGAATACATCGTTGCCAACGATGCTGCCTAAGAGACTGTCTGGATCAAGAAGTTCATTACTGAACTTGGAGTGGTTCCATCCATTGAGCATCCAATACCTTTGTATTGCGATAACAATGGAGCGGTGGCTTTGGCCAAGGAACCCAGGTCCCATCAGCGATCCAGGCATATTCTAAGGCGGTATCACCTGATCCGGGAGATAGTTGATCGCCGGGAGATCGAGGTCAGGAGGGTTGACACGAAGAACAACACGGCGGATCCACTCACGAAGGCCATTCCCCAGATACAGTTTGAGAGACTCTTCGGGATGCTCGGTATGCAATACTACAGCAGCTGGCCCTAGTGCAAGTGGGAGATTGTTAGTTGTATGTATGCCCTAGAGGCCAGTATTGTACAGATGATGTATATTATATTGGATGCTTGGACATATATAGAGATGACTTTCTTGCTCGATATGATAGTATGCTATCTGGTTGCTCTTTATCTTAACATGTACACTTGTCTCTTTAAACTGTCTTATAGTTACATGTTGGTAAAGCCCTTAGGATGTGTACTTGACTACCTGGACTATGATGCAGATCATACTAGTGGGGACATGGTAGTCCATAAGTACATCCTTCAAGGTCCCTAGTCGTGGGTGTATCGAGACGGGGCATCGATATACCAGTGTAGACTAGCGTATACGCTTCTCGACCCAAGAGTTGGGCGATGGATGATCCCATATCCATTGGTGTTTGACATCAGAGATGGTATACGGGTGCTCAGTGCAGACTGGGTATACTGGACGGACTCACCGAGAACTCCGAGATGGTATTATACCTCACGTCAGATGGCAGTTCTCAGGTGACACCTGTGCAGGTTAGTCTGTAGACCCGAGATCGTCATAGAGTCTTGTGTGATTCCCACTGTGCTTTGATCTCCACCTTACCACGTCCATGAGGGCGTGCAAAACGGTGGTCTTTGGGTACAGTCCCGAGTCACATGGAGGCAATGAGCGATAGGAGGGGTTTCGTCTCTCCCGGTATTGGGGGTTGATGTTGCGCTGTGCTCGATTGGCCGTAACAGGGAAGTCCCTGGCCAGGGCTGATCAGAGATTTACTGGTAAGTGTTACCAGTAGTTTCTCGACCCGTTATGAGCCTCACATCGGCACGACTTATTGGTTATTGGGGTCTGACGTTTACCACCCCTAGACTCGATATGCGACATATCAGACGAACAGACCGGACTGTACGGTAAGTGTTACTGGTTGGATTCACAGGAGTGTGAGCGGGCTAGCTCGTCGATCTTCTGATCGCTCAATACCCGGATGGCCGTTACGTTTAGCAGACCGCTTGCGGCTTGTGGATGTTTGATATGATCATCATCTGTTACCGGCGTATTGACGAGTCTTTAGAGTCCTACACAGAGGTTTCCTGGCTCAAGCGAAATGAAATAGGAGCGCATATGAGATATGTGCAGGACCGAGAATAATGCGTGTATGTGATACCGTATTCAATTCTCGCGATGAATGTATCGATTGGTTATAAACGATATAACCTAGATATCGAATCAAGGATTGATTCGATAAGACGATACATAGGATACTAGTCGGTTATATGCGATATGACCTGATCGTTAAATCAAGTGTTGATTTAATGATTTAATGTATAATTATATATTTGATATATTACTTTGCATTAGCTAGTATTGGTTCACTTTAAATGGATTTTCTCAATGTGCAAGTTGTATATGTGATATACTTTTGTGCACATGTTTGTATCATGTTTGATGATACTTGCTCATTTGGTTAAGTGTATAGAATTATACCATGGTTAAGTTGATGTTTAGGGTTTTGCTTTTTCATTTATTTATTTATTTGTTTATTTATATATTTGTAAAAGATAAAGATGAGAATGGTGGCTTTCTTTGTTTCTTATTGAAGCTTCATGAAGCTTTGACTTAGTCACCATTCTTGTCTCATGCTTAACCCTAACCATTTGAACTAACCCTAGTTCATTCTCTACACTTAACTATGGTTAAGATTATGATAAGTTTTCATTTTCTTTTTCATTAAATAAATAAACAAATAAACAAATAAATGAAAAAGCAAAACCCTAAACATCAACTTAACCATGGTATAATTCTATACACTTAACCAAATGAGCAAGTATCATCAAACATGATACAAACATGTGCACAAAAGTATATCACATATACAACTTGCACATCAAGTGAGAAAATCCATTTAAAGTGAACCAATACTAGCTAATGCAAAGTAATATATCAAATATATAATTATACATTAAATCATTAAATCAACACTTGATTTAACGATCCGGTCATATCGCATATAACCGACTAGTATCCTATGTATCGTCTTATCGAATCAATCCTTGATTCGATATCTAGGTTATATCGTATATAACCAATCGATACATTCATCGCGAGAATTGAATACGGTATCACATACACGTATTATTCTCGGTCCTGCACATATCTCATATGCGCACCTATTTCATTTCGCTTGAGCCAGGAAACCTCTGTGTAGGACTCTAAAGACTCGTCAATACGCCGGTAGCAGATGATGATCATATCAAACATCCACAAGCCGCAAGCAGTCTGCTAAACGTAACGGCCATCCGGGTATTGAGCGATCAGAAGATCGACGATCTAGCCCGCTCACACTCCCGTGAATCCAACCAGTAACACTTACCATACAGTCCGGTCTGTTCGTCTGATATGTCGCATATCGAGTCTAGGGGTGGTAAACGTCAGACCCTAATAACCGATAAGTCGTGCCGATGTGAGGCTCATAACGGGTCGAGAAACTACTGGTAACACTTACCAGTAAATCTCTGATCAGCCCTGGCCAGGAACTTCCCTGTTACAGCCAATCTAGTACAGCGCAACATCAACCCCCAATACCGGGAGAGACGAAACCCCTTCTATCGCTCATTGCCTCCATGTGACTCGGGACTGTACCCAAAGACCACCGTTTTGCACGCTCTCATGGACATGGTAAGGTGGAGATCAAAGCACAGTGGGAATCACACAAGACTCTATGACGATCTCGGGTCTACAGACTAACCTGCACAAGTGTCACCTGAGAACTGCCATCTGACGTGAGGTATAATACCATCTGGGAGTTCTCGGCGAGTCCGTCCAGTGTACCCAGTCTGCACTGAGCACCCGTATACCATCTCTGATGTCAAACACCAATGGATATGGGATCATCCATCTCCCATCTCATGGGTCGAGAAGCGTATACGCTAGTCTACACTGGTATATCAATGCCCCGTCTCGATACACCCACGACTAGGGACCTTGAAGGATGTACTTATGGACTACCATGTCCCCACTAGTATGATCTGCATCGTAGTCCAGGTAATCAAGTACACATCCAAAGGTCTTTACCATCATGTAACTATAAGACAGTTTAAAGAGACAAGTGTACATGTTAAGATAAAGAGCAACCAGATAGAAGACTATCATATCGAGCAAGAAAGTCATCTCTATATATGTCCAAGCATCCAATATAATATACATCATCTGTAAAATACTGGCCTCTAGGGCATATATACAACTAACAGTAACATCTTGCACTGCTGAACTAAGCCACCAGAGTTCAAATCCCCTGCCCCACATTATTTTTGGATTATTTTTGTTTCAAATCCTTTGGAAACCCAACAGTCCACACGTCATAACTCCCAAAACTTGAACTGAACATTAAAAAGTAAAAATACCAGAGTGTACCCCACGAGACCCCTCCCCCCCCCGACTCGACCCCTGACTCGGCCGGGATCGGCCGAGTCGGCCGGCGGACCGGCCGACTCGGTTTGGTGCAGCCGGCCGGACTCGGACGGACGGCCGAGTCCCAAACATGAAAGTTAGGGCTCTTCGTCTCCCCAACTCCCCTGCACACACCATTTAATTGGATCAGTTCCCGAGAGTTAAATACACCCCATTTACTACAATTTTTAATGATTTTCTATAATTTTTTAACATTTTTTTAATTAAAAACCTTTCACCTACCCTACCCTAGCCTACCCTATAAATACACCCCGTACCCTCTACCCTCTCATCCCAAAACCCTAGGCTCACTCTCTCAAAATTTTTCCAAGAAGTGTGTACATTGAAAACAAGCTCGCGGCGAAGCTCTGACAAAATTCCGGCGACGTTTTTAGAAACAACCGGCGACGAAGCAACGCCTCGGCAACTCCTTTAGTTCCCCTACACTCCTTTGCCTAATCGAAACCCGTAAGTACCATTCTATCCCCCTTTTTATTTCTCTAAAATACGAAATTACGGAACCCGACAGAATCGAAAAAAATCCGATTTCCGATTCGGTTTTCTATAAAAGTTTACTTCTCACCAATACATTCATGTTTAAACATCTTTATGTTGAGTATTAAACTTTTAAAAATCAATTTGAATAAGTTTCATCATATGAAATGATAACCTTTCCAATTTATCGTATTTTTTCACTTTAATACCATCATGTTTCGATTTCACATTTAACCCCTTAACTTTGCTGTACATTTAAAGTAGAGCACGAGGTAATGACCTACCTCCACACACACGCAAATACAACCCTAAGTGACATCATCAAAAACTTAGAATACGATAAAACAATACTTTCATTTAAATACCATTTTCTTAATAAAATCAATTCTAAAAGTTTAGCTTTGATACACTTTTAAATAAATACTTCTTATTAGAAAAACACGATAAATTGTGGACATCGATCGTTTATCTAAACCTGACTTTATGGTGTCTAGGCTAGGCAAGTGAGCAAAGGTGACTTTAAAAGGCCCGTTTCACGATTCGTGAGCGGATCCCTCCTTTCCTCACTTGTACTTACCTAGCCACAATTGGCGGTGAAGAGGTGATTTGAGGCTTCTAACGACTTGTCGTTTAGACCATTTAGAAATAGCCCAATTGGCTTAGGAAACCCTAGAATCTAAAATACGGAAAATGACACTTTGCAAATAAATACCTTTTACATTATAAAACCGTTTTCTAAAGGATTAGTATTTTACAATCTTTGCAAAGCGCCGCTACAACCCATTTTTGGGGAACCCATTCGGGACTGTGCAGTTCATCGCGCACCCTTGGGCTAGTAGTGCGAGATTCAGACCTCCGCAAGGAGCATTCGGTCTCGAAAGGTTTAAAATACGACATCTTAAAAAAATGAGATTTTTGGAATATAAAATATTTATTAAAATTATTTTTGTATAAACATATGTATATTTATCATTTAAATATCTATTTTATTATAATATAAATTTTCCACCTAAAAATCACAAGAATAAATTTTACACTAAAATACTATGAACTTCAAATAAATCAACATTACCGATAAATACCCTTATTTATAAAACTATGATATTTTCACTAGAAATGTCACAAAATAAAATCCAGCTTCATTACAACTCTAAAGATGAACAATAAATACTTGAGGCATATTTTGAAAAGTATATAAAAGTATTTTTACATAAAACCCCCTCAAGTTTTATAAATTACCCTAAGGACCCTAGAAATTATAAGACTTCGATTCACATCCCTGATTGTCTGACTCGGGTTTGAGTCTGATTAATCTGACTTGAATATTATTCAAGTCAATCTATAATCTACAATATTCCAATTCAAAATGAACACATTAATCCATGAATACAATTATCAATTTATACAACTTGATTGAACCGAACCATGGATATATATTCCTTTTACATGATTCTCAGTATTCCATTTACATGACTCTACGGTTATAACCAATTCCTGATATCATGGTTTCGGTCAGTCAGTTAATCACTCATACAATCAATACAATTTTACAAGATAACAATACAAACAAGACATCGCGGGGTTTAAGGGGTAGATTGGTACGGAAGGTGTTAAAGGTGGCACGAGGTGGTCAGATTTAAAACACATAACATGAATCCAGTTGTTGTTGTACCGTGGCATAAACGGTTCCTTGTACTACGCGTGCCTCTAGTCTCTGGCATATAGAGACTCCCCTAGTATACACCGGCATCCTTCTGTACCAAGATACAAACAACAGCGTTAACATAACATTACAACAATAGTATACACTTTAAAAGATATCTTCTTTTTCTGTCCTTTCTACTTTCCTCTTACCTTTGGGACTTACCGAGCGACCTGTTCGCTGACGGCATTCTGTTTCTTTCTTCTTTGAATGTCGTCAGGTGATTTGGACCCAGCGGAGATCGAGCCATCTCAAGAAGACTTGGAGCAGTTTGTTGAAGACCCTGCACTTTAGTTTCATTGTACACTTTTCCTCCCTGTATTTTTCATTTCCTGTTATGCCACTGTTTAGGCATATTTTTATTTCAGTTGTATTTCCATTCATGTATTGTACAAAGAATGTTAATAAATAAAATTACTGTTCTTTTTATTTCTTGTCTCTTGTGTATTTATTTTATATTGCTTTGATACGCTTAGCGTATGTACTTCTGAGTATATGTAGCGGACCTCATCGCGTCCCCTTCGCCGTACACTGGGAAGCGGGGCGTGACTGGTTTTGTTGGTGGCCCATGCAGGTCAGAGCTGTATGAAACCATATCATGCAGTTTTGTTCTGCATGAACATCCTAAGCAATATAACACAAGAACCAGCAACTAAAACATTCTTTACAATTCATGTTCCTTGAATCTTGCAATTTCATATTCCTTGAATCTTATCATTTCATATACTTGAATTTGTCCTAACACAAATTTTTCTTCAGGGTTATGGATTCTCCGAACAATACCAGCACCAACGTCAACAACACATCTCTAGCACTACCTCTCACACCAGCTGTTCCTGCGCCACCTACCGAGCAAACAGTGCTACTTGAGGCGATCCGTAGCCTTCTCAAGGGTCAGCAACAACTCCTGAACCGTCCTGAGACTGATGCTCCTGGGGTAAAGAAATTCAGGGCTTTACATCCGAAGCAGTTCTCCGGAAAAGGAAGCCCTCTTGAAGCTGAAGAATGGGCACAAAGCATAGAAGATGATCTGGCGGCAGCTCAAGTGCCAGACATAGCTTGGGTCCGTGTGGCGAAACTACAGCTCACGGACAATGCTCGCAACTGGTGGAAGGCGGAAGAAAGCCGTCTTGCATAGCCTATTGAATGGAAGACTTTTCGCGAGAAGTTCGACGCGAAATACTTCCCTGTGACTGCCAGGTTTGCCATGGAGCGGTAGTTCATTCATCTACAACAAGGATCGATGTGGGACAAATCAGTAGATGAATACGACACTGAATTCACTATGTTAAGCCGGTAAGATATGTCGCAATAGTTCAATTTTTAAATATCACATACTACATTGCTAACACAATCCTTAAACAGATTCGCGGCACACTTGATACCGACGGACGAGATCAGAGCCTATCGCTTTCAACAAGGACTGGACACGGAGATTCAGGCTGCTTTAGCTACAGGAAAATTTTTATTCATGAGGATGCTCTGGAAGCTGCCCGCAGTTATGAGGCAGTGATAAAAGTAAGGGCCAGATCTCAGTCTGCAGGAGTCAAGTGCCCTGCCAACCAGATGGCAGGTGGAGCCTCATCCAAACCACCTTTTGTGCCAAGACATCCTGGAGCAGCAATCAACAGGCCCAGCCCAGCCTTTTGTAACTACTGCAAGAGCAATGGGCATCTGGCGAGAGATTGCCGGCGTGCGAACAACCTTTGCTAGATCTGCGGCTCAGCTGCTCATGGTATTGGGGCTTGTCCTCATAAACAAAATCCAATTGCTGCACCCAGGCCAGCAAACTATTATCCACAGCGTCCAGCCATCCAAGCCCCTGCTCCAAGACTTGCACTACCTGCACCACCCAGAGGACCACAAGCTACACCACCTCCTCGTCAGTTCCATCAAGCTCAAAGGAACGTTCCGAGGAATGGTCCTCAGGCCAGGAGGAATGTGCCAAAGAGCCAAGCTTTCATGATGTCTGTGGAAGAAGCTGAGGCCACTGGCCAAGTCATTACTGGTAAACCTTCATTCTCAAACTTATCTTTTAGTCTTGGTTATCTACACACTTTCCCTATACCTAAAACATATCCCATATACCTTAGGTACAATCTTAGTAGCCTCACTACCTGCACTTGCACTGTTTGATACTGGAGCATCCCACTGCTTTATGTCGCAACGGTTGTCCGAACCCATGCGATTCCAGTCTCACCGCTTGTATCCAGATGGAATGTCAGTTCCGGAAATGGCGTTCTAAAGGCAACTATGGGATACAGCTTGTGTCCAGTCATCGTCTGCAGCTGAGAGTTTTATGCTGACTTCAAAGTACTGGACATACCGAACTTCGATATGGTTCTAGGAATGGATTGGCTTGGAACTTTTTATGCTACCATTGACTGTCGTCAAAGGAGGGTAGTATTCGAGATTCCAGACCATCCGGTCTTCTATTTCAAAAGCGGAGACCATACCCTGGAACCAAGTACCTATAAAGCGAAGCCAAGGGAAGCAGTAGTTGCAGCAGCTCAAGCAGAAGAAGAATTAAGACCAGAGGTAGATCGAGAGTTCGACGATGTATTTCCTGACGATATATCTGGTTTACCTCCCGATGGAGCTCTTGAATTCAGTATTGATTTAGTACCAGGAGCCCAACCGATAATCAAAGCACCTTATAGACTGAGTACGGAAGGTTTGAAGGAAGTCCGAACACAGTTGGACGAATTATTGGCGAAAGGATGGATTCGTCCCAGCACTTCAAGTTAGGGAGCACCTGTACTACTGGTGAAGAAGAAAGAAGGTTCGTACATAATGTGCATCGATTATAGAGCCTTGAACGAAGTCACTATAAAGAACAAGTATTCACTTTCGCGCATCGATGATTTTTTCGATCAGCTAAGTGGATCTTGTGTTTTCTCTAAATTGGATCTTCGTTCAGGTTATCATCAAGTGAAGGTCAAGGAAGCTGATATTCACAAAACAGCTTTCAGAACTCGCTATAGACATTACGAATTTCTAGTGATGCTATTTGGAGTGACCAATGCACCAGCAATATTCATGAACCTAATGAATCAAATTTTCCGGGAGTACTTAGACAGGTTTGTTTTCATCTTCACCGACGACATCCTGGTGTATTCCAAGAGTCAGAAAGAGCATGCAGAACACCTATGAATTGTCCTGGAAACTCTTCGACAACATAAGCTTTATGCCAAGTACAGCAAGTGCGAGTTTTGGCTAAATAAAGTTGGTTTTCTTGGACATATCGTATCAGGAGAAGGAATTTCTGTAGATCCAGCCAATGTTTCAGCAGTTAGCGAATGGCCTACACCAAAGTCAGTTAAGGACATTCAGAGTTTCTTGGGTTTAGCTGGATATTACAGAATGTTCATTGATGGATTCTCAAAGATAGCAACACCCCTGACCAAGCTCATACGAAACGATGAAGAATTTGTGTGGTCAGAAGCATGCGAATAAGCCTTCGTAGAAATCAAGTCATTGACATCTGCACTTATTCTCGTAATACCGGATCAATCTGGAGGATTCGAAGTGCATTGTGATGCATCTGGTAAGGGATTAGGATGTGTTCTACATCAGCACGGTAAGGTTGTGGCTTATGCTTCAAGACAACTGAAGACGCATGAGCACAATTATCCGACGCATGATCTGGAGTTGGCAGCCGTCATCTTTGCTCTCAAGATTTGGCGCCATTATTTACTTGGTGAACGAGTGAACATCTACACAGATCATAAAAGTCTGAAGTACGTGTTTACTCAGAAAGAGTTGAATATGCGGCAGAGAAGATGGTTAGAACTCATGGCGGACTTTGACATCAACTTGCAATATCACCCAGGGAAGGTGAACGTAGTACCTGATGCTCTTAGTCGCCAACCATTATTGATGAATCTCACCGCTCAGTGGAAGCTTCAGCAAGACTTGCATCAGATGGAGATTGAGGTAGTCATGCCAGGTAATGCTTCAAGTTTGATGAATCTACAAGTTCAATCAACCATTGTCAATCAGATCAAAGCAGCTCAAGCAAGTGATGCTAAGTTGCAAAGGATCAAAGAACAAGTGTAGAATGGACTTAGAACAGACTTCATCATCCTTGAAGACGGATCTTTGAGATACGGCAGCAGATTGTGTGTACCAAAAGGTCCTGTTCGGGAAGAGTTAATGAAAGAAGCTCCAGCTCTCCCTACTCAGTACATCCTGGAGGTACCAAAATGTACAAAGATCTACGTCAGAATTATTGGTGGCATGGAATGAAGCGTGAAGTAGCCAGAAGCGTCGCAAAATGTTTGGTGTGTCAGCAAGTAAAGGCTGAACATCACAGGACAGCTGGACTACATCAACCGTTACCAATCCCAGAATGGAAGTGGCAACATATCACGATGGACTTTGTGACTGCTCTTCCTCGCAGCACAAAGGGTAACGATGCCATATGGGTCATTGTGGATCGACTCACAAAGTCGGCTCACTTCATCCCATTTCGGGTTGGCCAATCAACTGAGACACTAACAAAGAAGTACATGGAGGTAATAATCTATTTAAAATTTAAACTCTTCATAATTTACAATCTCTGATACCCATGAACTAATACAGGAAATTGTGAGACTTCATGGAGTACCGGTCTGCGTTGTCTCTGATCGTGACACCAAGTTCCGATCGCAATTTTGGCAGAGTCTGCAAGCCAGCTTGGCAACGGGTCTGAACTTCAGCACGACTGATCATCCACAAACAGATGGTCAGTCGGAACTAACTATTCAGATCTTGGAGGATATGCTCAGAGCGTGTATGCTAGACTTCAAAGGATCGTGGGAAGATCACCTGCATCTTGTGGAGTTCGCGTACAATAACAGCTACCAAGCAAGCATAGGAATGGCACCTTTTGCAGCATTGTATGGAAGGAAGTGTCGATCACCATTAAGTTGGGACGACATCGGAGATAGGGAACTTCTTGGACCAAAGATGATAGTACCGACCGTTGATGTGGTTCGTACTATCAGGGAAAGAATGGGCATAGCCCAAGATCGACAGAAATACTGGGCTGATGCGAAGAGACGACACTTGGAGTTCCAGCCAGGAGACCATGTATTCTTGAAGATATCTCCGAACCGCGGAGTGATCCGATTTGGAAGATAGGGTAAATTAAGTCCGAGATACATTGGACCGTTCGACATACTCGAATGAGTCTGTGAGTGGCATACCGCTTAGCACTTCCACCCTTATTAGAAGGAGTGCATAACGTGTTCCACATATCCCAACTCAGAAAGTATGAGAGTGACCACAGCCATGTTCTTGATTATTCCGGGCTAACTATATAGCCCGACTTGTCTTGTGAACAACATCCTGTGGAGATCCTGGACAGGAAAGTGAAGACACTTCGGAACAAGGAAGTTAACTTGGTTCGGGTAATATAGAAGAAAGACACTCCAGGAGAATCCACTTGGGAAAGGGAAGATGAAATGCGTGCAGGATATCCTCACCTCTTTGTAAACTAGTCCTCAAATAAAAGTTGTAAATTTCGAGGACGAAATTTTTGTAAGGAGGGTAGATTGTAACAACTCCAATTTTTGTATACATAAAATTCATTTAAATTTGAAGTATACTTGGGGTATTTAATGTTGCTGTTACCACTTTAAGTATTTATTTTCCCACAATAATTACAAGAAGGAGCTTGTAGCTCATTGGTAACACCTTGCACTGCTGAACCAAGCCACCAGAGTTCAAATCCCCTGCCCTACATTATTTTTGGATTATTTTTGTTTTAAATCCTTTGGAAGCCCAACAGTCCATACGTCATAACTCCAAAAACTTGAACTGAACATTAAAAAGTAAAAATACCAGAGTGTACCACACGAGACCCCCCACCGACTTGACCCCCGACTCGGCCGGGATCGGCCGAGTCGGCCGGACGGCCGAGTCCCCAACATGAAAGTTGGGGCTCTTCGTCTCCCTAACTCCCCTGCACACACCATTTAATTGGATCGGTTCCTGAGAGTTAAATACACCCCATTTACTATAATTTTTAATGATTTTCTATAAAAAAAATTTAATTAAAAACCATTCACCTACCCTACCCTAGCCTACCCTATAAATAAACCTCCTACCCTCTACCCTCTCATCCCAAAACCCTAAGCTCACTCTCTCAAAATTTTTCCAAGAAATGTGTACGTTGAAAACAAGCTCGCGGCGAAGCTCTAACGAAATTCCAGCGGGAATTCCGGCGACGAAGCAACACCTCGGCAACTCCTTTAGTTCCCCCTACACTCCTTTGCCTAATCAAAACCCGTAAGTCCCATTCTATCTCCCTTTCTATTTCTCCAAAATACGAAATTACGGAAACCGACGGAATCGGAACAAATCCGATTTCCGATTCGGTTTTCTATAAAAGTTTACTTCTCACCAATACATTCATGTTTAAACATCTTTATGTTGACTATTAAACTTTTAAAAATCAATTTGAATAAGTTTCATCACATGAAATGATAACCTTTCCAATTTATCGTATTTTTTCACTTTAATACCATCATGTTTCGATTTCACATTGAACCCCTTAACTTTGCTATACAATTAAAGTAGAGCACGAGGTAATGACCTACCTCCATATACACGTAAATACAACCCTAAGAGACATCATCAAAAACTTAGAATACTATAAAACAATACATTCATTTAAATACCATTTTCTTAATAAAATCAATTCTAAAAGTTTAGCTTTTATACACTTTTAAATAAATACTTATTATTAGGAAAACACGATAAGTTGTGGACATCGATGATTTATCTAAACCTGACTTTGTGGTGTCTAAGCTAGACAAGTGAGCAAAGGTAACTTTAAAAGGCCCGTCTCACGATTCGTGAGTGGATCCCTCCTTTCCTTTCTTGTACTTACCTGGCCACAATTGGCGGTGAAGAGGCGATTTGAGACTTCTAACGACTTGTCTTTTAGACCATTTAGAAATAGGCTAGTTGGCATAGGAAACCCTAGAATCAAAAATACGGAAAATGACACGTTGCAAATAAATACCTTTTTACTTTATAAAACTGTTTTCTAAAGGATTAGTATTTTACAATCTTTGCAAAGCGTCGCTACAACCCATTTTTTGGGAACCCGTTCGGCACTGTGCGGTTCATCGCGCACCCTCGGGCTAGTAGTGCGAGATTCAGACCTCCGCAAGGAGCATTCGGTCTCGAAAGGTTTAAAATACGACATCTTAAGAAAATGAGATTTTTTGGAATATAAAATATTTATTAAAATTATTTTTATATAAACATATGTATATTTATCATTTAAATATCTATTTTATTATAATATAAATTTTCCACCAAAAAATCACAAGAATAAATTTTACACTAAAATACTATGAAGTTCAAATAAATCAGCATTACCGATAAATACCTTTATTTATAAAACAAGGATATTTTCACTAGAAATGTCACAACATAAAATCCACCCTCATTACAACTCTAAAGACGAACAATAAATACTTGAGGTGTAATTTAAAAAGTATATAAAAGTATTTTTACATAAAACCCCCTCAAGTTTTATAAATTACCCTAAGGACCCTAGCAATTATAAGACTTCGATTCATATCCCTGATTGTTTGACTCGTGTTTGAGTCTGATTAATCTGACTTGAATATGATTTAAGTCAATCTATAATCTACAATATTCCAATTCAAAATGAACACATGAATCCATGAATACAATTATCAATTTATACAACTTGACTGAACCGAACCATGGATATATATTCATTTACATGATTCTCAGTATTCCATTTACATGACTCTACGGTTATAACCGTTTCCTGATATCATGGTTTCGTCCAGTCAGTCAATCACTCATACAATCAATACAATTTTACAAGATAACAATACAAACAAGACATCGCGTGGTTTAAGGGGTAGATTGGTACGGAAGGTGTTAAAGGTGGCACGAGGTGGTCAGATTTAATACACCTAACATGAATCCAGTTGCTGTTGTACCATGGCATTAACGGTTTCTTGTACTACACGTGCCTCTAGTCTCTGGCATATAGAGACTCCCCTCGTATACACTGGCATCTTTCTGTACCAAGCTACAAACAACAGCGTTAACATAACATTACAACAATAGTATACACTTTAAATAATATCTTCTTATTATGTCCTTTCTACTTTCCTCATACCTTTGGGACTTACTGAGCGACCTGTTCGCTGACGACATTCTGTTTCTTTCTTCTTTGAATGTCGTCAGGTGATTTGGACCCAGCGGAGATCGAGCCATCTCAAGAAGACTTGGAGCAGTTTGTTGAAGATCCTGCACTTTAGTTTCATTGTACACTTTTCCTCTCTGTATTTTTCATTTCCTGTTATGCCACTGTTTAGGCATCTTTTTATTTCAGTTGTATTTCCTTTCATGTATTGTACAAAGAATGTTAATAAATAAAAGTTGTTGTTCTTTTTATTTCTTGTCTCTTGTGTATTTATTTTATATTGGTTAGATACGCTTAGCGTATGTACTTCTGAGTATATACGTAGCGGACCTCGTCGCGTCCCTTTCGCCATACACTGGGAAGCGGGGCGTGACACAATAATTCTTCTAGAACAGCAGGAGAAGAAACCGAGGTCCGAGGTCATACCGACCGTAATGGTTCTTTGGCGTGGCCCGAGTGGCGAAGAGGTCACGTGGGAAGCTGAGGGAGAGATGAGGGGGAATATCCCCATCTCTTCGAAAGTACGGGTAGTTAGGATTTTAAATTCGAGGACCGAATTTCTTTAAGGGGGGAAGATTGCAATGCTTTGAAAATTCGTAAGGGTCAATTATAGGTTAATTAGTGATAATAAGTGATTTCCGTAAAAACCAGTTAAAATTATTTTTTCCCACATAGACCAATACAAATAAATAACTTATATGTATTTGTGTTTCATTAGTGATTATTTAATCATATGTTCACTTAATTACTTTCTTTTGTACTAATGTCTTTAATATTATTTTAACTTACACATTGCACATTAATCTAGTTCTAGTCAAGGGTTAGTGTAGGTTAACTTGTGTTTTATGCACCATGACAACCTAATCACATTTTAAAAAAAATAAAAATGTAACATGTTCTTCTTTATTTATCTTAGGGGTTTTAGAATTCTCATTTAAAAGAAAATGAATAAGAAAAAGAAATTGAGGTATGGGAGGCATTAAATGCTTATATGGCTCACACACACACACACACACACACACACACACACACACACTGTCTAGAATTCTCTCTCTCTCTTTGGGCCGCCTCTCCCCTCACCTACCCTCTTCCTGCAAAGAAAAGTTTAAGCTATCTACCTCACATCAATTTCTCTAAGCTTAACACAAATCCCTCCAAAAATCATCACAAAAATCTCATTTTTCAATCTCTTAAGGGTTTGTTAGGGTAAGTCCTCATCTTGTGTGTTTATCTCCTAAAGTGAAAGTATCATCTAAATCTTCTTGAGGTATGAGTTAAGTCTACTTCTTGTTTTGCTAATCCTTGCACTAATGATTCTAAATTAGGTATTAGGTTAATGTTTAGTATAAGTGTAGAATCTTAAGGAAAGGGTTAGAACAAGATTATGGTTTTAGTGGCTATTAGAGAAATCTTGGCTCATATTAAAGTAGTTTAGTGTTGTTAATCCATCTCTTTGCACTAAAACACCTTAATGTGTTAAATTAAGTGCCTAAATACGATTTTCGTTAATATTAGTGTTCAAACGCGATCTGCTTTTAAGCCCGAAGTTACGGAGATAAGTTGCAATTATTGTGAGATAGAGACTGGACTAGGAGCACACCCACGAAGCCCGAGATCCCAATCTTCTTTCTAGGCCGCAAATAATTGGGTTCTGGCCACGAATTGTGGCCAGATTAGGGACCTGGGTGTCAAGGTTTTTGTTGTAGGTGTCTGCTATATATTGTAGTTCTTTAGTTTGTGCAACTTTTCCTAATTTCACTCGTATCAAAATCTGGAGCCGTTTTTCTTTGAATGCGACGTTTTTGTAATGTGTTATACATGCATTTCGAGTCTAGTGCGCACGCATTTAGTTTTGGTGCTCCGAGTGCACACGCATTTAGTTTGTGGGTGTTAGCTTTCTCGTGCGGTCTTGATATCGCGTTTTACAGAATATAAGCCTTATGTATTGCATTGTGTGATTCTAGGATCGGTCGCGGAGGTGTTGGACGTGGCATGGAAAGACAAGGCTAAGATCGGATTAGATTGGCCGAGGCGTCCCGGTGAGTAGATGTACAAATCTGCGGGGGAATCGTCTGGATGGCGCAAGGCGCCCGATAATTAGAATTTCTAGTAGCACTTGCATTTATATGCGTAATTCCTAGTTATTCATCTCGTTTCATCTCACCATTTATATAAATATATGTGATATCATCTAATAGGCCACTTGCACCATTACCATTGGTTTATGCTGCACGGGCACTATTCATGTGGACACACACACCTTGGTAATTGATATGCCACGAACACTATATAACTTGTTTAAATCAGAATATAAAACAATTGCAACATATATGATTTGTAAACCTGTATTTGTATATTCAATTCATCAGGATGGATACATAGAATTGTAAGTCATATGCATATATATCATTGCATCATCGTTCATGCATAGTTTTCTAGTCACGCATCGTATTTCATATTGTTGATACCATAAGCATTCATCATCACCGACATGTGTACATATGGTGATTTTTCTTGAGGATTTCAGTAGTATGAGATTTCTGGATTTTTGGGAAAACTGCAAGAATTTTATAAACCGTTATCATTTTAATAATGCAAGTTGCGGTTTTCTCGTGATATGATGTATGTGTCGTCCACCATGAGATTTCTCGATTCCTGAGCGGTATCGTACGCCCGATTCGAGGAGGAGGAGGAACCGTCTGTGGGTGCATGGTGGACCCAGTGCGGTACCCCGGGGCAAGATGGTCTCGGATGATGACGTTGAGCCCGGCGGGGGAGCACTACCGACCGGTTATTTGTGACGCGGCGGATATCCGGAGGATACCGACGTAGTCTTGAGATATTGAGATTATAGGCCAGTCCGGATTGCCGGAGCCCGAGGTATTGAGATTATGGGCCAGTCCGGATTGCCGGAGCACGAGATATTGAGATATTCATATTTAGTGTCGATGCTTGACACGGATTTCGATTGATTTCATTGATGATACTACTGTTAAATTACAGAAGTTTTACTAAGATAAGAATACAGATTTTCTCGTACTAAACATATTCAGATCTCGTGTTGTTTATGCATTCATGTTGCATACATACCAGTGCATCGCATCATATTAGTATATGTAGGTTGTGACAAAATTGCGTGCATGCTTACGATAGCCTTATTAGATGTTACTTACTATTCACGAGTGGGCAACTCACCCCCGTTGTGCCACAGTGTCTTGCAGGTTTGACCCGTTAGCGCAGTAGCGGTGGGCGTTCTTCCTCTTTTGGCTTCATCTGATCGATTTGCAGCTTGCTCGTAGGTGGGTTGCGAGGATATTTTTATTCCATCATGTACATTATTGTATCTAGTATGCTCCATCTACCCTTGTATATTTGACTAGACTGTGAGACTCGTGAGACTTGTATTTGTGGTGTTTGGTGTCGATGCTCACTTGAGCCAACGTGATTTTTGTTTGTTTCTTGCTTTCAGATACTTATTGTGCACTTTTGATATACATATTGCATGTGGTTGTGATTCCGCCATGGGCGAAGAACTAGCTCTCGCTTGGAGATGCCTTATTTCATTTATATGTATTTTGATGTGTTGTACCTATTTTGGGGGCCAGTATTTACAAAAGAGACTCTGCCGAAATTTTCGGGAAAATATGATGTTGTTTTTTGAATGTTTAATGCCATTTATTTTGTTAAAACCACGAGCTTTAAAACAAGTTTTTCCTTCACTCTTATTGTCAAACGGTTTTGTTTCTGGGCTTTGTCTTACTTAGATTTGTAGGGTTACTAGGCACACTCAAGAGGTTCCACAAGGCATCAACCATGCCAAATTAAAATTTTACGGTGCCGAGAAACCCTAATATAGATCGTTAACTAGAAGTTAAGGCGAAAGAACATGCAAGTTAACAACTTAACTATAAGTGAAAGGGATTACAACCTTTGTAAATCCGGTCCTCCACTTCTTTAGCTCCGTGTTGACGACCCTCCACTGCGATCATCGGGATCCCGGACTCTAGCAATGGTTTCGTCGGAGAAATGATCGGGCTAGGTCATTGACTTCGAGGCCGAAGATGATCCACGTCGGGGAGACTCAAACTCATGCTATTCCTTCACTTGGTCAAGAACTTTGTGAAGAGAACGCCCTCTACTAAATGGCAAGTAGTAGAGTATGATGAAGTAAGAAGGTTGCTCACATTAAAATTGATTTTCTCATATTTTTCCTCAAAGCACCATTAGAGCTATAAAGCTTTTCAAGGAGCTTGATGAAGAAGAAAAAGAAGTGAATTATTCATCCAAATGAAAAATTATCCTCTTGAATAATTCACCCATGGTTGAGTTAAGCCCTCATGCTTAACTCATATAGAGAATTAACTAAGGTATGAGGTTTAAGAGCTAGGTTAAAGAAATATCAAGAGAATTGACAAAAGAGTGGACTTTGTCAAAGTTTCTCCAAGCTTCTTCAAGCTTGACAACTTTAACTAAGTTTAACTCATTTGTTAAATCTTAAGATAATCCAATAACCCTAATCTTAGTATAAGTCTCATACACCCATCTTGTGTGAATCATCAAGCATGATACATACATGTACACTTGCATATATCACATATAAACAATGTGTACAAACTAGTGAGAAAATAAATCTTAAGTGAGCTAATATTAGTTAATGTAATGTAATATATCAAATATATAATTATACATTAAATTTTTAAATCAACTCTTGATTTAATAATCCGGCTAAAACCGACTAATATCAAAAGTAACAACTTACCGAATCAACACTTGATCCGATAACCCGGCTATAACCATACAACCGATGAATGTCACAAATCGCGAGAATCGAATACGGTAACTCATATCGTATCAATCTCGGTCCCGCACATATCACATATGTGCTCCTACTCCGTTTCTCTTGAGCCAGGAAACCCCTGTGTAGGACTCTAAAGACTCGTCAATACGCCGGCAACAGGTGATGATCATATCAAACACCCACAAGCCGCAAGCGGTCTGCTAAACGTAACGGCCACCCGGGTATTGAGCGATCAGAAGATCAACGAGCAAGCCCGCTCACACTCCCGTGAATCCAACGAGTAACACTACAATACAGTCCGGTCTGTTCGTCAGATATGTCGCATATCTTGTCTAGGGGTGGTAAACGTCAGACCCCAATAACTCGATAAGTCATGTCGATATGAGGCTCATAACGGGTCAAGAAACTACTGGTAACACTTACCAGTAAATCCCTAAGTCAGCTTTGGCCAAGGACTTCCTGTTATAGCCAATCGAGCACTGCGCAACATCAACTCCCTATACCAGGAGAGACGAAACCCCTCCTATCGCTCATTGCCTTCATGTGACTCGGGACTGTACCCAAAAGCCACCTTTTTGCACGCCCTCTTGGACGTGGTATGATGGAAATCAAAGCACAGTGGGAATCACACAAGACTCTATGACGATCTCGGGTCTACAGACTAACCTGTACCAGTGTCACCAGAGAACTGCCATCTGACGTAAGGTATAATACCATCTGGGAGTTCTCGACGAGTCCATCCAGTATACCCAGTCTCCACTGAGCACCCGTATATCATCTCTGATGTCAAACACCAATGGATATAGGATCATCCATCGCCCATCTATATGGGTCGAGAAGCTATACGCTAGTCTACTCTGGTATATCGATGCCCTATCTCGATACACCCACGACTAGGGACTTTGAAGGATGTACTTATGGACTACCATGTCCCCACTAGTATGATCCGCATCATAGTCCAGGTAGTCAAGTACACATCCTAAGGGCTTTACCAACATGTAACAGAGAGACAATCAGTGTATACGTTAAGGTAAAGAGTAACCAGATAGCATACTATCATATCGAGCAAGAAAGTCATCCCTATATATGTCCAAGCATCCACTACAATATACATCCAATGTACAGTAATGGCCTCTAGGGCATACATATAACTAACTATCTCCCACTTGCACTAGGACCATCTGACAGCAGTGGTTGTAGTATCTCATACTCAACCATCCCATAAAAGTCTATCTCTGGGAAAAAGCCTTTCGTGAGTAGATCCGCCGTGTTGTCCTCTGAGTCTACTCTCCTAACCTCGATCCCCTGGAGATCAACCATCTCCACGATCAGGTGATACTGCTTAAGAATATGTATGGATCACTGATGGGACAGACGTTCCTTGGCATAAGCTACAACTCCATCATCACACAATGGTAGGAACGAAGTTCATCTCATGAACTAATATACACCCAGACTTCCTCTTTGGTAGCATCTTTGGTAGCGATGTATCCAGCCTTTATCGTCTAGTATGCCACGGTATCTAGCTTGGAACTCTTCCAACATACCGTCCCTTTACTGAGGGTAAAGACAATACCTGCGACTGACATTCAGTCGTCCTTATCACCCTGGAACCTTTCCAGTGATTCTCCCCAGGATCAATTGATACCATCTCACTACAACTAGTGAGTATCCTAACATCCAATTAGATCTATCTCATAGATCCAAAACCCAGGATTTAGTAGGTATCACTTTGATCCTATATGGAGAATCCTTGTGATAAGCGGCGATTGACCGAGCGTGGCATAGGAAACTCCTTCCCTATCAAGAGTATGTCATCCACGTACTCTACGAGGATCGCCACTATACTCCCTACTACCTTTTTGTATATACAAGGTTCATCTACCATCTTGATGATGTCAAACTCTTTGACTACCACATCAAAAAAGATGTTCCAACTCCGCGATACCTGCTTTATCATATAAAACATCTTGCACACGTTTCTGCTGCTCCCACTGTCTACGAAGCCCTCTGGCTGTGTACTTATAGACGCTTTCTTCTAAAACATCATTTAGAAAAGCAGTCAAGACACCTAACCGCCAGATATCGTAGTCATGGTATGTAGCCGTGGCAAGTAGGATCGGGATGGACTTAAGCATAGCTACTTAGAAAAGGTTTCATTATTAGCCATAACTGGTCTATAATGCAAACCTTTAACAAGTCTAGCTTTTAAAGTCTCAACTTTTCCATATACACCAAGTAATCTTCTTAAGATATACTTGCTCCTGATGGGGATTTAACCCTTCAGATAAAGCAACCAAAGTCCATACTTTGTTGGTGTATAAGGATTCCATCTCAGATCGCTAAGCATCCATCCATTCTTACAGAGTCACACTCCTGATGGCCAGCTCGAAACTAGTTGGGTCATCATCTCATGATGCAATCCTTGCTCCCACTGTCATAGAGAAACCGAAGTATCTTTCAGGTGGGTGAGGAAACCTACTAGATCGACGGAGAGGCTGAGGTTCGTTGGTTTCTATTGAATCCTTTGGTTCTACCAAATCATCAGCTGCAGTTTGTCTAGCTGGAACTCTTTCCAGTTCTACTTCATGACCAATAATTTCTTCACAAGAAATTCCCTTTCACAAAGGTGGCATGCTGAGTAACAAAACATTTTTGTTCCTCGGTTAGGTAGAAGATATTCCCTTTATATGCTTGGGATATCCAACAAACTTCTACAGATGTGACTTTACCTCGAGCTTGTCCGGATTTTGCTTTTAGACATAGGCCGGACAACCCCAAATCTTAACTGACTTAAGAGATGGGCTCTTCCCTTTCCATATCTCATATGAAATGGTAGGCATCTGATTTGATCGGAACCCTATTCAATAGGTATGCAACTTCATAAGTGCATAACTCTCTAAAAGGAAATAGAAAACTCAGTAGTACTCATCATAGAGCACACCATATCATATAGGGTGGTATTGCTCCACCCCGATATACCATCGTGCTATGGTGTATACGGAGGAGTAATGCTGAGAGAGAATCTCATTCTCCTTTAGAATAATCTAGGAATTCCGTGCTCAAGTATTCTCCTCCTTGATCACATCAAAGGACATAATACGTATACCCGTTTTTGGTTCTCTACTTCTAACTTATATTCTATGAATATCTCAAAAGGTTCGGACTTGTGTTTCAACAGGAACATATGTCTGAATCTTGAGAGATTATCAGTGAATGTAATGAAGTACAAAGAACCGGTCTTGGCATGTGTAGACAGGGGACCTTCATACATCAGCATGTATCAATCCCAAGAGTTCACTAACTCTTTCTCTGTTTCCAATAAACAGAGCTATGGTCATTCTTATCTCTGTGACATGACTGGCAAGTTTCACAAGATGTAAATTCAAACTAATTTAAATATGCATCTTAATGTAACTTCAGCTAGTCGGGTCGTATTGATATGACCTAGTCTACAATACCTCAAGAAGGATTCGTTCATTTCTGAACTCTTCCTCTTGTGTGTGTTCTATATACTAAGAACTGTAATTTGATTTAGAACGTCAATGCTTTTAGATAACGTGCCTGAACCGATCAACTATTGATATAGGAAATGTTCAAAACATTATCCAACAATACAAAATTGTATCCTTTTTCAATCAATAAAGAGATTGATATGATTTTGTATATCAGGTTCGGTATCTAATAGCATTTGTTCAGAATCAATGTATTTGGAAATACAGGGTGACAGTGACCAACAGACTTGGCTGCAACAATTTCCCCGTTTTCTGTCTCATGAAACTTATCACCCGTTCTCAGTTCTCTACCTATCTGTAGCCCTATGTAACAGATTACATATCTGGGATCCTGATCCGGTATCAAATACCCAGGACGTAAAGGATACTGAGAAACAGTTCTATGTAACGAACACACCCGAAGATGATGCATCAACATGCACTTTCTTCATTTAGGTGGCACGGGAAATCTGGTATTCCCCTATTTCATGCTCTGTCTTATAACAATTATAAGTTATAGCGGGACCAACGCTCCCCAGCTCAGTATAACAAGCGGGTTCGGTCAATATATCCGTTTTATTATCTTGATTAAGGCGTGATATGGTCGCTACCTGGAGAGAGAGAGAAGAAAACACTCTGCGTGCGCTCTTGCAAGATCAGATTGGTTATTATTTTATCTAATCAGGATGGCTCCCACTGTTTTTATCAAATCTTCCTTCAAACCCTAAAAGGAAAGACTAGCCGGGATTAATTACACGCTACAGGTTCGCCAATCTTTCAGCCAGGCCAGTGTCAGTACTTTGAGGGAGGTTCCCCGTGCTTTCGCACGGACCTAATTACAGTAAACCTCGTTTTCCTAGAGGCGTAACCCCGTTGACACCTTTCTAGACACCTACTTGATCGACTAATTGTAATGTGTAAAACTCTCCCCGGAGTAACAATTACTCGCAGCGGGTATCGGGATCCAACTATCTCATAGAAGGTATGCAATCTCATTGCAAATTTCAACACTTGAAATTCCCGATAATATTTTGCCCCAAGCGTCCTATGACCTAGACAGAGGTCAACAAACCATAGGCTGCTAGTCAAGTTCAACCCGTCATTTCCTGATTGAAGTAAACCCACCCGCACGACCCTTGACAGAGGCCAACAAGGTCGCACGACTATCCTAAATCAATCACTTCATATGCTTATACAGATAAGCACTAATCAGCTACCGGACACTACGCCTTGACAGAGGTTAACAAACGCAGCACGAATACTAACCAGTACTTATCTGAAATGACGGAGGGCTACGACAGGTTTTTCTGAAAACCTATTGCGTAATGAACTTGATATCGTTGTAGAATCAAATGATTTTAAAATGGAGTGTTTTGAGGCTTTTCTAGTTTTGCTAAAGGGGCCACTCTCGGTGAAGGGATCGTCGGCCCTTTCCTCATCGAATAAGGTGCAGGATATATCATATATACCGCTGTGCAAAGCAAAAAACTATAGAAGCAATCAAAAGACAAACCGAGAGTTGTAGCATCTGCCAGTTATTGCTCAAGGAGTCACTCCCGGTGAAGGGATCCCGGTCCTTTCCTTATCGAATAAGGTGCAGGATGTTCTACTAGGAACACCGCGATGCAAAGCAAGAACTGTAGCTACCTATTTTTGAAAATTCGATTCCACGACATCTTTAGGTTTCTTTTTCTTTCATTAATCAAATTAACGAAGTCCCATCATTTAAATCACCTAAACATCACAGATAAATACGACATACACTTATGCTATCCGCATTCGCCTCGATGTCCCCTCGTGCACCATTAGGTTAGGTAACTAACGGCAGAGCGGGGCAGGGCTAGCGCGGGTGTAAAACATAAGTAACGTCTATATAATATATCATATATATCATATACAGTATCTATCAACAAATATCAAAAGATCACATCACAGATATAGCAGCAGAAGAAACATATGAAACATTGGATATACTAGGACGTTCGTGTTTTCAATACGAGCAAGTATAAAACACGGATTCCACGGTCGCGATGAATAGCCAAACCCCCTAGACCCCTACGAGAGCGGCAAGCAACCCTACCAATTCTAGAGTTAGGAGACCCGGACTCGACTCCTTGAGCTGGTCTCCCACTGGACTCCAGAACCCGGTTACTTATGCTCTCCTCCTTGGGTCTATCCTAGTGGGGAAAAGTAAATAATATACAAAAGGTGACATCTTCCGCAACCTGGAAGTGCCCCAATAAAAGAATATTACATACAATTAATTTTACATGAATGAAAATAAAAACTCTCATCTCACATAAAACCCCCGGCTATTCAAAACGCGACGATCCAATATAACAGATCCAGCAACACATAACATCACATGTCATCAACGTAAGTAAATGTGCGCATCCCAGTTGTCGTTGACATATAGCAACGAAACCGGCGATATCACATATTACACTTACGGTCACAGAAAAGAAAGTGTAAAACTACAACAGTTGGAATCCGCAACCCCTTTAGACATCGCATGCCTAACCAAATGAATTCCTTAGACATTGCATGCCTAACAATTATAAACCCCACATTTTAGTCTCTATATCGAAAACACTTTTCAATATCTAGTCGGGCAATTCAGCAAGATTCCCGACATCCTGATCAAATGCTCGTTGCAAACTTTAGTAGACGGCCGCACCCCCGATTGCCGTCGACGAAGTGCACCAAGGCGGAACACCGCTGCCGCAAGCACCCGAACGGATGCTTTTGGCGACGGGGTTCTCCTACAGTCACTTGGTCGGGGCTATGGGGCATGGCTGTCTATTAAGTTTACCCGGCGAGTATCCGTGTACACTACGTGATTGCGACGGACTTTTGATCACATCAAAATTCCGTGGCAACCGATCAAGTGAGACTAAAGTGCTATGTTTATAACATCCAAATCAGTTATCTCATAACTACTTGTAGATTCCAAATATTGTATCATATTCCAGATAAATAGAAAATGTTAAACTTTCCGATCGAACAATCAAACACCCAAGTTTTCCAGAAAAAGCTCAACTCTTGAAATAAGTTCAAAAACATCCATGTCATGCCACAGTACCAACGGTCCAGCCATAGAAGGGTCAAGCCAACGCCTCACATGTGGCACGCCGTACTGCCCCAAACCTTAAGGTTCAGAGGGCAGTTCAAGACGGTCACATAATCGAGTTAAGGTTTGTTGTCTTCTAGAGGGTCCATCGGGTTACTTGCACTACATAGAACATTCCTAAAACTACGGAAAAATCCAACACATGGAAATTTCTCGACAGGGGAAAAATTGGGTATTTATATCCGGTCGAACTTTTTAACATATTGTAAATTATCCGGAAAAACACAGACAAAGTTAAAGATTCCGATCGAATCGTCGAACTCCCAATACAACCCAGAAAACTCAACTCTTGAGCAAACTTTAAAAATTCCTATAAAATACAGCAATCAATATAGGACATTACTGTACAAAGCACGTGCCAAGAATCAACTTTTTGGCCGCGGAACCGCCGCACATGCTTGGGTGGGGCCGCGGTTCCGCGGCGCTTTGGTGGACTTGGACTCACGTGCTTCACAGTAACTCTTATAATACCCTGATGTAAATTTTGGATATATTTAATTTGGAAAAATCCACATTTTCAGAAAATGTACAGAGAAGGGTTTGAATTAGGGTTTCGGGGTTCGATCGGGTTTCTAACTTCGTCTACACTTCGTCTAAAGCTCTAGCTAGGCTCTGATACCACTGTACGGTTACTAGGCACACTCAAGGGGTTCCATAAGGCATCAACCATGCCAAATTAAAATTTTACGGTACCGAGAAACCTTAATATAGATCGTTAACTAGAAGTTAAGGCGAAAGAACATGCAAGTTAACAACTTAACTACAAGTGAAAGGGATTACAACCTTTGTAGATCCAGTCCTCCACTTCTTTAGCTCCGTGTTGACGTCCCTCTACTGCGATCATCGGGATCCCGGACTCTAGCAATGGTTTCGTCGGAGAAATGATCGGGCTAGGTCATTGACTTCGAGGCCGAAGATGATCTACGTCGGGGAGACTCAAACTCAAGCTATTCCTTCACTTGGTCAAGAACTTTGTGAAGAGAACACCCTATACTAAATGGCAAGTAGTAGAAGATGATGAAGTAGGAAGGTTGCTCACTTTAAAATTGATTTTCTCACATTTTTCCTCAAGGCACCATTAGAGCTAGAAAGCTTTTCAAGGAGCTAGATGAAGAAGAAGAAGAAGTGAATTATTCATCCAAATGAAAACTTATCCTCTTGAATAATTCACCCATGGTTGAGTTAAGCCCTCATGCTTAACTCATGTAGAGAATTAACTAAGGTATGAGATTTAAGGGTTAGGTTAAAGAAATATCAAGAGAATTGATAAAAGAGTGAACTTTGTCAAAGTTTCTCCAAGCTTCTTCAAGCTTGAAAATTTTGACTAAGTTTAACTCATTTGTTAAATCTTAAGATAATCCAATAACCATAATCTTAACCCTAATCTTAGTATAAGTCTCATACACCCATCTTGTGTGTATCATCAAGCATGATACATACATGTACACTAACATATATCACATATAAACAATGTGCACAAACTAGTGATAAAATAAATCTTAAGTGAGCTAATATTAGTTAATGTAATGTAATATATCAAATATATAATTATACATTAAATTAATAAATCAACTCTTGATTTAATAATCCGGATATAACCGACTAATATCAAAAGAAACAACTTACCGAATCAACACTTGATCCGATAACCCGGCTATAACCATACAACCGATGAATGTCACAAATCGCGAGAATCGAATATGATATCTCATATCGTATCAATCTCGGTCCCTCACATATCACATATGTGCTCCTACTCCGTTTCACTTCAGCTAGGAAACCCCTATGTAAGACTCTAAAGACTTGTCAATACGCCGGCAGCAGGTGATGATCATATCAAACACCCACAAGCCGCAAGCGGTCTGTTAAACGTAACGGCCTCCGGGTGTTGAGCGATCAGAAGATCAACGAGCAAGCCCGCTCACACTCCTGTGAATCCAACGAGTAACACTACCGTACAGTCCGGTCTGTTCGTCTGATATGTCGCATATCTTGTCTAGGGGTGGTAAACATCAGACCCCAATAACTCGATAAGTCATGTCAATATGAGGATCATAACGGGTCGAGAAACTACTGGTAACACTTACCAGTAAATCCCTAAAGCAGCCTTAGCCAAGGACTTCCTGTTATAGCCAATCGAGCACTGCGCAACATCAACTCCCTATACCGGGAGGGACGAAACCCCTCCTATCGCTCATTGCCTCCATATGACTCGGGACTGTACCCAAAAGCCACCTTTTTGCACGCCCTCTTGGACGTGGTATGATGGAAATCAAAGCACACTGGGAATCACACAAGACTCTATGACGATCTCGGGTCTACAAACTAACCTGTACCAGTGTCACCAGAGAACTGCCATCTGACGTAAGGTATAATACCATCTGGGAGTTCTCGGCGAGTCCGTCCAGTGTACCCAGTCTCCACTGAGCACCCGTATATCATCTCTCATGTCAAACACAAATGGATATGGGATCATCCATCGCCTATCTATATGGGTCGAGAAGCTACACGCTAGTCTACTCTGGTATATCGATGCCCCGTCTCGATACACCCACGACTAGGGACTTTGAAGGATGTACTTATGGACTACCATGTCCCCACTAGTATGATCCGCATCATAGTCCAGGTAGTCAAGTACACATCCTAAGGGCTTTACCAACATGTAACAGATAGACAATCAGTGTACACGTTAAGGTAAAGAGTAACCAGATAGCATATTATCATATCGAGCAAGAAAGTCATCCCTATATATGTCCAAGAATCCACTACAATATACATCCAATGTACAGTAATGGCCTCTAGGGCATACATATAACTAACAAGATTACATTGCGCCTTCAGTCGTTTCGTAATTTAAGTGCCAGTCACGTTCCGTACCTTCGGGTCGTGACAAAGTTGGTATCAGAGCGTTAGTTTAAGACCTTAGGGGTAAAAACCATATCGGAAATTTCAAGTGTTGAAATTTGTAATGAGATTGCATACCTTCTATTTGATAGTTGGATCCTGATCCCACTGTGAGTAATAGTTACGACAAGGAGAATTTTACACTTTACAATTAGCTAATCCAGTAGGTGTCTAGAAAGGTGTCAATGGGGTTATGCTTCTAGGGAAACGATGTTTATTTTAATTAGGTCCGTGCGAAAGCATGGGGAACCTCCCTCAGAGTACCGACACTAGCCTTGCAGACCGGTTAGCAAACTTGTAGAATGTAATTAATCCTGGCTAATTTTCTTTTTAGGGTTTGAAGGAAAATTTCATAAAAACAGTGGGAGACACCGGTTAGATAAGATAAATAACCAGTCTAATCATGCAAGAGCTTTCGCTGAGTGTTTTCTTCTCTCTCTTAATGGCAGATACCAATGACGGCACTTAAGCTTATTCTAGAGAAAAATAAACTAATGAGGCCTAATTATAAATACTTGCTGAGGAACGTGAACATTTCCTTTACCTACGATAAGGTTGCATACGTCCTTACTGCTCCAGCCCCTCCCCTCCCAGACCCTGATTCCTCTGTTGCAGATAAAGAGATCCGCAAGACAAGGGATATCGACTACGCCATAGCCAAATACCTCACGTTAGCTTCGATGGAAAACGGACATCAAAAGCAACATGAGAAGATGGATGTGCAATTCATCTTTTTCCATACAAAGGAGTTGTATGGGGAGCAATCTCAAGCTCTTCGTTATGAAGCCTCAAGAAAGCTGTTTCAAATGAGGATGGCTGCTGGTACACCTATAGGAGATCATGTCCTAAAGATGATAGGTCTTATTGAAGAACTTGAGGACCTGGGATGGACGATGGAGAATGAACAATATATTGATACAGTTCTACAGTCTCTCCCCCTGCCTATGCTCAATTTATAGTGAACTTCAATATGCATAGTTTGGAGAATCATTTCCTTAACTTCTCAATATCTTGAGAAGTGCAGAGATCACACTGAAAGTGGTGAAAACACCCTCTCTAGTTGCTGGGCAATCTTCCTCTTCCGTCCCAAAAGCTAAAACTAAGGGAAAGAAGAAGAAGAAACCCATCAAACCGAGAGGTGGAGTTAAAAAGGTACAGGTGAAAGACAAATCAGGGGCTGCGGCATCAGGAAAAGGAGAATGCATCTACTGCCACAAGACAGGGCACTGGAAAAGAAACTGCATTGGGTACCTCACTGATCTCAAGAAGAAGAAGCATGTTGATGCCTCCACTTCAGGTGTGTTTGTTACCGAAAACTGTTTTTCTATAAACTCTGCATCCTGGGTATTAGATACCAGTTCGGGATCTCATATCTGCAATTGTGTGCAGGGATTGAGAAATTCAAGGTTTTGAATAAAGGTGACCATACTCTCCATGTTGGAAATGGATCAAATGTTCATCCTGTATCCGTGGGAGAGTATCATCTATGGTTGCCTTCATGGTGTATATTGGTTTTGAACCCATTTTATTTTGTGCCATCTATGTTATGTAATATAATATCTGTATCTTTGTTGGACAATGAAGTATATCATTTTGTGTTACAAAGTAATGTTATGAACATTAACCTAAATCAACAGTTGATTGGGTATGGTACATTAAATAACGGAATCTACGTCCTGAATCAACATACAGTTTTTAACATACAACACACAAACAAAAGGAAGATTTCAGAGATAAATGAAGCTTTCATTTGGCATTGTAGACTTGGTCATATTAACGAAACAAGACTAACCAAGCTAGATAAAGATGGATATTTAAATCCGTTTGAATATAAATCTTATGCGGCTTGTTAGTCTTGCATCAAAGGTAAAATGACCAAAACTCTGTTTACTGGACACGGAGAGAGAGCTACTGAACTCTCAGGCCTCATACATAGTGATGTATGTAGATCAATGTCTACACATGTAAGAAGCGGTTATTCATACTTCATAACATTTACTGATGATTTCTCAAGATTTGGACTCGTGTTCTTGTTGAAACATAAGTCTGAAGCTTTCGAAAAATTCAAGGAGTATAAAATTGAAGTAGAAAAACAAACTGGATTAAGTATCAAGAAAATTTGATCAGATCGAGGAGAAGAGTACTTAAGTACAGAGTTTCTAAATTTTCTAAAAGAGAATGGGATTCTCTCTCAGCTCACTCCTCCGTACACACCACAATATAATAGTGTGTCAGAACGGAAAAATCGTACCCTATTAGATATGGTACGCTCAATGATGAGTGATGCTGAGTTGCTACTTTCTTTTTGGGGGCATGCATTGGAGATTTCAGTATATCTATTAAACAGGGTTCCGACCAAATCCGTGCCTACCACGAAGAGACCATCTCTTAAACGAGTTAGGATATAGGGTTGTCCTGCATTTGTTAAAAAGCAGAATCCAGACAAACTCGAGAAACAATCGGTTTTGTGTAAATTTATGGGATATCTCAAAAATTCATATGGATATCTTTTCTACCACAAGGAGGAATAAAAAGCGTTTGTTTCTCAATATGCCACATTTTTAGAAAATGAATTTTTTTCAAATGATACTATTGGAAATACGGAAGAACTGGAAGAAATTTCAAAGCCGCAAACAACTACTGACGATTTAGTTGACCTGAAGTTTCAATAGAACCCAACGAGCCTCAGTCACTCCATAGATCTAGTATTACTTCTCGCCCACTAGATAGATACTATGGTTTTCTAATTGATGGTGATAGAGAAGATTGCATCATTGATGATGATGACCCTACTAGTTTTCAGCAAGCTATCATGAGTAGTGACTTAGTGAAATGGCTGGATGCCATGTGATCCGAAATGGAATCCATGCACACCAACAAAGTATGGACTTTGAAGGTTGCACCTGTTGGCTATAGTGCCCTCAAGTCAATTATTGGATCGTAGGCACGTGATTGCAATGATTGAGAGAGGACCTATACTGGTAGAACAGTCTTACTCGAGATGATAATATGCTATCGGGTTTGTCTTTATCATCGTGTACATGCTTCAGGTGACATTACAGATCACTATTGCATGTTGATAGAGCCCATTGGATTCTTGCTTGAATACCAACAGTATGATGGCGATCATATACGTGAGAGCTGGGTGGTCTATAAGCACATCCTTAAAGTGTCACTAGTCGTGGGAGTTTCGAGACTGGGCATCGATACTCCAAGAGTAGACTAGTGTATACTGATCGAGACCCCGATGACGGGCGGTGGGCGGTCTTACAAGACATTGGTGTTAGTTAGTTCACCTAAGATGTATATAGGTGCTCATTGGGTTATGAGCACACCGGACGGACTTGCCGGGAACATGCGAGTTGGTATTATACCTATTGTCAGATAGCAGTTCCCTGGTGACATGTGTACAGGTTAGTCTATCGACCTGAGATCGTCATTTGTGTCGTGTGAGTTCCTACTGTGCTTTGATTACTACCCTACCATTGCTCAAAGGAGTCGTGCAAACAGGTTTTAGTTGGGTACAGTCCCGAGCTACATGGAGGCAGTGAGCGGATTGTCAGGGAATTCGTCTCTCCCAGTATTGGGGGTTGATGTCGCAGAGTGCATGGGTGGCCATCACCAGAAATCCTTGGCCAAGGTAGTCGAGAATTACTGATTCGGATCAGTAGTTTCTCAGGTGGAGATGGGCTTCATACCGACACTAAATGTCTCGTTATTAGGGGTCTGACTTTATCCACCCCCGTAGACTCGATATGCGATACTCATAGACGAAAGGACCGGACTGTACGGATATCGTCACTGCCAGGCGCAGTAGGGTTTGAGGATGAGTTTGCTCGTAGGCCTCCCTTTCGCTCAATAACTGGGTAGCCGTTACGTACAGCTAGTGCCACTGACGTGCTTGTGGTTAAACCCTCTGCCAGCGTATTGACGAGTCTTTAGAGTCCCACATGGAGGGTTTCCCTGCTTCGGACGAAACGTTGTAAAGGCCGTATGGTTTTATGGCAGGGTTCAATCATATACGTGCACTTGTGCACGGATCATGATCGGACGGATAATACTAGTGTGTTTTGGTTTAAGCCGGATCCTAGTATTATATTGTTGGATTATTTTCGTCTCTTTGTATTCGTATTCAGTCGTAATACGGATGCGGGTATGTATATACAGATGAGAGGTATTCTTGTAATTCGTTATAAGTTTACTTTAGAAGATGCTTTTTCTTTTTGTTATAAACATTTAGGGTTTTAAATGTTTATTTGGAATGGAAAGTGTGACTCATTCTTGGCATGGTTCATGCATGCACTTGGTGACTCATAGTGGTGGGTCATGGTGGCATTTTGTTGTTTTGTTTGTTGTGTGGGATATTTGTTGTGAGCAAAGGAGATATTTATTCTTGAGTTGTTTTCTTTTGTTTCTAGTACACTACATATATTACTCACAACAAAAACTCACACACACACAACACACTAAAATGGTAGCAGCCCCATTTTCTATAGTTGCAAAGTTTTGCTTCACACTCTTTTCTCCCATGGCACCTTCTTCAACCTCCATCCAAACCCTCTCATGAGTTGAGAATCTATGGGTGTATTGAGACAAAGTAATCACAAACTCTCTCTACTTCATCTTGGCTATCTACGCTAGCAAAGTAGATACCCGAGTTGCTTCGATTTTGAGGCGGGAGCCCGTAATACTAACCCTCGACGTAGATCTTCTTCGATATAGGGAGACCGGAGATCAAACTTGATCAAGGAAGCCGTGAGGAGATTGGGACAGAAGTTGAAGACCGAAGGACACGGATCGTTCGGTATAACCTCTCTAAACTCCTTTCATAGAACTGGTATAGGGTTAATGGTACGATCCGGGAATCGGGTTCCGTTAGCGCCGGTTTCTAAAAGTTTTTGTTCCGCATTTGGGCACGGATTGATGGCCCGGGCACTGCCGTAACCCAACAAGGTATCAGAGCCAACCTATTAACCGCATACTAGTTGGTTTAGATGATGTTAAAGTATCAAAACCGAAACAACTCCGAAACAATACCAACTCATATTCCATTCTCTGTCAAATTTTTCTAAGTCTTCTAAAAATATTTAAGCAACTGCAGAAGACTACTCTGATGACAACTAGAACATACCCTAAATACGAGCCTAATCCAACACTTTTGGACCGGCCAGATGCCTAAACAATCCGAGGCGGCCGGTTTTGTGGAGGCCTCTGGGTTTGAAATTTTGGGTGTGGTCTACTCTCTGGAATATTAGTTCAGTTGTATTGCTAGTTTAGCCCAGTTTGCATATACTTTTATCTATTAGTTTGGGGGCTATTCGGGGTTATTTCAAAGTCGATATTTCTAACACTGTTTAAAGTTTTACAGTACATGCATTACTATCTGCGACCGTGAATTTCATTAGAGCGGTACAACTTGTCTAATTGCTATAGTTCTTTTAGACGGGTTTACGAACGTGACATTCACGTTGATGTTCTGTGTTGTGCTGTGTTGTTGCGAAATTATCGTGGTGGATAGCTTGGGTGCAATGGTAGTACAGTTTAGTTTCATTTGTACATTTGATATCGCGAGGCGAACGTCTGACATGTAGACTGGTGTCACTGTCTGTTTGTATATTGTTCGTTTGGGGCATGACCGGGTTGAGGTCGATATCACCGTTGTATATATTTTCTTTTCTGTACTAGGATTACCCCGCGATGGAGTGCACTGATAGCCGGGTTCTGGAGGGCAATGGGTCCGCATCTCATGGCATTGAGAAGGAGGGGGCCTCACTCTAGAATTGGCGGCCTATTCGCCGCACTCGTAGGGGGTACAGGTTGACCCAAAGAGGGGTGCTCAAGTTACCGGATTCTGTGAAGTGCTGGGTGGCCCATTCACTTTGATGAAAGGGGCTGCCTCGCTTCTGGTTTTGGCGGGTAACTTGCCACGCTCGTAGGGGTCTAGGTTTTCATTGCACAGGCTATCCACACGACCAGGGGAACGTCGGGTTTCAGTTGCGGCTCAAAGGAAACCCGGGGCTCCCAGATTATCAGTATTGTTCAGTGATGCTTATCTCTTATCTGTGATGTTGCATTTATCATGCCTGGAATGATTATTATATATTATTATATATATACTGGTAGATGTTATATATGTTTTACACCCGCGCTAGTCCAGCCCCGCTTTGTAGTTAGTCAAGTAACCTAACGGGTGATGACGGGGTACAGTGGCGAATGCGGATGGCATATACGTACATCATATTTTCGTTCTTTTCTGGTGTGTTTAATTGATGGGACTGCGTTGATTCAGATCAATGCAATGAAAACAGACCTATTCGATATTGTTGGAACAAATTTTCAAAAGCTGTTATTACAAGGACGTTTTCTTTTGTTTTGCATAGCGGTATTCGGTTATAAATGTCCAGCACCTCATTCGACGAGGCAAGAGCCGAGATCCCCTCACCGGGAGTGACCTCTTGGGCAGAAGTTTGCGTCAGGGTAATAACTTTACTATAGTCGATTACTTTTTTGCTTTGCATCGTGGTATTCAGTGGGAATACCCTGCACCTTATTCGACGAGGAAAGAGCCGAGATCCCTTCACTGGGAATGTCCTCTTTAGTAAAGGTTTTCGCCACTATATATTTGTAAAAAGCTATCCGATTCCTTCAACTATATCAAGTTCATTACGTTAAAGATTTTTCGCCAAAAACCATTCGTAGCCCTCCATCATGTCAGACGGGTAGCACTTAGTATTCATGCTATGTTTGTTGACCTTCGTCAAGGCATAATGTATGGCAGCTGCTTGTTACTTTTTTGTTGCATGGATAGATGCATTGGTTTGGGACAGTCGTACAGCCTTGTTGGCCTTTGTCAAGGGTATGTACGGGTGGGTTCAAATTAACCTGGACAAAGACTGGTAGAACATGACATGTGACTTATGATTTGTTGACCTTCGTCAAGGTCATAAGAGCATGGGGTAAAAATCACATCGGGAGTTTCAAACATACAGGAAACTTGCCAGACATGCGAATATGTCACGACCCGCAGGGTACGGAACGTGACTGGCACTTAAGTTTACGAAACGTCTCAAGACGTCCGTAAAATAAGTAAGCCAAAGCCTAGAAACCAAAACCAAATAAGCAAAAGAGTGAAGAAAACCGAATCAATTGAAGGGAGTTTATCAAATAAGTCATATAAAAACCTTTTTTAAAACAATACAAATTTTTCCGAAAATTTCAGCAGAGTCTCCTTTGTAAATACTGGCCCCCAAAATGGGTACAACAAGAATATATATGAATCCAACAAATAAGGCATCCCCAAGCGGGAGCTAGCTCTTCGCCACAAGGCGGTCACAAATCCCACGCAATATAAAGCAACAACATGCGAAATAATCATAAGGAAGCATGAAAAAAACAGCATGTCGACTCAAGTGAGCTCGACCCCAAAATACAGCATAAAAGTCCACAAATGTCACAGTCTCATCTCTAGGTCAATATACAACAATACTGATAGAAACAGTAGATGGAGTACACTAGATACAAGGAATATACAAGGTGGTACAAAAATAATAATATAACCCACCTAAGAGCAAAACCTCGAGTCCAGGAAAAGGAGGCAAAAGAAACAAGTGCGCCCGCCGCTACTGTACTGACGGAGCGGACCTGCAAAAGGCTGTGGCACAACGGGGGTGAGTTGCCAACTCGTGAGTAATAAATAACATCTACACAGGCTATCGAATGCATGCACACAAGCATCCTAGCATCTAAATACAGGTAAGGCAGGACATAATGGCAAGTATGTATGCAATATGGATATACTAGCAGGTATGAATGCAATGCGAATCAACTCTTGATCTGAATGTGTAAGTATAAGAAATCATGTTTTTCCTTTTAAGAATCTCTTTTGAAATACCAGCACAATACCAATAGAATCAGCAAGAACCTGTGTCCAGCAACGACACCTCAAAACTATCACAAATCTCATATATCCATGTCATAGTATCTCTTGCCTCAGCCATCCGGCTGACCCAGCTCAATATCAAAATCTCATCATCTCACGGCCACGGTCTGTATCCTCTGGATATCCGCCGTGCCAAACAGTCACCGGTAGGTAATCCGTCCCCTGCCAGGCTCAACGTCAACACCACATTCATCTTGCCCCGGGGTACCATACCGGGCCCACCATGTACCCGTGACGGTTCCTCCACTCCTCGATACGGATCTCGAAAACCACAGCAAACTCATGGTGGACGACACTTACATCACTAGAAAACCGCAATTTACATATTTTAAAAATATAATAAGTTTAGAAATTTTGCGGCTTTCCCCCGAAATCCAGAAATATCATAAAATCTCAAGAAATCATCATAAATATGTCAATGATAATGAATGCATATGGTATCAATAATTAAGCTACGATGTATGATTAATAGACTAGGCATGAACAAATAATATGATGAGGTACATGCACATGAATAGCAATCCTACGATTTCATTTTAAGGAATTAAAGGCAATAGCACAGGTTTAAGCATCAATTAGTAAAAGGTTTCAAATTATAGGTTATCTAGTGTGGTAGCATGGCAATTACCAGGGTGTGTGTGTAAGCATGAACAGTGCTCGTGCTGCATATAAAAAGTCTGGCAATGGTGCAGGTGTCCTATAAAATGGGTTCTCATATGTATGTCAATATAAGGCTTGGATGCAGCAAATAATCATATAAGTATTACACCCCTAATTACTAACATCACTAAGAATCTTTTAAGTTACTAAAACTATCAGGCGGCTTGCGCGATCCAACGATAGTCCCCCGTAGATGTTACATCTACTCACTGGAATCCCTAGCTAGTCACGTCCAATCACCGCTTTCACCTTTCGTGCCACGTCTGACGTCTCCGCGACCGAACCTGAAATTTACATCAATACGAACATAAGGTTACATATCAAGAACGACGCAATTCCCTAACGAAAATACCATAGTTCACAAGCTAGGTACAACGTGCACAAAGTGCGCGGAAAACACGCGAAAATCGCAAAAATCTACCAAAATGTCGATTTGGTCGCCCGGAAAAACTAAAACCCGATTACTCAAAAATCTGCATTCACACATCCTAAATGTCATAGGATATGCCAACAATATAATCTAGATATCGCAATTAATTCGTCACAGTAATTTACATAAAAACCTAGTAAGCTAGAAATTTGCAATTTGGAACAAACATCGAAAATTTAGCGACAAAGTTAACACAATCCAACACAACAATCCAAACTAACCCACTAGCTAGCCATTACACTAATTTTAAACCATTAACTATGCATCAAACCATAATTCCAACACAAACCCTTCTCTTGATTTTTGGCAATTAGCAACAACAATGAAAATTTCACACAAGTTAACTTAGATTAGCATACATCAAGCCACTTAAGCAAAGTAACCATATAGATTGGTTAAGTAAACAACTAGATTATTTAAAAATATTTAATTACCAAAACATGGTTTGAAGAAACCCTAGTTAACTCAACCATTAACTTTAAACAAAACTAGAATGAAAATAGCACTAAATTAACACTAAAACAACTAAATTAAAGAATTCTAACCATATTAACTTAAAAGAGTAGAAATTATACCTCAAATCTATGGATCTAGCAAGATGAAATTTTCTTTAATTGATGGCTTCATAGCATCATGATCCAAGCAAGGGAGGTGAAGGAAAAAGGGATGAAGGATGGGGTTTAAATTGTGAGCTTTAAATTGCAATTTTTGGAGCAAACTTTGAAGAATTTTTTGAAGAAGATGAAAAGAAAAGAGATGAAGGGGGCTGCTGGAATTCGGCCAGAATGAGGGAGATGGGATGGTGTGGGGTGTGGGAAAAAAGGTCTTGGTCAACTCCTACCAACCACAAAAGACCATACCCAAAAACAATTCAAAAACCTTTAAAATAAAACCCCATTTCCACACAATATACAAGTCAAAAGAGAATGGAATTTTCTTCCATGAGCTGCTGGAAATGGGCCGGCCTAGGGTGAGGGAAAAGTGAGAGAGAGTGCACAAAAATTTTTTTTATGCAAAAAGACCCCCTACAAGTCCAAAATTGCAAGTTTAAGCTTAAATTCAATAAATTTCGTTTTCTATAATAAAAATTAGTTAAAAATCAAAATAAAAACTAAAAATTTATGTTACAACTAGATTTTAATTAACATAATTTTAAAGATTAAAATTAGCCCAGAAAATTTTGTATTTATCGGTAATTTAATGTATTTTCTTACCGGCTTAAAATAATATTAAAAAAATTGAAAAATAGGGAATTTTTTTTTAAATGACCAAAATTTAATAAGTAACTCATTAGCTACTAAAAATAAGCAATTATCTATCCATTTTAGGTATAACTAGTCCTAAACTGCAAAATAACAAAAAGACGGTTTACGGAAAAATACTGAATTTTCACCGATTTTCAGGAAAACTCCAAAACGACTTTTCAAGACGCTACAATCTTCCCCCCTTAAAAAAATTCGGTCCCCGAATTTAAAAATATAACTACGCGTACCTTCAAAGAGATGAGGGAATTTCTTCCGCATCTCTCCCTCGGCCTCCCAAGTGATCTCTTCGCTGCTCGGGCTGCGCCAAAGAAGTTTCACGGACGGCAGAACCTTTGATCGAAGTTTCTTCACTTGCCGATCCAAAATCTCAACTACCTCGACGGCGAACGAAAGGTCCGGCTCGAGCTGAACTGTCTGATGTTGAATCATGTGGGAAGGGTCATGAAGATAACGGCGTAGTATCGAAACATGGAAGACAGGGTGAACATCGGGAAAGCTGGGTGGAAGAGCCAAATGATATGCAGCTGCGCCGACACGCTCGAGAATCTCGAAGGGACCTACGAATCTAGGGCTAAGCTTTCCTTTTCGCCCAAATCGCATCACGCCCTTCATCGGAGAGACCCTCAGAAAAACATGGTCGCCAACTGCGAACTCTAACCTACGACGGCGCCTGTCTGCATACGATTTCTGCCTGCACTGAGCCGCTCTCATCCGGTCTCAGATCAACTGTATCTTCGCTGTCGTCTCCTCAACAAGCTGTGGCCCCAAAATACTGCTCTCGCTGAGCTCTGTCCAACAGACTGGCGATCTGCATCTCCTCCCATACAATGCCTCGAATGGTGCCATCTGAATAGTATCCTGGAAGCAGTTGTTGTAGGAGAACTCCACTAACGGTAAATGACGATCCCAGCTACCACCAAAGTCCAAAACGCACGCTCGGAGCATATCCTCGAGAGTCTGAATAGTCCGCTCTGACTGGCCGTCGGTCTGCGGATGAAACGCTGTGATGAAGCTCAAACGAGTGCCCAAAGCCTCCTGAAGTGTCTGCCAAAGTCGGCTGGTGAACTGGGTGCCTCGATCTGACACGATACAAGTCAGTACGCCATATAGTCGCACGATCTCGTCAATATAGAGCTGAGCATACTGAGCGAAGCTGAAAGTGGTCTTCACTGGCAGGAAGTGGGCCGATTTCGTCAATCGATCTACGATCACCCAGATGGAGTCATACCCTCGACTGGTCCTGGGTAGACCCACAACGAAATCCATCGAAATCTGCTCCCATTTCCATTCCGGAATGGGTAACGGCTGCAGCTCTCCTGCGGGCCTCTGGTGCTCGGCCTTGACTTGCTGACAAGTCAGGCATCTCGATAAAATGTCCCTCTTCATCCCGTCCCACAAGTAGGTTTCTCTCATATCATGGTACATCTTGGTGGAACTGGGGTAGACACTATACACTGATCGGTGTACCTCCTCAAGAATGTCGCGCCGCAATCCATCAGCATCTGGTACGCACAGTCTAGATCCATAGCGTAAAATCCCCTGATCGTCAATCACGAACTCGGAAAATCTGCCCTGACCCATCTGTGCCATGATCTCCGAGCAACGGTCGTCACTGCGCTGTGCCTCATATATACGGTCAAGCAACTGTGGGCGTGCACGAACATGCGCGAGCTGTCCCCCTGTCTGAGTGAACTCGAACTCAACTCGGCTGTCGCATAACATCTGCCAATCTGCTGACGACTGCCTCTGCACTGCGCGCAAAAAGGATAGACTACCCCCGGGCCTCCTACTCAACGCATCTGCCACCACATTCGCCTTTCCTGGGTGATATAAGATCTCGCAGTCGTAATCTTTCACCAACTCCATCCAATGACGCTGTCTGAGATTCAGGTCTCGCTGCTGAAATATGTACTTTCAGCTCTTGTGATCGGTGAATATCTGACACGACTCGCCGTATAGGTAATGTCGCCAAATCTTCAGTGCAAAGACCACTGCAGCCATCTCCAAATCGTGAGTGGGGTAGTTCTGTTCATGCTTCTTCAACTGCCGAGAAGCATAAGCGATCACCCGGCCATGCTGCATCAATACACATCCTAACCCTACTCGCGAAGCATCACAGTAGACCACAAATCCGCTTGATCCCGAAGGCAAGGATAATACCGGCGCTGTAGTCAAACATGTCCACAGCTGCTGAAAACTGCGATCGCACTCCTCCGTCCAGACGAAAGGAACTCCCTTCTGGGTCAAACCGGTCAAAGGTGCAGCTATACGGGAGAAGTCCTGAACAAAACGCCTGTAGTAGCCCGCCAGGCGTAGAAAACTACGGATCTCAGTAACCGATGTAGGTCGGGGCCACTGCTGAACAGCCTCAATCCTCTTCGGGTCCATACATATGCCATCTCTCGTAACCACGTGACCCAAGAATCCGACGCTGTCCAGCCAGAAAGCAAACTTGGAGAACTTTGCGAACAGCTGGTGCTCCCTCAGAGTCTGTAACGTAATCTGCAAGTGCTGTTCGTGCTCCTCTCTGCTCCGGGAGTACACCAAGATATCGTCGATAAACACGATGATAAACAAGTCAAGATACGGCCTGAATGTACGGTTCATCAAATCCATGAATGCTGCTGGGGCGTTGGTGAGTCCGAACGACATCACCAAAAACTCATAGTGGCCATAGCGCGTGCGGAAAGCTGTCCTCGGTATATCCTCCTGTCGAACCTGCAGCTGATGGTATCCTGATCGCAAGTCGATCCTAGAAAAATATCCCGCACCCTGAAGCTGGTCAAACAAATCATCAATGCGTGGCAACGGATATCTGTTCCGAATGGTAACTTTGTTCAGCTGGCGGTAGTCGATACATAAGCGCAAATTTCCATCCTTCTTCTTGACAAACAGGACCGGAGCACCCCACGGAGAAACACTAGGTCGAAAAAGCCCCTTCTCTAACAATTCCTGCAACTGATCCTTCAGCTCTCGAAGCTCTGCCGGGGCCATCCGATAAGGCGGTATAGAAATAGGCCCCGAGCCGGGAATCAAATCGATGCAGAACTCAACGTCGCGCTCAGGTGGTAGCCCAGGTAGCTCATCAGGGAAAACATCAAGGAACTCACAAACAACCGAGACCCGGTCCAACAGAACCTCAGCAGCTCGAGTATCACAAATATACGCTAAAAATCCCCGACATCCCTTCCGCAAGAGCTGACCTGCGCGAAGAGACAAAAACAAGCTGGGAAGGGTGACGCTGCGGTCTCCCTGAATAACAAGGATTGGCTCTCCCAGGAAGCTAAATATGACTGCCTTCTCACGGCAGTCCACCGAAGCATAACAAGTTGCTAGCTAATCCATGCCTAGAAGCACATCAAAGTCCAACATATCAAGGAGAATCAAATCAACCGATGACTCCCTCTCCCCGATACGAACGGAACACAAACGAAACACAAAACGAGCGACAAATGACTCGCCTACCGGGGTAATAACAACAAGCGGATGATCTAACGACGACGACTCACGGCCCAACATCGGTGCAAAGTGTGTAGATACGTACGAATGTGTGGAACCTGGGTCGAATAATACCCGTGCGTCGAAAGAGCAAACTGGCAAGGTACCTGTCACAACGGCATTGGATGCCTGCGCATCCTGCGGTGTCAAAGCAAAAACTCGGGCCTGTCCTCCACCGATAGCGGGCTGACCTCGACCTCGTCTTCTGCCTCCTCGTCCTCTCTGAACATGACCACCGCGTCCACGGCCTCTGGGTGCACCTAACTGGCGTGGAGCATCGCCGGTGGTAGGAAGTAGGGCTCTCTGAGGAGGGGGTGGTGATGGTGGTAGGGTCACATGCGGAACTGTCGCTGCTCACTGTCGTCTCGCCGGACAGTCTCTGATGAGATGGTGCGGACTCCCGCACCCAAAACACCCTGGCGACGGCTGCTGTCCCTGGGGATAAGAACCATATAACTGTCCCCGTCCAAATCCTCTGCCAGGCCTATCTCTCGGAAAGAATCTGGCGCGCTGCCTCTGAGACGGTACATCGGTGCGAATCCTCTTCGGCCCAGAAACGGCCGAAGTCTGTGATATGCGTGCCTCCATCCGTAATCTCGCATCCATAGCAGCTGAATAAGTGTCGTAGTGCTGGGCGCCAATAGCAAGATATAGCTGGGCATCAAGTCCCTGTACGAACCTCTTCACCATCTTCTCTTCGGTATCCACCAAATACGGAGCATATCGGGATAACTGTGTAAACTGGATATCATACTCAGACACCGTCATCCCAGGTGTCTTGACTAAGGCCTCGAAGCTACGAGCTCTGGCGTCACGAACGCTCTCTGGGAGGAAACGAGCTAGAAAGACCGCTGTAAACTCGGCCCAAGTCATAGGCGGTATACCTGCAGCTCGACCTCTCAAAACTGACTCCCACCATGTCTGCGCGAGACCCTCTTGTCGGAAACTCGCAAGCTCTACCCATCGATCATCCGAACATCTCAGCGAATGGCAGATTCTGGCTAAACTGTCAAGGAACGTCTGTGGGTCCTCCGCTGCCTCGGTGCCGGTGAATACTGGAGGTCTCAGCCTCATGAAATCCTGTAGTGAAACCGGGATGGTCACGGTGGTAGTAGTAGGAGCAGGTATCATGGTCGTCTGTGATGTAGTAGGTACGTCATCCGGCCTCGGTGTACGACTGGCTGTAACTCGGGATCCTACCATCTGACGTAGCTCCTGCATACTCCCCATCATCTGTCGTAACTCCTCCATACCAGTCTCAAGCTTATCCATACGGCCTGGGGAAGGTGGATCGGTCTGTCCCTGCGGCGTAGGCATACCACCCTGCTCAGTACTTGTCTCGGACGAGCCAGCTCGAATCTCGTCTCTAGCGGCAGCCCTCTACGCCCTCGTAGCCTTCGGCGGCATAGTGGCTGGTACAGGAAAAAGGGGTAATAAGAACAGGGCAATAGAATCATAGGATACACGGAATTGAAGAATGAATTTCAAGCAAGTATATCCAAAAGTCACTTAGGCGGAGTACCGTATCGCAAGTATGCCGCGGACATACACACGCTACGTTACCCTACTTAAGTCACTTACTCCATCTACCAAGGGTCATCCTACACTCAAAAGGTAAAACCTATCGCTCTGATACCAACTTTGTCACGACCCGCAGGGTACGGAACGTGACTGGCACTTAAGTTTACGAAACGTCTCAAGACGTCCGTAAAATAAGTAAGCCAAAGCCCTGAAACCAAAACCAAATAAGCAAAAGAGTGAAGAAAACCCAATCAAATGAAGCGAGTTTATCAAATAAGTCATATAAAAACCTTTTTAAAAACAAGACAAATTTTTCCGAAAATTTCGGCAGAGTCTCCTTTGAAAATACTGGCCCCCAAAATGGGTACAACAAGAATATATATGAATCCAACAAATAAGGCATCCCCAAGCGGGAGCTAGCTCTTCGCCACAAGGCGGTCATAAATCCCACGCAATATAAAGCAACAACATGCGAAATAATCATAAGGAAGTATGAGAAAAACAGCATGTCGACTCAAGTGAGCTCGACCCCAAAATACAGCATAAAAGTCCAAAAATCTCACAGTCTCATCTCTAGGTCAATATACAACAATACTGATAGAAACAGTAGATGGAGTACACTAGATACAAGGAATATACAAGGTGGTACAAAAATAATAATATAACCCACCTAAGAGCAAAACCTCGAGTCCAGACAAAGGAGGCAAAAGAAACAAGTGCGCCCGCCGCTACTGTACTGACGGAGCGGACCTGCAAAAGGCTGTGGCACAACGGGGGTGAGTTGCCAACTCGTGAGTAATAAATAACATCTACACAGGCTATCGAATGCATGCACACAAGTATCCTAGCATCTAAATACAGGTAAGGCAGGACATAATGGCAAGTATGTATGCAATATGGATATACTAGCAGGTATGAATGCAATGCGAATCAACTCGTGATCTGAATATGTAAGTATAAGAAATCATGTTTTTCCCTTTAAGAATCTCTTCTGAAATACCAGCACAATACCAATAGAATCAACAAGAACCTGTGTCCAGCAACGACACCTCAAAACTATCACAAATCTCATATATCCATGTCATGGTATCTCTGGCCTCAGCCGTCCGGCTGACCCAGCTCAATATCAAAATCTCATCATCTCGCGGCTACGGTCGGTATCCTCTGGATATCCACCGTGCCAAACAGTCACCGATAGGTAATCCGTCCCCTGCCAGGCTCAACGTCAACACCACATTCATCTTGCCCCGGGTACCATACCGGGCCCACCATGTACCCGTGACGGTTCCTCAACTCCTCGACACGGATCTCGAAAACCACAGCAAACTCATGGTGGACGACACTTACATCACTAGAAAACCGCAATTTACATATTTTAAAAATATAATAAGTTTAGAAATTTTGCGGCTTTCCCCCGAAATCCAGAAATATCATAAAATCTCAAGAAATCCTCATAAGTGCATATGTCAATGATAATGAATGCATATGGTATCAATAATTAAGCTACGATGTATGATTAATAGACTAGGCATGAACAAATAATATGATGAGGTACATGCACATGAATAGCAATCCTATGATTTCATTTTAAGGAATTAAAAGAAATAACACAGGTTTAAGCATCAATTAGTAAATGGTTTCAAATTATAGGTTATCTAGTGTGGTAGCATGGCAATTACCAGGGCGTGTGTGTAAGCATGAACAGTGCTCGTGCTGCATATAAAAACCCTGGCAATGGTGCAGGTGTCCTATAAAATGTTTTCGCATATGTATGTCAATATAAGGCATGGATGCAGCAAATAATCATATAAGTATTACACCCCTAATTACTAACATCACTAAGAATCTTTTAAGTTACTAAAACTATCGGGCGGCTTGCGCCATCCAACGATAGTCCCCCGTAGATATTACATCTACTCACTGGAATCCCTAGCTAGTCACGTCCAATCACCGCTTTCCCCTTTCGTGCCGCGTCTGACGTCTCCGCGACCGAACCTGGAATTTACATCAATACAAACATAAGGTTACATATCAAGAACGACGCAATTCCCTAACGAAAATACCATAGTTCACAAGCTAGGTACAACGTGTACAAAGTGCGCGGAACACACGCGAAAATCGCAAAAATCTACCAAAATGTTGATTTGGTCGCCCGGAAAAACTAAAACCCGATTACTCAAGAATCCGCACTCACACATCCTAAATGTCATAGGATATGCCAACAATATAATCTAGATATCGCAATTAATTCGTCACAGTAATTTACATAAAAACCTAGTAAGCTAGAAATTTGCAATTTGGAACAAATATCGAAAATTTAGCGACAAAGTTAACACAATCCAACACAACAATCCAAACTAACCCACTAGCTAGCCATTACACTAATTTTAAACCATTAACTATGCATCAAACCATAATTCCAACACAAACCCTTCTCTTGATTTTTGGCAATTAGCAACAACAATGAAAATTTCACACAAGTTAACTTAGATTAGCATACATCAAGCCACTTAAGCAAAGTAACCATATAGATTTGTTAAGTAAACAACTAGATTAATTAAAAATATTTAATTAACTAAAACATGGTTTCAAGAAACCCTACTTAACTCAACCATTAACTTTAAACAAAACTAGAATGAAAATAGCACTAAATTAACACTAAAACAACTAAATTAAAGAATTTTAACCATATTAACTTAAAAGAGTAGAAATTATACCTCAAATCTATGGATCTAGCAAGAAGAAATTTGCTTCAATTGATGGCCTCATAGCATCATGATCCAAGCAAGGGAGGTGAAGGAAAAAGGGATGAAGGATGGGGTTTAAATTGTGAGCTTTAAATTGCAATTTTTGGAGCAAACTTTGAAGAATTTTTTGAAGAAGATGAAAAGAAAAGAGATGAAGGGGGGCTGCTGGAATTCGGCCAGAATGAGGGAGAGGGGATGGTGTGGGGTGTGGGAAAAAAGGTCTTGGTCAACTGCTACCAACCACAAAAGACCATACCCAAAAACAATTCAAAAACCTTTAAAATAAAACCCTATTTCCACACAATATACAAGTCAAAAGAGCATGGAATTTTCTTCCATGAGCTGCTGGAAATGGGCCGGCCTAGGGTGAGGGAAAAGTGAGAGAGAGTGCACAAAAATTTTTTTTATGCAAAAAGACCCCCTACAAGTCCAAAATTGCAAGTTTAAGCTTAAATTCAATAAATTTCGTTTTCTATAATAAAAATTAGTTAAAAATCAAAATAAAATACTAAAAATTTATGTTACAACTAGATTTTAATTAACATAATTTAAAGATTAAAATTAGCCCAGAAAAATTTGTATTTATCGCTAATTTAATATATTTTTTTACCGGCTTAAAATAATATTAAAAAAAATTGAAAAATAGGGATTTTTTTTTTAAATGACCAAAATTTAATAAGTAACTCATTAGCTACTAAAAATAAGCAATTATCTATCCATTTTAGGTATAACCAGTCCTAAACTGCAAAATAACAAAAAGACGGTTTACGGAAAAATACCGAATTTTCACCGATTTTCAGGAAAACTCCAAAACAACTTTTCAAGACGCTACAGAATACCTTCTGGTGTGTGATAACTTGAGTGGATTCCATCAGGTTATCATGCGATGATAGTTGGATCCCGATTCCCACTGATCAGTTGGTTTACTCCTTGGGTGATTTTAGATGATCCTGACTAATTCTTCTTTCGGGTTTGGAGAAGAATTTGAGGATACAGTGGGAGACATCCTGATTAGATAAAGTGATTAACCATTCTGATCTAGATTAGAGTACACGCTAAGTGTTTCTTTTCTCTTTCTCTTTGGCAGCGACCATGGCCCGACCCTAGACTAGAACTCATAACCAACTTAACTGAACCTTCTTAAAATACACTTGTTTTTGGATTGTCAGAGTTACACACTTCATTGCCACTACTACTTTAACCCTTTGCTTTTCTCCGGAACATTCCGTATCACTACGAAGATCCACATTTATTGGATATGACCATCGTATAGTTACATACGAACTCAAAGAAACTTGTTTCAGATTCGAGAATGGTTTCCGATTCTGGAGAAATTGAATAGGACTATTCAGTTGTCTTTTCCTTTTACCTTCTTTCAGGTTATGAGGGCTCCTAGGATTAGGAGAGGATACACCTATTGAGCTTATTGGATAGTCTTCTTCCAAACCATAAGCAGGTGCCGAAAGGTGGGGAAGGAAGAAAACCATTTAGTCTAAGGGTGGTGTACGGAAGGTAATAAGTAATGACAAATAAAGGGATTAGAAAGGAGGCAAAGTAAATTGCGACTACTATCATTCACGACCAAACTGCGTATTTCATCACCACTCCTACTTCACCTTTGAATTTCTCCAAAACACCCTGTATCACTACGAAGATCCACATTTATTGGATAATCCATCGTATAGTTAAATACGAACTCGAAGGAACTTGTTCCAGTTCGAGGATGGATTCTAGTTCAGGAGAAATAGAATACGGTTTATCCAGTTGTCTTCTATCTTTACCTTCACTCAGGTTGCGAAGGCTCTTATGATTAGGAAAGTGCGCCTATTACGCTTATTGGATAGTCTTCTTCCAAACCATAGGCTGGTGCTGAACGATAGGGAAGGAAGAAAACCATTTAGCCTAAGGGTGGTGTATAAAAGGTAATGAGTAAAGACAAATAAAGGGATTTGGAGAGATGGCAAGGAAATATTGTAAGTCCACGTTACCTCTCCCGGTACTTACGGGCTTGCGGAAATGATGAAAAATGATTTTTCAAGAGGTGGTAACATGGACTCAAAATACGGATCTTTGTTAAACAACCAACTAACAAACCTAACAAGAGTTTTACCTACTCGGTTAGGAGGTTATACCTTTCTTGAACTCCTTCGTCTTCAACTCTTTCCGGTGTACGGATCGGCCTCACCTCGTCGTCTCCTTGCGCCGAAGATGGATCCACCTGAAATCTTCTACCTTTAGCTTCTTATTCGAACTTGAAGAAACTAGAACACTTGGTTTGCCAAACCTTGTGAACTATGATGAGTAGAGAAGTGATATGGGTTTTCTTTTATCTCTAAGGCAATATTTCTCAACTCATGAGAGGGTGTTGCCTTAAGCTAGAGAGAGAGCAAGAGGAAGAGCAAGAGGGAGAGCTCAAGCAAGAGAGAGAAATGAAATGAGAGAATGAGTAAGTATTTTACCATCCAAGCTCTCATAATCCAAAACCATGATTACTCATAATAGTAATTGAGTATTATGTGATGGTTCAAGTCAAAATGGCCATATCATTTCATGCACTCATTTTGCAAAAACAAATAAGCAAGCAAAAGTCTTTGCCATGAAATGATAGCCATTGTAATAATGATGGTCAACTAGTCCAACCTAGTCAACCGGTCAAAAAAGTCAACAAAGTCAACCCCTCATCTCAACCATGACACAATAATACTTAATTAATATTATCATTAATCATATTTCTTATTCTCATTAGGGTTTAGCAAAAGTCAATGGTCAACAGTGAACAGTCAACAGTCAACAACCCCAATGAGAATCCTCTGCCTCTGTCTCTCTCTGTCAACTGTGCATACACACCCGCATCCGCGTTCCGAGGAACACGAATACAAACGAGATAAAACCAATTCCAAAATGTACACTAGGATCTGGCTTAAACCAAAGCCCGCTAGTGTTAACTGTCCGGACACCAAACGTGCACAAGTGCACGGATGTGACCGAACCCTATCGCAAAACCATGCGACCTGTCACAAAATCATGCGACCTCTACTCTTTTGCCTAAAGGCAAATAGCTTTCTATGTGGGACTCTAAAGACTCGACACTACGCTGGCTGTGGGTTTAACCACAAACCGCAAGCGGCACTAGCTGTGCGTAACGGTCCCCAGATAGATGCCGATAAGAAGACTGACGAGGTGAAACCCATCCGAACTCCTACTGAGCCTGAATGTGACAATCTCCGTACAGTCCGGTCTGTTCGTCTGATACATCGCATGGAGGGCCTAGGGGGCGGTAAACGTCAGTTCCCTACTAGCGGTACAAGTCATGTCGGAGTGTAGCCGAGAACACCCTGAGATAACACTGGAAACCTACCAGTATATCTCGCTTGCCCTGGCCAGGGACTACTCATGTAATGGCTCTCGTAGACACAGCGCGATGTCAACCTCCAATACCGGGAGAGACGAATCCTGTCTAACCGTCACTGCCTCCAAGTGCTTCGGAACTGCACCCAACTACTACCTATTTGCACGACTCCTTTGAGCCATGGTAGGGTAGTAATCTGAGTACAGTGGGAACACACTCGAGGCGAAGTGACAGTGTCAAGTCAGCGGACTAAGCTGTACTCATATCACCTAGGAACTGATAACTGACGATAGGTATAGTACCAACCAACAGTCCCCGACGAGTCCTGTCCAGTGTACTCATAACCTAACAAGCACCCGCATACTATCTCAAGTACGACGTACTGACGGCTGTGGGACAGACCGTCTCCCAAGCTGGGATAAGAAGCGCATACGCTAGTCTACTCCGGAGTATCGATGCCCTGTCTCGATAGTCCTGCAACTAGGGACCTGCATAAGGATGTGCTTATAGATTACCCTGCCCCACTAGTGTGACTGCCATCACAACACTGGTAATCAAGCAAAGATCCTAAGGGCTCCACTAATGTGTGTAGGTGATATACTAAAATAAACACATGTACACATTAAAGTAGAAACAAACCAAGTAGCATACTACTATATTGAGCAAGATTGTCTATACAAGGTGAATATCCCAAGCTTCCATTAAGTAATATACAAACTAGTATGATACAGTAATGGCCTCTAGGGCATATACACTAACAATCTCCCACTTGCATTAAGGCCATGTACTGGCGTATCGAAGACCAATCATCTCGATCAGCCGCTCGAACTGAGTCAGGGGTAAGGCCTTTGTGAGTGGATCAGCAGTGTTATCTTCCGTAGAAACTCACCGAACCTCGATCTCCTGGCGACCCACGATCTCCCTGATCAGGTGATACCGCCTCAAGATGTGTCTTGATCTCTGATGGGACCTGGGTTCCATCGCTAAAGCTATAGCCCCGTTGTTGTCGCAATACAGAGGTATTGGATGAATAATGGACGGAACCACCTGAAGTTCCGTTAAGAACTTCCTTATCCAGACAGCTTCTTTTGCGACATCTGCAGCAGCGATATATTCCGCTTCCATCGTCGAGTCAGCAACGGTTTCCTGTTTGGAACTCTTCCAACACACCGCCCCTCCATTGAGGGTAAAGACATAACCCGACATGGACTTGGAATCATCCTTGTCACTCTGGAAGCTGGAGTCAGCAAAAGCCTCGATCTGGAGGTCTTTTCCGCCATACACCAAGAACATCTCCTTAGTCCTTCTCAGGTACTTAAGAATGTTCTTTACTGCTATCCAGTGTTTCTCCCTACGGTTTGACTGATACCGGCTTACCACACTCAGTGCATAAGCTACATCTGGTCCGGTACACAACATCGCATATATTATAGAGCCTACCGCAGAAGCGTAGGGTATAATAGACATGCGATCCCTTTCCAAATCAGTCTTGGGAGACATATCTTTAGAAAGGGTGATCCCGTGACAAGCTAGTAGATTACCGCGCTTGGAATCTTCCATACTAAATCTTTTCAGTATGGTGTCGATGTACCTGGACTGTGAGAGTCCCAGTATCCTCTTGGATCTGTCACGATAGATCCGGATCCCCAGAATGTATGAGGCATCACCCAGGTCTTTCATGGAGAACCTGTGTGACAAGAACCCTTTGACAGATTGTAGCATAGGAATGTCATTTCCTATTAAGAGAATGTCATCCACGTATAAAACGAGGAATACTACTGTTCTCGCTACAAATCTACTATAGATGCATGGTTCATCTGGATTTTTGATAAAGCCAAATTCTTTGACCGTCTCATCAAAACAGATGTTCCAACTCCGCAATGCCTGCTTTAGTCCATAGATGGACTTAAGCAACTTGCACACCTTTCCGCTGCTCCCACTCTGAATGAAACCATCTGGCTGGTCCATATAGACACACTCCTCTAAATTTCCATTTAGAAAAGCGGTCTTTACGTCCATCTGCCAGATCTCATAATCGTGGAAAGCAGCAATGGCAAGAAGGATCCGAATGGATTTCAGCATAGCCACTAGAGAAAAGGTTTCGTTATAATCCAAGCCAGGTCTTTGACGAAAACCCTTTGCAACAAGTCTAGCTTTATAGGTCTCAACATGTCCATCTACACCAATCTTCCTTTTGAAGATCCACTTGCATCCTACTGGTTTTACCCCATCTGGAGCAACGTCCAACGTCCATACTTTGTTGGTGTACATGGACTCCATTTCGGTCCGCATTGCATCCAGCCATTTTACCGAGTCAACGCTCTGAATGGCCTGCTGGAAGGTAGTCGGCTCATCATAATCAATGATGCAATCTTCTCTATCCCCGTCTATGAGAAAAACGTAGTATCTCACGGGCGGATGAGACTGCCTACTACTCCTGCGGAGCGGCGTAGGAATGTCATGTTCTTTTGAACCCTCTGGTTCTACTAAGCTTTCAGTAATAGCTCGTGGTTCTGGAATTTCTTCCAGTTCTATTGCGCTCCTACTTATCTGATTCTCCAAAAACTGAGTTTCCAAGAAGTGGGCATGCCGAGAAACAAAAACCTTTTGTTCCTCTTCGCAATAGAAGAAATATCCCTTGGAGTTCTTTGGATATCCCACAAACTTGCACTGTACTGAGCGTGCCTCGAGCTTTTCCGCATGCTGCTTTTTGACAAAAGCTGGACTTCCCCATGTCTTAATGTGATAAAGATAGGGTCTCTTCCTATACCACATCTGATATGGTGTAGTAGGCACAGTCTTAGTTGGAAATCGGTTCAAAAGGTATGCAGCTGATTCTAGTGCATATCTCCAGAATGATCGCGGTAACTCAGCATTACTCATCATGGACCGTACCATATCCAATAGGGTTCGGTTCCGTCTCTCCAATACACTGTTATGTTGCGGAGTGTATGGAGGAGTAAGCTGAGAGAGAATTCCATTCTCTTTTAAGTAATCCAGGAACTCGGCACTCAAGTATTCACCACCTCGATCAGATCATAGTGTCTTGATACTTTTGCCGGTTTTTTTTTCTACTTCATTCTTATATTCCTGGAATTTTCCAAAGACTTCGGATTTATATTTCATTAAGAAGACATAACCGTACCTTGAAAAGTCATCCGTAAAAGTAATGAAGTAAGAATAACCGCTTCGCGCATGTGTAGACATTGGACCGCACACGTCGCTGTGTATGAGTCCCAAGAGCTCCCTCGCTTTTACTCCGTGTCCAGTGAACGGAGTCTTTGTCATCTTTCCTTTGAGACAGGATTGACAAGTGGATACGATTGATATTCGAACGGATCCAAATATCCTTCTGTATGTAACTTCGTCAACCTTCTCTCATTGATGTAACCCAGTCTACAATGCCTTAAGAAAGCCTGGTTTGTATCCGGAGACTTTCTTTTGTGTGTATTCTGAACATTGAAAATCTGTGGTTGGTTTAGTACGTATATACCATTGCTTAATGTACCTGACCCAATCATAACTTGATTAAGGTGAATGTTTACAACATTACTTACAAATGCAAATTCATAACCTTCTTTAGATAATAAAGATACAGAAATGATATTACAAGTTGCATTGGATACAAAAAAGCAATTACGTAAAACCAAAACATGTCCATCTGACATTCCCAGGTGATAGTCCCCCACGGCCTTAGCATCCATGCTAGTTCCATTTGCAACTTTGAGGGTCATGTTACCTGCCTTCAAAAACCTACGGTTTCTCAACGCCTGCAAAGAATTACAGATATGAGATCCTGATCCGGTGTCTAATACCCAGGAAGTAGAGTTTATTGATAAACAGTTTTCAATAACATACACACCTGAAGCTGAAGCCGCAACTTGCTTCAGATCCTGTGTTCTGGCTTTCCAAACCCTGCATTCTTTCTTCCAGCGCCCACTCTTATGACAGTAAAAGCACTCTTCCTTCCCCACAAGTTTCCCCGCTATCTTTGTTGCTTTTGCCTTTCCCTTCGTATCCACTTTACAAACACCGCCCCTTGGTTTGGCGGGGGCTTTCTTCTTCTTTCCCTTGGCTTTTGCCTTGGACCTAGAAGAGGAAGATCCTCCTACAAACAAAGTGGATGTTTCCCTACCTTTCTATAGGGTGCCCTCTGCACTCCTCAGCATGTTGAGGAGCTCTGAAAGTTCAATTTCTTTTTCTTGCAAGTTGAAATTCAGGATGAACTGGGCGTAAGTAGAAGGAAGGGACTGATGAATCAAGTCCGTATAGTGCTCATTCTCCAACGTGGTCCCAAGGTCCGCGAGCTCCTCTATGAAGCCAATCATCTTAAGCACGTGTTCCGCTACCGATGATCCGACGGCCAATCTTGCCGAAAAAAACTTCTTCGACACTTCGTATCTGGCGATACGAGATTGCTCTCCATACAGTTCTTTTGTATGGAGAAATATGGATTCGAGGTCCATATTCTCGTGCCTCCTCTGATGTTCATTGTCCATAGAGTCAAGCACGAGGCACTTGGCCTTCGCGCAATCGATATCCCAGGTCTTATGTATTTCCCTATCCGCGACGCTGGTTTTGGGACCTGGGACAGGGGGAGCTTTGGTGGTAAGGAGATACCCCAACTTGTCAGAAGTGATTGCCATTTTGACATTCCTGAGACAATCTTTATAGTTTGGCCCTGTCAGTATGTTTTTATCTAGTAGTAACTTAAGTCCGGTCATGATGTTTGGTCGCTGCAATTAGGAGAGAGATAAGAAACACTTTAGCATGATGCTATTGCATGTTTAGAGTGGTTTTTAATTTGTCTAAACAGGATGGCTCCCACTGTCTCTCGAATCCCTCCTCAAACCAAAAAGGATGAATTAGTCAGGATCAATCTCACCGTACAATACTTGCTTAACCGTTCAGCCAGGCTAGTGTCGTTACTTCGAGGGAGGTTTTCCAACGCTTTCGCTAAGTTCCTTAATTAAATAACCTCTTTTTCCTGGAGGCGTAGCCCCGCTAACACCTTTCTAGACACCTACTTGGTTTATAGCATTGATCGTTAAGTGAGAAATTTCCCGAGGAGTAGCATATACTCACAGTAGGATCGGGACCAAAATTTCATCGCGTGACAAAACTGAAGGAATCCTACCAGAATCATCACACTCCAAATGGTATGCAGCGCTAGCAAGTTTCAGTTCTTTTGAAACTCCCGATGTGGATTTTTGCCCCATGCACTTATGACCTTGACTTTGGCCAAAATATCATAAGTCACATGTCAAGTTCTACCCGTCATTCTCCAGGTTAATTTGAGCCCACCCGCACATACCCTTGACTTTGGCCAAAATGGTAGAACGACTGCCCCAAACCAACACATCTATCTATGCTGCACATGAATACCCAATAGCTACCAATCACTATGCCTTGACTTTGGCCAACATACATAGCTTGAATACTTATTGACCATTCATGTGAAACGACGGAGGGCTATGAATAGTTTTGGCGAAACCTTGAACATAGTGAACTTGATATAATCGATGGAAAGAGATAGATTTCAAAAAGGAGTGGTACATGCTCCGCCTTTAAAAGTTTGGTTTTGAAAAGAACCGAAGGGTTTTCAAAGTGTTCCAACGACTTTTACTTGGTTTATTTTTCTTGCATTAATTTTAATGCTTCCCATCATTTAATCCTACCATTGCAGAAAACAACCAAAATATGACGTACGCTTATGCCATCCGCATTCGCCACAGGTTCCCGTCATTACCCGTTAGGTTACTTAACTAATGATAGAGCGGTGGCTGGACGAGCGCGGATGCAAAACATAAGCAATGCCTAAATAATATCATATATAGATATATTGCAATGATAGCCATTTCAGATCACAGATGAACACATTGGATATACTAGGAATCCGCAATTCGTACGAGCCTGTAACGAAAAGCGGATTACACGGTCGCGATGAATAGCCAATACCCCACCCTAGACCCCTACAGGTGCGGCAAACTACCCGCTAAATATCCGAAGCGGAGAAACCTCCATCAACGACGTGAGTAGGCCAATCGGCACTTCGAGATACCCGGTAATTTGTGCACCCCCACCTTGGGTCTATCCTAGGAGCAAAAACAGTAAAAAGAATTTATACAATGACGGTTACAGCCTCGACCCGGTTGTGCGGCCATATAAATAATATTACATCAATTTACATATTACATGAATTGAAAGATAAAAAGAAAAACTCTCATCTCAAAACCCCCGGCTATTCATCTGCGACAATCCAATGAATTCATATACATATACCATCAATATTACAGATCACAGATATGCATAACCCCCACTAATCGACGTATAGCGATTAGCGGACGTTCAATACATATGACACATCACAGATATATACCCGCCAGCTTAAGTCTTTAAAAGTTCGATCAAAATACGGATTTTCAAGCCCCAAAAATTAATTTTGCTTTCTGGAAAATCTGGGCAGAAAAATCATATTGTAAAAATCCCAAAACAGCACACTGACCACACTGCAAGGAAAATCGCCCACGGCCAAGTCAACTCGGCCGCGGATCCGCGGCGGGAGCAAGCTCCTGCCGCGGTTCCGCGGCATGTTGATCGGATCACTTGACCATTTTCCTACAGTGTGCTCTAAAAACCCTGAGCTGAATTTTAAGGTAAGATTTATTATTTTTTGGAACAGAAAAAAATTCAGCAGAAACTATACATTCCGGGCATGTTTCGCGACTTTTTCTCCGATCGAACTTCTAGTTACTTAGCCAACATGTTAGATAGTGTTTAACTAGGCTCTGATACCACTGTAAGTCCACATTACCTCTCCCGGAACTTACGGGCTTGCGGAAATGATGAAAAACGATTTTTCAAGAGGTGGTAACATGGACTCAAAATACGGATCTTTGTTAAACAACTAACTAACAAACCTAACAAGAGTTTTACCTACTCGGTTAGGGGGTTATACCATTCTTGAACTCCTTCATCTTCAACTCTTTCCGGTGTACGGATCGGCCTCACCTCGTCGTCTCCTTGCGCCGAAGATGGATCCACCTGAAAGCTTCTACCTTTGGCTTCTTCTTCGAACTTGAAGAAACTAGAACACTTGGTTTGCCAAACCTTGTGAACTAGGATGAGTAGAGAAGTGATATGGGTTTTCTTTTATCTCTAAGGAAATGTTTCTCAACTCATGAGAAGGTGTTTCCTTGAGCTAGAGAGAGAGCAAGAGGAAGAGCAAGAGGGAGAACTCAAGCAAGAGAGAGAAATGAAATGAGAGAATGAGTAAGTCTTTTGCCATCCAAGCTCTCATAATCCAAAACCATGATTACTCATAATAGTAATTGAGTATTATGTGATGGTTCAAGTCAAAATGGCAATATCATTTCATGCACTCATTTTGCAAAAACAAACAAGTAAGAAAAAGTCTTTGCCATGAAATGATAGTCATTGTAATGATGATGGTCAACTAGTCCAACCTAGTCAACCGGTCAACAAAGTCAACAAGTCAAAAAAGTCAACCCCTCATCTCAACCATGACACAATAATACATAATTAATATTATCGTTAATCATATTTCTTATTCTCATTAGGGTTTAGCAAAAGTCAATGGTCAACAGTGAACAGTCAACAGTCAACAACCCCAATGAGAATCCTCTGCCTCTGTCTCTCTCTGTCAACTGTGCATACACACCCGCATTCGCGTTCCGAGAAACACGAATACAAACGAGATAAAACCAATCCTAAAATGTACACTAGGATCTGGCTTAAACCAAAGCCCGCTAGTGTTAACTGTCCCGACACCAAACGTGCACAAGTGCACGGATGTGACCGAACCCTGTCGCAAAACCATGCGACCTGTTGCAAAACCATGTGACCACTACTCTTTTGCCTAAAGGCGAATAGCTTTCTATGTGGGACACTAAAGACTCGACACTACGCTGGCAGTAGGTTTAACCACAAACCGCAAGCGGCACTAGCTGTGCGTAACGGTCCCCAGATAGATGCCGACAAGAAGACTGACGAGGTGAAACCCATCCGAACTCCTACTGAGCCTGAATGTGACAATCTCCGTACAGTCCGGTCTGTTCGTCTGATACATCACATGGAGGGCCTAGGGGGCGGTAAACGTCAGTCCCCTACTAGCGGTACAAGTCGTGTCGGAGTGTAGCCCAGAACACCCTGAGATAACACTGGAAACCTACCAGTATATCTCGCTTGCCCTGGCCAGGGAATACTCGTGTAATGGCTCTCCTCGACACAGCGCGATGTCAACCCCTAATACCGGGAGAGATGAATCCTGTCTAACCGTCACTGCCTCCAAGTGCTTCGGGACTGCACCCAACTACTACCTGTTTGCACGACTCCTTTGAGCCGTGGTAGGGTAGTAATCTAAGCACAGTGGGAACACACTCGAGGCGAAGTGACAGTGTCAAGTCAGCGGACTAAGCTGTACTCATGTCACCTGGGAACTGATAACTGGCGATAGGTATAGTACCAACCAATAGTTCCCGAGGAGTCCTGTCCAGTGTACTCGAAACCTAACGAACACCCGCATACTATCTCAAGTACGAAGTACTGACGGCTGTGGGACAGACCATCTCCCAAGCTGGGATAAGAAGCGCATACGCTAGTCTACTCCGGAGTATCGATGCCCTGTCTTGATAGTCCTGCGACTAGGGACCTGTATAAGGATGTACTTATAGATTACCCAGCCCCCACTAGTGTGACTGCCATCACAACGCTGGTAATCAAGCAAAGATCCTAAGGGCTCCACTAATGTGTATAGGTGATATACTAAAATAAACACATGTACACATTAAAGTAGAAACAAACCAAGTAGCATACTACTATATTGAGCAAGATTGTCTATACAAGGTGAATATCCCAAGCTTCCATTAAGTAATATACAAACTAGTATGATACAGTAATGGCCTTTAGGGCATATACACTAACAAATATACGGTCATGGTCATGAATCTGGATAATGGAAGAGGCATTACTAGGAATACCCGGTTACCCCTTCGAAACATTTTCATGTTTTAGTTTCACTGCGAGTTGTTAATTGAAAACTGATTTCCCATTTAGATTCTTACTCCAGGGTATGTATTTACAAGGTTTGATTCTCACATCTGTATGGTTTTACAGATGATGAGTGGGAGTAAGTTATTGGGAATAAGTGATTATATCCTCATTTTATCGGAATTCATTGTAATTGGTGATATTTGAGGAAATCACCTGGGATTTTGCCTGACGGGAAATATTTGGTTTTGAATATCCGTTGTTATGCATCAATTTCAAACTGATATATCTGTACGTTTATTTTATAAAGTGAGATATAACTTTTTGAAATTATGTCTATGTCAATTACCTATATTAGTTGATGGTTAGGTAAGGAGTATTCAACAGCGATGTAATTCTTCTTAACCACAGTATAGTTTTCAACCTACGAAGCACGGTGTTTCAGTTATTAAACTCAGGGGACTTATACAAAATACTGTATGTTGTCCAGTGTCCATTAGGACAAAGGGGTTGGTGCATGTACTATATTCTGTTTAGTTGTGACTTCTCCAGTTTTAAACATGTATTTCGTTGAAATACAAGGTCCAAGTTTTGAGAAGTTATAGGTACAAGAATAAAGTAGAGAATCATGTGTTGCAAGTATCGGGATTCTTCAAGGTGGTCGAAGATGTAGATACTTGTGTTTGGTATTCAGTTGATAGTAATGGTTTTGAGAACTTGCTTCTCTTTCAGGTTACTCATATCTGGATGCACTCCTAGTTGAGTAATGCTGATCGGCCTCTCTCCATTTAGTTGACATGCACTGGAGACGGCTGCATGATTTGAATCTGATTCCAATTATATTAGTGCATCTGTTTCTATATTGTATATAGAATGGTTCATATCTTAACGATGTTAAGGTATATGGAGTTGTACGGCTTATACTTAAAACTAGACTCTAGACATACTCAAGGCATGTTTTAGTAATAGCAGTTTGTGGGTTATCCCGAGCTATGACGAGGGGTAACTTTCTAACATCTGGAAGATCAATAGTGAGATTGTTATTGACTCCCCATAGTTTTAGCAAAATGGACTTTTTCAAAAAACAGTAGTAGGAGTTTGGTAGAACTGGTAGTGATTCCAGAACCACAAACGATTACTAAAAATTTAGTAGAACCTACAGATTCAATTGGGTTTGACATTCCATTATCCACTCCGCAGATATGGTGGGTAACCTCAAGCACCCGAGAGGTGCTTCGGTATCCTCAAAGTCAGTGTCAGGGAGGTTCTTGTTTATCCAGACTTGCCATTACTGCTGTTCTAGACAATGAGACCCGGCAGGAGGATGAATATAGCGTCGTTCTAAACTAGCTTTAGAAATGCATGTGTATATGACTCTGCCAGAAGGTTGTTGTAGTCAATGGTAGCACCGGAAGCATAGTGGACAAGTAGCTTATGTTTATTTATAGACTAAAGAAAGTATAGCGGAGAAAGATCATCTATTTATGATATGACAGTCATAGGCTTTGACTTCATCAGAATTGGAGAAAGATCTTTTAAGAAGGTAGTAGGGTGGTATGTCCTGGTATTTGGATGACATATGTTTCGCCTAATCAGAGCAAAGCTCTGTTGAAATTCAAAATTTAAAATTTTGAAGCAACGCTTCAAGTCTCGGGCGCAACGCGCCACGTGTCAGGCGCTAATACGTCAGCGCAGCGCACAAGAAGGCGCGCCCAATCAGAGCAAAGCTCTGTTTAAAGGAAGCAACGCTTCAGTTGCGCATGCACAGCACTGCGCTGCGCGACGCGTGTCAGCGCAGATGCGCTTGCGCTGTGGCGCTGCGCTGTGCGCTGCGCGACGCGTGTCAGCGCAGATGCGCTAGTGCGCTAGCGCAGTTGCGCTGCGCTGTGCGCTGCGCGATACGTGTCAGCGCAGATGCGCTAGCACAGTTGCGCTGCGCTCTGGGCTGCGCGACACGTGTCAGCGCAGATGCGCTAGTGCGCTAGCGCAGTTGCGCTGCGCTGTGCGCTGCGCGACACGTGTCAGCGCAAATGCGCTAGCGCAGTTGCGCTGCGCTGTGCGCTGCGCGACACGTGTCAGCGCAAATGCGCTAGCGCAGTTGCGCTGCGCTGTGCACTGCGCGACACGTGTCATGCGCTTGGGCATCTGCGCCAAACTGAATTAAGATTTTAAAGAAATCTTTCTGTTCTTGTTAAAACAAGAAGATTTTCTTCTGTAAAACAGAAGCCCTTGGATCAAAAATTCAACGGTGGGGAAAATTCCCCAAATCACTCAGAGAAAGATCTCTTTAACAAATTTAACTAATTTATGGGCACTATAAAAAGGACCCTAGGCCTCAATTCAAAGGCATCAGCATCCTTCAAATAAAAAAGAGAGAAGAAAACTCTTGAGAACTCCTCAAGAACAACAGAAGGTAAAAACCTTTAGGGAAAAGAGAAAATTCTCTTATGGACAGATTATTGATCTAAGAACAAGATCAATAATTTTAAATAAAATATATATATATATATATATATAAATAAGTAATAATAGTGCTTTGCACTTTTTTATGAACCTCTGGTTCTTGAAACAAAAAAGGAAAATTTATTTTCTTTGATCTAAATTAGATCAAGAAATCAAATAGTGCTCTGCACTCCTGTTCTTGAATCTAAAAGATTCTTAGTGCTTTGCACTTCCAAACTGCGCTGTTGCGCTCTTGAGAAAGCGCCACGTGTCAGCTACTTGCACTATGCGCTCTTGAAATAGAGCTTTGCTCTCTGGAATTGGCGCAACTCACCAGAGCACGCCACGTGTCAGCAGCACAACAGCGCAGCGCACTGCGTTGTTGCGCTTGCGCTCACCAGAGCATGACACGTGTCCTAATCACAAGCGCTTGCGCTCAGTAATTGGGGCAAAGCGCCTGATAAATGCAATGCATTTCTTTTCCTAAAGGGCCATGCCCAACTAAAAGACCAAACAGGCCTAATTAAATTAATGCTCTGCATCATTTATAAATGGGCAGAGCCCAAGCAAAATAATAAAATGCTATGCAGATGCCTTGCAGAGTCCAAAATAAATCGATGCTCTGCATCTTTTATGGGCAGAGCCCAAACCAAAAAAAAGGAAGTAATGCAATGCATTATTTAAAAATAGGCCAAGCCTCAACACAGGTCTAACAAACCAAGAACAAATAAAGAGCGTTGAATACTTTGGACTTAGTCCAATCATGGCCATAAGTCCTCAAATCAAATTGACTGAGCACAGTTGCTCCCTAAATTAACTTATATCCGGCCCGAGGGTACATCTCCGAACTCCTCTGACACATGTCGTTGTAATCATTCAACGTCGTCAGAGAGGTGACGGGTCCTGATGACCACACACATGAATATGGACTGCGGGGTCCTTAAACTCGTGGACCGAGACGTCCCTACACTAATATCGGACCGAGACGTCCCTAAACTAATATTAGACCACCACGTCCCAAAACTGGAATAATGGACCGAAACGTCCTTAAACTAATATTGGACCACCACGTCCCTAAACTGGAACATGGACCGCAACGTCCTTAAACTACCTATGGACCACTATGTCCCTAAACTGGAACAGTAGAGCCTCCAAATGCTCTTTTGCCGGATCTAAACGGTCCCGTTTAAGTCGATCTTAACCCCAAACATGGCTAACGCATCCTTAGACATTTAAATGAATGATAAAACTCCAAATCAACTTTGGTTCAAGGGTACATCTCTGAACTCCTCTGACGCCTGTCGTTGTAATCCTTCAACGACGTCAGAGAGGTGATGAGTCCCGATGACAATATATTAAATGAATCACTACGTTAAGTTGATCTTAGTCTAAAATAGGACTAACGTATCCTTTGTTGGATGTATATGCCCTAGAGGCCAGTATTGTTTATGTACACATATGGATACTAGGGAGATGTATGTACAGAACAATCTTGCTCAGTTTTATAGTATTTTATTCGACTTGTCTTTGTCAGGATATGTGTATTTATTTGTATTGTTGATATATCTGGTTTGCACATATTGATAAAGACTCGATACGGTAATATACTATTGTGGTTTATCTTTATCTTAACATGGCTTATGTCATACTCGTTATTACATATTGCGGTTACATGTTGATAAAGCCCCTAGGATCATGCTTGACTACCTGCGTTGTGATGGCGATCATACTAGTGGGAGCAGTGTAGTCTATAAGCACATCCTTAAATGGTCCCTAGTCGCGTGAGTATCGAGAATGGGCATTGATACTCCAGAGTAGACTGGTGTATATGTTTCTACCCCGTCGGGGGATGGTTGGTCCCGCAGCCATTGGTCTGATGCACCTAAGATCGTATACAGGTGCTCACTAGGGTGTGAGTTTACTGGATGGACTCGCCGAGAACTTCCGTGTGGTACTATACCTATCGTCAGATGGAAGTTCTCAGGTGACATGTGTAAAGGTTAGTCTTTGGACCCGAGATCGGCATTTGTCTCGTGTGAGTTCCTACTGAGCTTTGATCACTACCCTACCACGGCTCTACTGAGTCGTGCAAACAGGTTTTGGTTGGGTTCAGTCCCGAGCCACATGGAGCCAGTGAGCGATTGTCGGGGATTCGTCTCTCCCGGTATAGGGAGTCGATATCGCACTGTGATTCGATTTGTCGGGACCATAAGACCTTGGCCAAGGCAGTTGAGATCTACTGATAGGCTGATCAGTAGTTTCCCGGATTGGTCCTGAACCACATCGGCATGACTTATCAGGTTATTAGGGTCTGACGTTCACCATCCCCTAGACCCGGTATGCGATACTCTTTGACAAAGAGACCGGACTGTACGTATATTGTCTCGGATAGGCTCAGTAGGAGTTCGGACGAGCTTGCTCGTCGGCCATCCTTCTCGACAGGTACCTGGGCAGCCGTTACGTACAGCTAGTACCGCTGATGTGCTTGTGGTTAAACCCACTTCCAGAGTACTGTCGAGTCTTTAGAGTCCCACACAGAGGGTTTCCCTGATCCAGGCAAAACGATGTAGTAGCCGTATTGGATACGTGCAGGGTTCGATCGATTGATGTACTTAGTACTCGGTTTTTCGATCGGACAGTTTGTAATACTAGCCGGCTCGGGTCTGATCCGGATTATTAAGTCAGGTATTGATTTAATAATTTGCATATATGTATTTCAATATATATATTCTAGTATTACGTTCTTCGTGTTATTCTATCTCTTTTGGGCGTTCGGATTTTTATCTGATTGCCGGTATATTTGTACAGTAGTTGGAAATCCGTATTTACTACAGTTTTCCTTCTAGAAGGTGGCCACCTCATTATGTATTTTCCATTTATTTGATAATTGGAAATGAGGTGTAAAGTGAGAGGTGAGGGAGGAATGGGAGTAACCATGCTTCAATAGTGAACAAATGAATTTATAATTCATTTTGGGTTTACTATTGAAGTATGGTTGCTAATTGTTTAATGAAAGAATTAATATACAAAACCATTGTGTATATTTTCTCTTTCATGGTTGATTCATTTTTTCCTTGAGATCTCTTTTGCTCTCATCTCCTCTTTGCTCTCAAGTTCCCTCCACCTTCATCTTCTTCCTCTTCACTACTTTCTCATGTGTTGAGAATCAAGTGAAGAGGCAAGAAAGAGATAGCTATACACTAAGACACCCTCCACTACATCCTAGACTACTTGGTTTAGCAAACCAAGTTCTCTAGTTGCTCCTTTAGTTACAAATTTAGGAGCTAGAGCCATGGATCATACTCCCCGGGTGGATCATCTACGACAAAAGGAGGCCGGAGAACAAGCTCGATCCCGGAGGACCGATGGAGCAAGGAAAGAAGTTCAAGCATGTTCAAGGCGCTTGCTAGGAGCTAAGGATGAAGAAAGAAGACCGAAGGACTTGGTTCATTTGGTTAGATTTCTATCATAGTAGATAGCTCCCTTAGTGTAGCTAGTGAGTTCTATGGAAAGATCCGGTTTTAGGGTTTAGTCTAGCGCCAAGTTTCATTCGTAAGAAAATTTTTGTTCCGCATTTGGCCACGTGAGATGGCCGGGGCCCTAGGGTAACCCTTCATGGTATCAGAGCCATCCATAAAACTTACACTAGCTAGTTCAAACGTGTTTAGAATAACGATCGACCGAAAATTCCAAAAACCACGTTTCGAAATTTTGCAGTTTCTGTCGATTTTAAAAGTGCTGGAAAAATTAATTTTTTCCTCTCAGAAAATCATACAGGCTTTTTAAAGACCACATAAGAAAATTTGGCTCGTGAATCCTCTAAACCGCCGCGGATTCGCCGCGCGAACCCCCTTTTCGCGGCGGATCCGCGGCCAATTTGGGGGCTCACGTGATCAAATTTTTTCTGGGCCTTAATTATTGAAAATTGTGGTCTCTGGAATAATTACTTTTTGGGCCCATATTTTTTACAGTGTTGGTTTAATACTTGGGGCCCACTTGGAAAGTTTAGTCGATCGTGATTTTAAGACACGTGTTTTATTATCAGTACATTCACTTTTATCTGCGACCGGGAATGTCACTCGATCGGTAAAACTCGTCTGATTGCTATATGTTCTTTTAGACGGGTTTTGCGAACGTGACATTCGCGTTGATGTTGTGTGCTTGTGCTGTGATTGTGGTTGGATTGTCTTGGTGGATAGCATGTGGTGAAATGTTAGAAATACAGTTTACATTCATTTGTACATTTGTTTTTGCGGGGCGAGCGTCCGACATGTGGACTGCCGTCTTTGCCAGGTTGTATATTATTTTGGGACACGACCAGGATGAGGTCGATGTCACCGCTTGTATATATTATTTTCATTTTCAGTATTAGGATTACCCCGCCATGGGGTGCACGAATAGCCGGGTTCTAGAAGGCAACAAGCCCGCATCTCAAGGCGCAGAGACGGAAAGGGGCTTCATTCTAGAACTGGCAGGCTATTCGCCGCACTCGTAGGGGGTACAGGTTTTCATTGCACATGCTATCCACAAGACCGGGAACGTCGGGTTTTATTTACGGCTCAAATGAAACCCGGGGCTCCAAGATTATCCACCGTTCTGTAATGTTATCTGTGATGTTTATTTTCATGCCTGGGACGAATGTGATATATACTTATATATATACTAGTAGATGTTGTATATGTTTTGCACCCACGCTAGTCCAGCCCCCGCTCTGTCGTTAGTTAAGTAACCTAACGGGTGATGACGGGGCCCCGTGGAGAATGCGGATGGCATATACGTACATTTTATTTTCGTTCTTTTCTGGTGTGATAGGTTACAAATTTGATGGGGCCGCATTAATTTTTAATTAATGCAAGATAAAAACCTAAAAAAAGATGTTGTTGGAACCGGATTTTAAAAACTGACATTACAGATGTTCTCTTTTGCTTTGAATAGTGGTATTCAGTTTGGAATATCCTGCATCTCATTCGATGAGGCTAGGGCCGAGATCCCTTCACCGGGAGTGACCCCTTGAGTAAAAGTTTGCGTCACGGTAATAACTTTAATATAGTCGACTATTTTTTGCTTTGCATCGTGGTATTCAGTTTGGAATATCCTGCACCTCATTCGACGAGGAAAGAGCCGAGATCCCTTCATAGGGAGTGACCTCTTTAGCAGAAGTTTTCTCCACTATATATTTACAAAACTACTCAAGTTCCTTCAACGATATCAAGTTCATTACGTTAACGGGTTTTTCGCCAAAAACCCAGCCGTAGCCCTCCGTCATTTCAGAATAGTAATATTTAGTATTCGTGTTGCGTTTGTTGACCTATTCAAGGCGTAGTGTACGGTAGCTAAGTAGTATTTTTTCTGTGCATTGTAAATTCGATTGGTTAGGACAGTCGTGCGGCCTTGTTGACCTAGTCAAGGGCTCGTACGGGTGGGTTTAATGCAATCAAGAAAATGACTGGTAGAACTTGACTAGCGGTTTATGGTTTGTTGACCTAGTCAAGGTCATAAATCGTTAGGGGTAAAAACCACATCGGGAGTTTCAAACATAAAGGAAACTTGCAGATTTTAGCATACCTTCTGGAGTGTGGTGACTAGAGTGGATTCCATCTAGTGCATCACACAATGATAGTTGGATCCCGATCCCACTGATGAGTAGGATTACTCTCGGGAGATTATCACACTTAACAATCAATCCTATCAACCAAGTAGGTGTCTAGAAAAGTGTTAGCGGGGCTACGCCTCCAGGGAAAAGAGGTTCTTTAATTAAGGAACTTCGCGAAAGCGTTGGAAAACCTCCCTCGAAGTACCAACACCGGCCTGGCTGAAAGGTTAAGCAAGTATTGTGACGTACGATTAATCCTGACTAGTTCTTCTTTTAGGGTTTGAAGAAGAATTTGAGGAAACAGTGGGAGCCATCCTGGTTAGATAAATTAATAACCAATCTGATCTTGCAATAGCGCACGCTGAGTGTTTTCCCTCTCTTTCTCCAGGTAGCAACCATTTCACGCCCTAATCAAGAAAATAAAATGTTTCGCTTGACCGATCCGAATTCTTATTCGGGGCTGGGGAACGTCGGTTCGTCTCTAACTCATGACAACTGTCATAAGTATGAGCAAGGGAAAGAGGAAAGTTTGAATTCCTTGATAAACCCATCGAAGAAGAAACACACTGTTGCGTCTTCTTCAGGTGTTCTTGTTATTGAGAACTGTTTTTCGGTCAGTCCTACCTCTTGGGTACTCGATACCGGATCAGGATCTCATATCTGTAATTTATTGCAGGGACTGAGAAAAAGTAGGATAGTAGGACCTGGTGATATGTCCCTCAGAGTAGGGAACGGAGCACAAGTTAATGCTGCAGCCGTCGGTGAATATCACCTAATGTTGCCAAATGGCAATGCTATGATTTTGAACAATTGCTACTATGTACTTTCCATGCTTTGCAACATCATATCTGTTTCTTTACTTGATAAAGATGGATATAACTTTGTTCTTGATAGAAATATCATGAACATTTACCTTGATAAGGTACTGGTTGCAGAAGGTACACTGTGTAATGGTATCTATGTTCTAAATCAGAATACAGTGCTCAATGTACAAAACACACGCAAGAGGAAGAGTTCAGATACGAACGAATCCTACTTGTTGCATTGTAGACTTGGTCATATCGGAGAGAAAAGACTACTTAAGTTGCATAAAGATGGACTCTTGAATACGTTCAAATTTTCATCTTATGAAACTTGTCAGTCCTGTCTCAAAGGAAAGATGACAAAATCTCCGTTCACCGGACATGGAGAAAGAGCAGCAGAGCTCTTGGGACTCATACACTGTGATGTATGTGGTCCGATGTCTATACATGCAAAGGATGGGTTCTCGTACTTCATCACATTCACCGATGATCTCTCTAGATTTAGATATGTGTATCTTATGAAACACAAATCTGAAGCTTTTGAGAAATTCAAAGAATTAAGGAACGAAGTAGAGAACCAGATTGGCAAAAGTATTAAGATCCTCCGATCTGATAGAGGAGGGGAGTACTTAAGCATGGAATTCCTAGGATACTTAAAAGAGAATGGAATTCTCTCTCAGCTTACTCCTCCTTATACACCACAGGACAACGGTGTATCGGAGCGGAGAAATCGTACCCTTTTGGACATGGTTCGCTCCATGATGAGTAATGCCGAGTTGCCTCTTTCATTTTGGGGACATACGCTTTTAACAGCGGCATATCTGTTGAATGATGTTCCATCCAAATCTGTGCCTAAGACACCATTCGAGATGTGGAATGGCAAAAGGCCGTATCTTAAAAGATTTAATATATGGGGTTGTCCGGCTTATGTTAAAAAGCACAATCCGGATAAACTAGAGGCACGGTCAGTTTTGTGTAAGTTTGTAGGATATCCTAAGAACAACTATGGATATCAGTTCTACCACACCGAGGAACAAAAGGTGTTTGTTGCTCAACATGCCGTTTTCTTGGAAACAGAGTTTCTTGCAAAAGAAATTAATGGGAGCACAGTAGAACTGGAAGAAATTCCAGAGGGACATGTAGGGTTGCTAGGCACGCGCACAATGGTCTACGAGGCATCAACCATGCCCGATTAAAAAATTAGCCGTGCCGAACAACCCGAATACGGAACTTTAAACTAGAGATTAGGCGAAAACAAGCATGCTAAACACTTTAACACTAAGTGAGAGGGATTACAACCTTTGTAGATCCGGTCCTTCACTTCATACGCTACGTGTTGTGGTCCCTTCGCTGCGATCATCGGGATCCGGACTCTCGAGAGGTTCCACGAAGAGAAAGACGCAACCTTTGCTTCCGATCTTCGATACTAAGATGATCTACCTTGAAGTTTCTTTAACACAAGCTAACACTCATGAAATGATGTGAACACCCTCATCTAAATGGCAAGGGAAGATGATGATGATGAAGTAGGATTTTTGCTCTCTTTATTTATCTTTTTCTCATATTTATCCATCACAAAAATCAAAGCAAGAAACCATTTCAAGCAAAGAAGAAGAAGGAAGAAGATGATGAACAATATTGATAATCCTTTTGTGATGAATAGGAAAAGGAGATCATGATCAATTATGCAACCATGGTTCACTTAACCATTGTAGAGAATTAACCAAGGGTTAGGGTTTTGGGTTGAGTTAAGAATGAGTCATAAGTAAATATCTTTTCCATGACAAAACAAAAACCTTCTAGAATCATCTAGAAACCATTAACCCAAATCAAACCCTAATCTTGATTAATATTTACTAAACATGTTGCATTAGTTATCATATCATGTTACAATATTATATATCACATATATAATATTTATTGTAGCCAAATAAAATAATACAATTAACATATATCGCATATATATCAATGTATTACCCGAGTGAGAAAAAGAATATTTTAGTGAGCAAATATTAGTTAATGTAATTTAATATATCATATATATTATTATACATTAAATTATCGAATCAACACTTGATCCGACAATCCGGCTATATCGCATATAACAGACTAATATTTATCCGTACCGATTCATCGAATCAACACTTGATCCGATGACCCGACTGATATCAAATATCGCGAGAATAGAATACGGTATCACATATCGCATTATCCTCGGTCCCGCACATATCACATATGTGCTCCTACTCCGTTTTGCCTGAGTCAAGAAACCTCTGTGTAGGACTCTAAAGAATCGTCAATACGCCGGCAGTAGGTGATGATCATATCAAACACCCACAAGCTGCAAGCGGTCAGCTAAACGTAACAGCTACCCAGGTATTGAGCGCTCAGAAGATCAACAAGCAAGCCTGTAACTTCTCCTGCGAATCCAAACAGTAACACTCCCGTACAGTCCGGTCTCGTCGTCTGATATGTTGCATATCTCGCCTAGGGGTGGTAAACGTCAGACCCCAGTAGCTTGATAAGTCGTGTCGACTTGAGGTCTATAACAGTTCGAGAAACTACTGATAACACTTACCAGTAAATCTCAGCAACCCTGGCCAGGGATTTCCGGTTATAGCCAATCGAACACAGCACAACATCAACTCCCTATACCGGGAGAGACGAATCCCCTCCTATCGCTCATTGCCTCCATGTGATTCGGGACTGTACCCAAAAGCCACCTTTTTGCACGCCCTGTTGGACGTGGTATGATGGAAATCAAAGCACAGTGGGAACCACACAAGACTCTATGACGATCTCGGGTCAATACACTACTCTGTACCAGTGTCACCGGAGAACTGCCATCTGACGTATGGTATAATACCATCTGGGAGTTCTCGGCGAGTCCGTCCAGTGTACCCAGTCTCCACTGAGCACCCATTCACCATCCTTGATGTCAAACACCGATGGATATGGGATCATCCATCGCCCATCATATGGGTCAAGATGCGTATACGCTAGTCTACACTGGTGCATCGATGCCCTGTCTCGATACACTCACGACTAGGAACAATTATTGGATGTACCCGTCGACTACCGTGGCCCCACTAGTATGATCTCATCATAGTCCCAGTAGTCGAGTACATATCCTAAGGGCTTTATCAACATGTAATATAGAGACAATCAGAGTACATGTTAAGATAAAGAACAACCAGATAGCATACTTTCATGTCGAGCAAGAAAGTTCTCCCTATATATGTCCTAGCATCCACTACAATATACATCGTATGTACAGTAATGGCCTCTAGGGCATACATATAACTAACAGGACAAACTGTAACTGAAGATTTGGTGGAACCTCAGGATTCAATAACCCCGGACGAACCTCAGCCACTCCGCAGATCTAGTAGGATTTCTCATCAGCCCGAGAGATACTACGGTTTTCTCATAGATGGGGATCGAGAGGATTGCATCTTGGAAGAAGATGATCCTACTAGTTTCAGACAGGCCATTATCAGTAGGGACTCTGATAAGTGGCTGGATGCTATGCAATCTGAAATGGAGTCCATGTACACCAATTAAGTGTGGATCCTGAAAGTTGCTCCACCTGGGGTAAAACCCGTTGGATGCAAATGGATCTACAAGAAGAAACTTGGTGTGGATGGGCAGGTGGAAACCTATAAAGCTAGACTCGTTGCAAATGGTTTTCGTCAAAGACCAGGAGTGGACTATGACGAAACCTTTTCTCCAGTAGCTATGCTCAAATCCATTAGGATCCTGCTAGCAATTGCTGCCTTCCATGACTATGAGATATGACAGATGGACGCAAAAATGGCTTTTCTAAACGGAAGTTTAGAAGAGCACGTTTACATGGATCAGCCAGAAGGTTTTGTAGACAGTGGGAGCAGCGGGTAGGTGTGTAAGCTGCTCAAATCCATTTATGGATTGAAACAAGCATCGCGGAGCTGGAACATCTGTTTTGATGAAACAATCAAGGACTTTGACTTCATCAAGAATGAAGATGAGCCATGTATTTATAAGAAGATTGTAGGACGAACTGTCGTGTTCCTAGTCTTGTACGTGGACGACATTCTTTTGATATGAAATGACATTCCTATGCTACAATCGGTCAAGCTATTCTTGTCGCAAAGGTTCTCTATGAAAGACCTAGGTGATGCCTCGTACATTCTGGGGATCAAGATCTACAGAGATAGATCCAAGAGATTACTGGGACTTTCACAGTCCAGGTACATAGAGACCGTACTAAAGAGATTTAGTATGGAAGATTCCAAGCGCGGTAACATACCCGCATTGCACGGAATCACCCTCTCCAAGGAGATGTCTCCCAAGACTGACGAGGAGAGGGTTCGCATGAGCACTATACCCTACGCTTCGGCGGTAGGATCTATAATGTATGCGATGCTATGTACAAGACCAGATGTAGCTTAGGCGCTAAGCGTAGTGAGCCGGTATCAGTCAGACCCAGGTGAGGACCACTGGACAGCAGTAAAGAACATTCTTAAGTACCTGAGAAGGACTAAGGAGATGTTCCTGATTTACGGTAATGGAGACCTCAGGGTCGATTCCTTTACCGACTCAAGCTTCCAGAGTGACAAGGATGACAGCAAGTCTGTCTCGGGTTTTGTGTTTACCCTCAACGGAGGGGCGGTATGTTGGAAGAGTTCCAAACAGGATACCGTCGTAGACTCGACGATGGAGGCTGAATACATTGCTGCAAGCGATGCCGCAAAAGAGGCGGTCTGGATAAAGAAGTTCATAGCTGAACTTCATGTGGTTCCGTCCATTGTTGATCCAATACCAGTGTATTGCTATAACAATTGGGCTATAGCTTTAGCAAAGGAACCACGGTCCCATCAGAAATCCAGGCACATCTTAAGGCGGTATCACCTGATCAGGGAGATCGTAGATCGCCAGGAGATCGAGGTCCGGAGAGTGGATACGAAGGACAACACGGCGGATCCATTTACAAAGGCCCTCCCTCAAGCACAGTTCGAGCGACTTTTTGGGATGTTGGGTATGCGATACACCAGCAGCTGGCCTTAGAGCAGACGTTGGGTATTCGGTACGCCAATCACTGGCCTTTAGTGCAAGTGGGAGATTGTTGGATGTATATGCCCTAGAGGCCAGTATTGTAAATGTACACATATGGATACTAGGGAGATGTATGTACAGAACAATCTTGCTCAGTTTTATAGTATATTATTCGACTTGTCTTTGTCAGGATATGTGTATTTATTTGTATTGTTGATATATCTGGTTTGCACATATTGATAAAGACTCGATACGGTAGTATACTATTGTGGTTTATCTTTATCTTAACATGGCTTATGTCATACTCGTTATTACATATTGCGGTTACATGTTGATAAAGCCCCTAGGATCATGCTTGACTACCTGCGTTGTGATGGCGATAATACTCGTGGGAGCAGTGTAGTCTATAAGCACATCCTTTAATGGTCCCTAGTCGCGTGAGTATCGAGAATGGGCATTGATACTCCAGAGTAGACTGGTGTATATGTTTCTACCCCGTCGGGGGATGGTTGGTCCCGCAGCCATTGGTCTGATACACCTAAGATCGTATACAAGTGCTCACTAGGGTGTGAGTTTACTGGACGGACTCACCGAGAACTTCCGTATGGTACTATACCTATCGTCAGATGGAAGTTCTTAGGTGACATGTGTACAGGTTAGTCTTTGGACCCGAGATCGGCATTTGTCTCGTGTGAGTTCCCACTGAGCTTTGATCACTCCCCTACCACGGCTCTACTGAGTCGTGCAAATAGGTTTTGGTTGGGTTCAGTCCCGAGCCACATGGAGCCAGTGAGCGATTGTCAGGGATTCGTCTCTCCCGGTATAGGGAGTCGATATCGCACTGTGATTCGATTTGTCAGGACCATAAGACCTTGGCCAAGGCAGTTGAGATCTACTGATAGGCTGATCAGTAGTTTCCCGGATTGGTCCTGAACCACATCGGCACGACTTATCAGGTTATTAGGGTCTGACGTTCACCATCCCCTAGACCCGGTATGCGATACTCTTTGACAAAGAGACCGGACTGTACGGATATTGTCACGGATAGGCTCAGTAGGAGTTCGGATGAGCTTGCTCGTCGGCCTTCCTTTTCGACAGGTACCTGGGCAGCCGTTACGTACAGCAAGTACCGCTGACGTGCTTGTGGTTAAACCCACTGCCAGAGTACTGTCGAGTCTTTAGAGTCCCACACAGAGGGTTTCCCTGATCCAGGCAAAACGATGTAGTAGCCGTATTGGATACGTGCAGGGTTCGATCGATTGATGTACTTAGTACTCGGTTTTTCGATCGGACAGTTTGTAATACTAGCCGGCTCGGGTCTGAGCCGGATTATTAAGTCAGGTATTGATTTAATAATTTGCATATATGTATTTCAATATATATATTCTATATTACGTTCTTCGTGTTATTCTATCTCTTTTGGGCGTTCGGATTTTTATCTGATTGCCGGTATATTTGTACAGTAGTTGGAAATCCGTATTTACTACAGTTTTCCTTCTAGAAGGTGGCCACCTCATTATGTATTTTCCATTTATTTGATAATTGGAAATGAGGTGTAAAGTGAGAGGTGAGGGAGGAATGGGAGTAACCATGCTTCAATAGTGAACAAATGAATTTATAATTCATTTTGGGTTTACTATTGAAGTATGGTTGCTAATTGTTTAATGAAAGAATTAATATACAAAACCATTGTGTATATTTTCTCTTTCATGGTTGATTCATTTTTTCCTTGAGCTCTCTTTTGCTCTCATCTACTCTTTGCTCTCAAGTTCCCTCCACATTCATCTTCTTCCTCTTCACTACTTTCTCATGTGTTGAGAATCAAGTGAAGAGGCAAGAAAGAGATAGCTATACACTAAGACACCATCCACTATATCCTAGACAACTTGGTTTAGCAAACCAAGTTCTCTAGTTGCTCCTTTAGTTACAAATTTAGGAGCTAGAGCCATGGATCATACTCCCCGGGTGGATCATCTACGACAAAAGGAGGTCGGAGAACAAGCTCGATCCCGGAGGACCGATGGAGCAAGGAAAGAAGTTCAAGCATGTTCAAGGCGCTTGCTAGGAGCTAAGGATGAAGAAAGAAGACCGAAGGACTTGGTTCATTTGGTGAGATTTCTATCATAGTAGATAGCTCCCTTAGTGTAGCTTGTGAGTTCTATGGAAAGATCCGGTTTTAGGGTTTAGTCTAGCGCCAAGTTTCATTCGTAAGAAAATTTTTGTTCCGCATTTGGCCACGTGAGATGGCCGGGGCGCTAGGGTAACCCTTCATCCTTAACGAACGTTTAAGTTGATCTTAGCCGCAACGTGACTAATGCATCCTTAAACTAAAAACACCAAACCCAAATCTATGTAAATACGGATTTGGACTAATCCACGTCCTACGGGTGACGGCATTACTCAGTCTCCGTATACAATCCACGGGCAACCACAAATAAAACAAACACACACGACATGAAGTGAAATTCTGGAGAAGGAGAAAGTTTTTACCGCGATGCGGTAGCGTAATTAACTGCAGGGGCTTGTGCCTGTAGGGAAGAGCGTCCCCACAATCAGAAACCCCTCACCCTGAGGGGGAATCTGACGAAGTCTGCTACATCGGCCGCATCCGTCTAAACCTCCGATACACGGTGCCATAAATCAACTTGGCATCTTCGGAGAGTTAGACGGATAAAACCAAATAGCATCTTCCCCGAATCTCAGGCAAGACGCCCTTGTCTTGGTCGCCGTTCGGAGGGGAACAGATTCTGGCACGCCCGGTGGGACCTTTTCCTCTTTCCACTCCATACTTCGTGTGTCGTCTTCGCGAACCAATCGCGGTTTGTTAAATGGTTGCCTTCGGATTTCAAGTTGCTAAGATTTGGTCTTTTGTCTGGCGCAGAACTCAAGCATCCATGGATTCCAACTGCACCAACTGCGCGAAGTACCACTGCAACGGACGCTCCACCTCACCTAGAGGTGTAGCATATGGGCCCCAAGCGTCCTCTTTCCTCACTCTGCCAGTAGACCAGGTGACCCAAGCCACCACTGGCTTATTCTTCGGGACCATGATCCCACCGACAAGCTTCTCTATGCCGATACCTGCACCAGAGGTGAACAAGAAGTCGGTCTTCGACCGACTCACTGCTACCACGACCCCTGTCAACGGATCGCCCGCTACCAAACCGACAGCCTCTGTTTTCACCAGGCTAGATCAGGACTCTAAACGGGCTATCCCAAGGAAGGCAATGATTGCTGCTCCAGAAGTCGTCAAGGCGGCTTCCCCTGTCAAAGAGTCAGTCTTTTCAAGACTGACGATTCCCGTTCCTGCCCCTACACGAAGATCTGTCTTTGACAGATTGGATATTACCCCACAAGGAACAACCTCAGTTTTTAAAAGGTTAACACCGGCGGTGCCTCATTCAGACAGGGGGCAAAAAGAAGCTATCTCTACCTCTGAGCCAGTCCCAACGGCTCGTCGTGCTCGACGTCGCCATTGGCGACGAGTGAGGAAGGCAGGGGGCAACTCCCCCTCAGGGCTAACTCCACCAGCTCCAGTAGTGGAAGTCAACGCTGTTGTTCCAACTGGGAACAGCTTTGAACTGCTGAGGAGGGTGCGGAAGAATTCTCCAACCGCTACACTGAAAAGATCTCCTTGGCCTGTGGAGAGAGCTCCGGAAACAAAACAAGAACAGCCCCCTCAACGGCTGTCTTCAAGGATTTATAAAGTTTGGCGAAGGGTTCAAGACTCTGTGATTGACCCAGGTCACTTTCGTCGCCAGAAAAAGGCGAAGGTGGAAAAAGACAAGGATTGTCCCATTAAACAGCAGGGGGCAGCGGCTACTAGGGTGCCCCCTTCGATAGTTCCTTCAACCTCAACGGCCCACAAAAGAAGGAGGCCAGAGAAACCACCCGCGTTAGCGACAAAAGTTAAAAATGGTGAACCTAAACGCCCCAAGTCACGGGGCATAACAGTTCATACGGTTTACATGGCATCGAGAAAAGAAGACAGCCGTACGTCCACGGGTCATAGACCGCTTACACGGTCAGTGACCAAGGCTCAGGAGCAGCAACAAAAGCTCCAGGAGATGATGAACGCCATGGCTGCACTTACAGGGCCAAACGAAAGCCCTGGAACCTCTTCAGAAGAACGTCAAGAACAAGAAACGGACGCCGAATTCCTCCGGTGCGTACTAGAGAAGAAAGATAAAGAAGCTGCGGAGCAGGCAGCCAACATAAAGAAAATGGCCCTCCTGTTCAAGGATATGGTGGGTATGATGATTCAACAAGATCCATCTGTTGGAGATCTCCCGATCATTCTTGAAGACGATAGGGGAGAGACATCAAATCCTCCACCGGCTTTATCCGTAGCTAAAGAGGATACCATATCAAAAGCTGATTTGGATGAATACATCGCCCAGCAAATACGGGTGCATCAGGCGACTGAAGCAGCCGGTCAGGTCGTAAAGAAGGGGCGACCATATCCGGGTTGGTACGATCAGATTAAGTACCCGACAGGTTATACAATTCCTAAGTTCCATGTCTACAAGGGGACGGGCAATCCTCATCAGCATGTTGCCCAGTTCAGGGCGCTTTGCGGCAACACCGGCGGTGATGACAAGCTGTTGCTTCGCCAATTTGTTGGAAGCTTATCAGATACGGCGTTCGAGTGGTATTCTGAGCTCCCCAATGACTCTATTAAAACCTTTGCGGAGATGGAGCTGCTGTTTACCCAACGTTTTGCAAGTGCCGGTGAACGTACCCCAATGACGGCACTGATTAACGCCAGGGTAAAACCCGGCGAGACATGGGTTCAGTACGCTATACGGTGGTGTAATCTATGGTCAAAATGCGAACAGCGCATAGAAGAAGCTCCTGCGGTGGGAATGTTTGTTGGAACCCTTGATCCACAAGCAACCATCTCACAATTCATGATGTTCTTCAAGCCGACTACCTTCCAGGCTTTGATCGACAAACCAGCGCAGATGGACCAGATGGGCCATAAACCCCCTCTCCCAAAGCCGGATTCCCGAAATGACAAAGGAAAGGGAAAAGCGATCGTCGTCGCTAATGCTCAACAACAACCGACCGACTCGAAACCGGTTGCTCGTCCAAACAATACGCGCCCGTACGTACCCCTTGAGGATAGGATGGGACATCCTTATTCCTTCCCCCGCGATAAAACGAGGAGGCTATTTGAGCTGGCGTTGCGCAACAGACTGATAAATCTTCCAGATCCAAAACGTCCGTTGCAACCGAATGACGTCAACGAGCCCAACTACTGCCCTTACCATCGAGTGCTAGGCCATCCCATCGAGGATTGCTACGTTTTCAAAAATTGGCTTGAGAACCAGTACCGTCAGGGCAAATTTGCGCTATCTGACAAATGGAAGGTGAACCCCCCGCAGCCCCACACCTCTAAGGGGACGAATACACCGGGGGCAACATGCTCCGTCATTGAAGAAGCTCCTTGGGAGGTCGTATTATCAGCCAAGACAAAGAGGATGCTAAACGACCTTCAAACATGTCCAGCGATCAAGTGGAAGAACCCCTTGGAACCGCAGGTCATTGAGGGGATGTTGAAGCCACGTCCAACTCCAAAGACCGATGGTGGTGGCTCAAACACTCGCAACCAGACATCAAAATCTTCGAGAAGGAAGAGGAAGAAATCTAAGAAGCCCGTGAAGCCCGGCGACAAGCGCACGGACTTACAAAAGCAAATTGATGCGTTGGATGAATACAACCAAAAGGCACGGACTCCCATTACGCTCCAAGAGTTCCTCAATCACGTCTTTCAAGAAGAAGATGAGGGAGAAAGTTCATCGGATGAATCCGAGGAATATGTAGCGAGCTGTCATATGATCTCCCATTCGATCACAAACGATGATGAGACTTCTGGCACTAAAACGCTTGGGGCAGATACCGAATCAAAAATTCCGGAGCTATCAGCCGAAATTATTGACGCGTTCCTTAACGAAGCTCGATTGAAAAGTAAGGCTGATCGAGAACGCGAGACGGCCATATTTGAAAGGGCCAAACGCCAGCGACTCGATGAAAGAGCTAAGACGATCCCGCTGGACCAGAACACCTTCGCTACCGACAGAAGCCAATCCAAGATAAAGAAGAGGTTTGCTAAGGCCATATCAATGGGCATGAAGCTACCATCCTCTGAAAGAAAAATTACTGGTGGAATAGAAATGCACCCCTCCTATTGCTTATATCATCAGAAGGTCTCGCATCCCACTCAAGAGTGCAAAGCTTTCGATAGATGGTGGCAATGATACGTCGCTAATCGACAACGCTTTAAACAGGAAAAGCGTAAAATTCGTCGGGAGCAAAGAAATACGACCGAAGAGCTTGAATGAACTGCCGGCAATTGTCACATGGTTAACACTGGCGGGTCACAAGTGCCTACATTCGGGAGCGACTCTGATGAGGAGCTAGAACTTGCCCCTCTCTTTAAAGAGTCAACTTCGGAAAAAGAAGAAGAGCCAATGGTCTGCGAAAATATCCGGCTGCGGAATCGGACGCTGCCTGAAAAGAACCTCGGACCCTTGAACAGAAAAGATAAAGGAAAAGAAAAGGTCTCTGAAGATATCGTCTTAGATGACCAAGTTATTGAAGAGCTAAACGCCAACAACCCACCGGAGAATAATAAGGTGGACTACAACGTCTTAGTACATCTGAGAAAGCTGCCCTCACAGCTAAGTATTCTCGACGCCCTTTTGTTATCAAAGGAGGCGAGAGATTCGTTGATCAAGGCACTACAAGATCCGGAACAATTCCAAGCTTGCCTAGCAGAAGAAAAGATGAAGGATGAATTGGAAGAAGTGCACACGGCCGATGTCACTTTCGGTGACGAGGACCTTCTCCTTGGGACATGTGAACACAACCGCCCCCTATATGTCTCAGGATACTGCCACGATATTAAGATAGGCAAAATCCTGATCGACAATGGATCCTCCGTCAATCTTCTCAACGTGCGAGTGTTAAAAGAAATCTGCATGAGCATACAGCACCTTGCTCGTGACAAGATCACCATCTCCGGGTTCGATTCCCAGTCATCAAGAACTCTTGGATCTATGATACTGACGCTACGCTTCGGGCTACTCGTCACGGACATTAAGTTCCATGTCATAGATGCCAAGACGTGCTACAACTCTTTGCTCGGCCGACCATGGTTACACGAGTACAACATCATCCCTTCTACACAATATCAGTGTATGAAGTATTTTAAGGATGGTTTCGAGTATACCGTGATGGGAGAACTGAACCCGTTCTCTGTAAACGAAGTCCGCAAATACGAAGATGCCAAATACTTCTTGCCAGATTTCGAAGATACGGAGAAATGTCACAAACCAGAGAACAAAACTAACGCAACCATCCCTGTCTTCGGCAGTGATACCGAGGAAGAAGAGGATGTAATTTATTCGGGTCCGCCCCAACACTCCAAGCCGGGACCATCTGCCCCTTCGCTGATCTTTGGTAGTGATTCGGAGGACGAAGTCCATGCTATATTCCCTGCTCGGCTTTCAATACGAGCTTCTGCTGATGAAGAGCGAAGTCTACAGATAGCCATGGTGCCGCTTGAACATTATAAAGAACTAGATGCGCTCGCCAACGATAGTATGGAAGAATTGCGGACATTTTATATCCCTCCCGGACGAAAAGGCGAGAGGGCAATCCTATTCTACCGTTCCGAAGAAAACAAGGTGGAAAAAGAACTTTGGCACGGTGCGGATCCAACGCTGGACAGACTTCAGCCCATCCGTCTACCCCGATATTATACGGAAGGCTTGAGGAGACTGCTGAAACACCAGGGGATACCCTTCGAACAGACCGTTAGGAAGGCCAAATTCTATGACAGGGTTTGGAACGTCCCCGGAACTCAGCACAAGCTACCTAATGGCAGGATGCAGACGATCGGGCTCGGATACACTCGCTCCAGGAAATGAGAGCTGCTCCGCGACTGTTACGTCGTGCATAATTTTGATGAAGAAGCAGATGCTCAAGGGAAAGACGCTAATCCTGAACCAGTAAAAGTTCCTGATAAAAAATCGCCTAGTCCTTCATTTGAAGACCGGATGGGAAAACTTATAAGGGAAGCGGGTCAAAAAGTCCGAGATGATCACAATCGTGAAATGGCGATCTATGAGAAAGCCAAAACACAGCGCCTCCTTCAACAGGCAGTAAAAGACGAAGATGCCGCCCCATGTCAACCTGATACAAAAGGGGCTCGATGTGGAGGCAGAAACAAGCCGAAAGGCCGAAGAGGCGCTCAACAGCAACAAAGCAGGGCTAAGAAGCCACGCAAACGAGAATCGAGCGTTATTGACCTATCCCTCATGAAGAAAATGGGTCGAGCATACTCGTTTCCTCGTGAAAAGACGAAGAAGATACTCGATCCTGCCCTAAAGCATCAAATGCTTACATTGCCGGAGTCTAAACACCCCGAACAAGCGGGCGAAGCCTCACACCCGGACTATTGCTCTTACCATCAAGTGATAGGTCATTCTCTTGAAGATTGCTTCACCTTCAAGAATTGGGTCGAAGATCAGTACCAGCTTGGTAAATTCGCTCTGTCCGACAACTGGAGGGTAGCACCACCACAAAAGCACGAACCCAAGGCCACGAAAGAAAAACCAGTTCCACATTGGGACTGGAAGCGAATTCGTACCTGTCACATGATAACAATACTAAAAGGAGAACCCGAGAACATGGACAGCCTTCCTTGGTGCCTCGAAAATAGCAATGATGAGGCAATCTCAGAATTTCCCCCAGCTCTGAAAGAACTGGAGGATGGAATACATACCACTGCAGATAACCTCAAGAAAATCGAGTTGGGGACGGTAAACGATCCGCGACCGACATTCGTCAGTGAGCTGCTGTCTGAAGAGAGGGCGGCTGCGTTAAAGGACGTCCTTGTGCAGCATAAAGATTGCTTCGCATGGAACTATTCTGAGATGCCGAGACTAGATGCAGAAGTTGCTGTACATAGACTAGCAATATCCCCGAACATCAAGCCAGTCAAACAGGCGCCGAGAAGAATGCGACTCGAGCTTGAGATGAGCATCAATGCCGAGGTCAAAAAGTTAATCGACTCTGGCTTCATCCAGGAAGTTCAATACCCTGAATGGATCGCCAACATCGTCCCAGTGATGAAGTAAAATGGGACAGTGTGCATATGCGTAGACTTCCGGGATCTTAATAAAGCTTGCCCGAAGGATGATTTCCCAGTGCCAGTCACCGAACTGATGATAGACAATACATCCATTCATGAGGTTTTCTCCTTCATGGATGGCTCATCTGGGTATAATCAGATAAAGATGCATCCCGAAGACCAGAAACACACCGCCTTCAGGACCCCTCTAGGTATATTCTTTTATAAAGTGATGCCCTTCGGTTTAAAGAACGCTGGTGCTACTTATCAGAGGGCCATGACAAAGATCTTCGACGACCTTATACATGAAATCGTCGAATGCTATATCGACGATCTCGTGGTTAAAAGCAAATCATACGAAGAACATCTCGAGCATTTGAAGACCGTATTTCAACACCTTCGGCAATACAATTTGAAGATGAATCCTCTTAAATGTGCGTTCGGGGTTTCCTCGGGCAAATTCCTGGGATTCATCGTCCGACACCAAGGTATTGAGATAGATCCGTCTAAAATCAAGGCGATCATGGAAATGCCTCCGCCAAGAACTCTTAAACAGCTGCGATCTCTCCAAGGAAAGCTTGCATACATTCGGCGGTTTATCGCTAATCTTTCAGGAAAGTGCCGTCCTTACAGTCACCTGATGAAGAAGGGAACCCCATTCGTTTGAGATCACAAATGCAAAGGCGCACTGGACGAGATCAAGCAATATCTGCAAAACCCTCCAGTGTTGGCTGCTCCAGTTAAGGGAAAGCCTCTCATTCTGTACACGACTGCCCTCGAAGGTTCCTTAGGCACGTTATGGGCACAAGAGAATGACCAGGGGAAAGAAAGAGCACTCTACTACTTAAGTCGGGTTCTGCTGGGGGCAGAAAGCAATTACTCCCCCATTAAAAAACACTGCCTGGTGTTGATCTTCGCAATAACAAAGCTTAGACATTATGCATTAGCGCCTGAAGTCCATCTCATTTCAAAGGTGGACCCTCTCAAATATCTAATGTCAAAGGCCATATTGACGGGACGACTCGCTAAATGGGCTCTGCTCTTAATGGAGTTCTCGATAACATATCGACCCCTCAAGGCAGTGAAGGGTCAGGCCATAGCCGACTTCCTTGCTGAGCACCCGATACCTGCCGATTCTCCCCTGAATTGCGATTTGCCAGACAAGCATGAGTTTGACGAAATCGACGGTGGTGATACCCGCTGGGAGCTTTATTTCGATGGAGCATCTTCCATGAAGAAGCACAAACAAAGTACGTCAATGATCAAATCGGGAGTATGCCTTATCTTCGTGACCCCTCAAGGAGGAGTAATGCGCTTCGCCTTCTCCGTAACAGAGCCGAGAACGAATAATGAAGCTGAATATGAAGCTCCGATAGCAGGCCTCGAGATCGCCATCGACATGGGAATCGAAAGCCTCCTCATATATGGGGACTCCCAGCTAGTCGTCAGTCAAGTGAATGGCCATTACTAAACATGCAAACCGGAATTGGTAAAATACGGTGAAAAGGTGCAACAACTGCTAACCCAAATTCCCTCCTATACTTTGGAGAGTATACCGCGCGCGGAAAACAGCAAAGCGGATGCACTGGCCAAACTTGCTAAAGAATTGGCTGACGAGAACCTCGATGACGTTAGAATCGTGGTACAAAGCCGTCGAGTGCTTACCCCAGCAAAAATATCTTTGGAATCATCCGAAGAAAAAGGAGCGAACGAGCAGACAACCATGCAAGTAAAAGATTGACAAAATACCAAGGATTGGAGAGAAATCTTCATTGATTACTTCAAGACCCACCGAATGCCTGAAGAAGCGTCCACAAGACATCAGCTCGTGAAACAAGCCCTATCTTTCGCCTTCGTCAACGATACCCTGTACAAGAGGTCATTTGATTCTTTGTGGCTGAGATGCTTAGGACCTGACAAAGCGAAAAGATTCGTCCAGGAAGTTCACGATGGACTCTGCGGTTCTCATCAAGCAGGCCCTAAGATAAAGTTGAAGATAAAACGGATGGGCTACTACTGGCCCACGATGATTCAGGACTGCATCGAATATGCGAAGCAATGCCACTCATGCCAAATTCATGGGGACTTCATCCACCAGCATCCAAATCCGCTACACCCGACAGTGGCTAGCTGGCCATTCGAAATGTGGGGAACTGATATAGTTGGCCCCATCGAACCAGCATCGTCTAGGGGACATTGTTTCATCCTAGCGACGACTGACTACTTCTCTAAGTGGGCAGAAGCGATACCGTTAAGAGAAGTGAAGACGGAAAATATCCTCCACTTCTTCAAGACGCACGTCATATATCGGTTTGGAACTCCGCGACGGATCATCTCCGATAACGGGCTAGCCTACAGAAGCCACAAGATCAGTCGCTTTGCGCAACAGCATAATATAGACTGGAGATATTCCTCAGTTTATAATCCGCGAGCTAACGGTCTGGCTGAGGCCTTCAACAAGACCTTGACGAAGATCATGAAGAAAACGGTGTCACGAAATAAGAAAGACTGGCACGAAAGACTGCAAGAGGCTCTTTGGGCGTATCGAACTACATTTAAGACGGCCACAAACACAACGCCGTACGCGTTGGTATTTGGGACGGAAGCACTACTCCCTCTCGAGATAGAATTACCCTCTCTACGAGTGGCAGTCCACTACGAGCTGACAGACGAAGAAAATGCTCACCTTCGGCTTGAGGAGCTTGACGCCCTTGATGAAACCCGGCTCATAGCACAGCAAAATCTAGAAGCTTATAAAGCAAAGATGACGCGCTCATACGAAAGATTGACCCGACCGAGGACATTCCGCCAAGGCGAACTCGTGCTAGTGGTCAAAAGGCCTATGATCCCCAATCGCGCCAAGCGGGGAAAATTCGAGCCAAACTATGAAGGTCCGTACATCATAGACAAAGTCTACCAAGGTAGAGCCTATCTACTCATGGACATGCACGGTGAAAGGCCTTTCAGACCGATAAACGGTCGCTTCCAAAAGAGATACTACGCTTAATAAGCCACAGCCTAGGTCAATGATAGATGACGACGACTATGTCCGCTCGCTATCTTCCTAAGCTCAAGCTTTATAAAAATAGCCAACCTTCTCAACAACGGACCGAAATGTCCTTAAACTAATAGCAGGCAAAAACGTCTTTAAACTGCTACCGCAGCATCTTAGGCTGACGAGATAAAAAAAATATAAATAAATAAATAAAGAAAAAATATAATAAATAAAAACGGTATGTCCATAAGCAAAAAGAGCACGGATGAAAACCCGAAAGGGCTCCGTGAGTAAAAACAGCAGGGCTACCGGCGAGTGTTCGTGAAAACCCGAAAGGGCGCGACCTCGTAAAAAAAAAGAGAAAAAGAAAATAAAAAGAATTAAAAAAAAGGTATGTCCATAAGCAAAATGGGCACGGATGAAAACCCGAAAGGGCTCCGTGAGTAAAAACAACAGGACTACCGGCGAGTGTTTGTGAAAACCCGAAAGGGCGCAACCTCGTTAAAGGACACTTACAAGGTCCCCTCGACTTTGTAGGGAGAAACCACCCGCGTGAGATCCTTACAACTCACAAGGGAGCAACACACTTAGGGATCCCCACGATTCCTAGGGAGAAAATACACTCACGAGATCCTCACGACTCGCGAGGAGAAATCTCTTATGGGACCCTCACGGCTCATAGGATTTGAAAGTCTTAAGTTACAGAGACCTAAACCTGTGCTTAAGCAATCCCCACAACCTTCGATATTGCCCTACAAGTGGCTCAATACTGACCCTTGTATACAATCCATGGGCGCGAATAAACATTTCCCTAACCAAGATCCATCCGTGACTGGGATATGTTCGCACGACCCTTGTAAGTCATCTCGATTTACAAGGAGAAAACCCTCCTGTAAGATCCTTACGACTTACAGAGGAAACAAACACTTAGGAATCCTCACGATTCCTAAGAAGAAAGTACACCTATAAGATCCTCACGACTTGTAGGGAGAAATACCTTTGTGAGACCCTTACGGCTCATGAAGTCAAAAGCCTTAGTCGACAGGACCTTAACCCTAGTCACTAAGCCTCCTTTGTTCGACAACGACAGAGGCAAATGATGATTCGCTCCTGGTAATATCCCAGTTGTAGCGGTGCTGATGCCGAAATCGGTGTCCAATTTCAGGTTTACAGCGAAAAGCCAGTAGGCCGCTCATGCATACGAAATAGCCGAAATGATGGGGCAACTTGCAATAAAAAGCAGCAAGTAAAATGTATGCATGCAAAATAGCCGAAATGATTGGGCAACTCGTAATAAAAAGCAACGAGTAAAAATAAAATAAATAGCCGAAATGATTGGGCACCGCGAAAAATAGCCGAAATGATTGGGCAATCACGACCTTCGCGATATAAAAGCTGAAATGATAGAGCATCGCGGAAATAAAATAAAATAAAAAGATGAAATGATAAAACTTTGGCCCTACAGTTAAGATCACATCGATCCCTGTATACAATCCAAGGGCGTAAACAAAGAAGGAACCATACTTTCCCAGCAGATTCCGTCAGACGACGAAGCCAAGCCTCAACGGTTCATTTCAACCGAAGAAGCCAGTGACTTCAGCAAAATTCCTCGACTCACGGATACAAACACTCCTTGACGAGAGCCTTCTGATCTGCATCGACCCGCAGAGCCACCAGTGCCCCCGTGGGAATCCTCGACTCGTTTCAAACCCCAAGGAAACAAATAATCCTTGGCGCTTGGGAAACAAATAATCCCTAGCAAAATTCCTCGACTCACGGATACAAACACTCCTTGACGAGAGCCTTCTGATCCGCGTCGACCCGCAGAGCCACCAGTGCCCCCGTGGGAATCCTCGACTCATTTCAAACCCCAAGGAAACAAATAATCCTTGGCGCTTGGGAAACAAATAATCCCTAGCAAAATTCCTCGACTCACGGATACAAACACTCCTTGACGAGAGCCTTCTGATCCGCGTCGACCCGCAGAGCCACCAGTGCCCCCGTAGGAATCCTCGACTCGTTTCAAACCCCAAGGAAACAAATAATCCTTGGCGCTTGGGAAACAAATAATCCCTAGCAAAATTCCTCGACTCACGGATACAAACACTCCTTGACGAGAGCCTTCTGATCCGCGTCGACCCGCAGAGCCACCAGTACCCCCATGGGAATCCTCGACTCGTTTCAAACCCCAAGGAAACAAATAATCCTTGGCGCTTGGGAAACAAATAATCCCTAGCAAAATTCCTCGACTCACGGATACAAACACTCCTTGACGAGAGCCTTCTGATCCGCGTCGACCCGCAGAGCCACCAGTTCACCCGTGGGAATCCTCGACTCGTTTCAAACCCCAAGGAAACAAATAATCCTTGGCTCTTGGGAAACAAATAATCCCTTGCAAAATTCCTTGACTCACGGATACAAACACTCCTTGACGAGAGCCTTCTGATCCGCGTCGACCCGCAGAGCCACCAATGCCTCCGCAGGAATCCTCGACTCGTTTCAAACCCCAAGGAAATAAATAATCCTTGGCGCTTGGGAAACAAATAATCCCAAGCAAACTCCTCGAATCACGGATACAAACACTCCGTGACGAGAGCCTCCCAACCCGTGTCAACTCGCAGAGCCACCACTGTCTCCGTGAGAAAATTCCCTGTTAGTGTTTATGCCCTAGAAGGCCATTACTGTATCATACTAGCTTGTATATTACTTAATGGAAGCTTGGGATATTCACATGTATATAACAGTCTTGCTAAACATGGTAGTATGCTACTTGGTTTCTCTATCTTAATATGTGAGTGTACGTATTGATAGAGCTCTTAGGATCTTGCTTGTCTACCAGCGTTGTGATGGCAGTCACACTAGTGGGGGCTGGGTAGTCTACAAGCACATCCTTATTCAGGTCCCTGGTCGTTGGATTATCGAGACAGAGCATCGATACTCCGGAGTAGACTGGTGTGTACGCTTCTCATCCCAGTTGGGGAGATGGTCTGTCCCACAGCCGTCAGTACGTCGTACTGGAGATAGTATACAGGTGCTCGTTAGGTTACGGGTACACCGGACAGGACTCACAGGGAACTGTTGGTTGGTATGATACCAGTCGTCAGTAAACAGTTCCCAGGTGACATGAGTACAGCGTAGTCCGCAGACTTGACACTGCTACTTCGCCTCGAGTGTGTCCCACTGTTCTTAGATTGCTACCCTACCACGGCTCAAAGGAGTCGTGCAAACAGGTGGCAGTTGGGTGCAGTCCCGAGCACTTGGAGGCAGTGGCGGTTAGACAGGATTCGTCCCTCCTGGTATTGGGAGTAGATATCGTGCTGTGTCAGAGAGCCATTACGCAAAGTCCCTGGCCAGGGCAAGCGAGATTTGCTGGTAGGTTCCAGTAGTTTCTCAGGGTGTAATGGGCTTCCCTCCGACACGACTTATACCGCTATTAGGGGACTGACGCTTGCCGCCCCCCTAGGCCCGATATGCGAGAGTCTTGGACGAACGGACCGGACTGTATGGAGATTGTCACATCAGACTCAGTAGGAGTTCGGATGGGTTTTCTCATCGGCCTTCTTATCGACAACTACCTGGGGACCGTTACGTACAGCTAGTGCCGCTTACGGTCTGTGGTTAAACCCACTGCCAGCGTAGTAGTCGAGTCTCTAGAGTCCCACACAGAGAGTTTCTACTCCAGGCGAAACGATATAGAGGTTGCATGGTTTTGCGACAAAGGGTTCGGACGCATACGTGTGTTTACGCACGTACGACTTTCGGACAGTTTTTACCAGTCGGCTTTGGTTTAAGCCAGTTACTGGTATACGGTTATTGGATTTTTACAGTCTAAAGTTTTTCCGTATTTTTGCGGATTGGAGGGGCGTTCTCGTAATTGTACGAGAAGCTTCTAGAAGATGTGACTAAGGAGGTTACTTTGGATGAGATTGTGAGTCATGGTGGTGATTCATTCATTTCATTAATGCACATTTATTGCTTAATGACTCATGCTAATGAATCACCACTAGATATTTTATGAAGCATGCTTATTCATTTCTTTTATTCATTTATTCTTAAATAAGAATGCTTCATAATATATTATGATACACTCTCTCTCTTCTCTCATTATCTTATCTCATATTCTCTCTCCTCAAGCTCTCATCTTCAAGATACTAATCCTTAATCCTCATGTGTTGAGATCAAAGGTTTAGTTAGACTTAAGCATCCATTACCTTCACTCTATATCATCCTTTCATCTTTGATTAGCAATCAAAGTTGATTAGTTACCTCAAGTTAGAGGTGTAGCTTGGTGTCTTGCTCTCGGGTGGATCGTCTACTACCTAGAGAAGGTCGAGGAGAACAAAGGAGGACACAAAGACGAAGGACCGTTTTCATTAGGTATAATCCCTTAACACTATAGTTTAGTATAGCTATGTGTTCGGTTATTATTTGTTTAGCTTCGATTCAAGCGGTTAGTCGATGTTCTTTCTTTAAACTTGATCGTTTTTGAAAATTCTGCCTCCCCATAAGTACTGGGGTGTACTACATCGACTTACAGTGGTATCAGAGCCTCGCTAAACAATAAATAACTCAATTGCAAATTTGTACGAATTTCGAACGAAAAATCAAAGCCGGAAAACCCTAAATATTATAAGTTTCTGTCGAATTTAAAACGATGTCAGAAAATTTTTCAGGTGTGTTCAGAAAGCATGAAATGAGTCCAGGAGAACACCCACGAAATTTGAGCCAATGATTCGACTAAAGCGCCGCGGAAAGGCGGCGGATCGCACCGATCCGCCGCTCTTCCGCGGCCGAGTTGCCGAGTCATGGGCTCATCTTTCATGGGTGGGTCCTCTCTAGTGTTTGGGGTTTTCTGGGATGTTTAATTATTGCTCAGGTTACTGTTTAACAGAGCAGATTTTGGAGCAATATTGATGTTGTTTAGTCGATCGAAATTGTACAGTATTTGCATATTGGATTATATCTGTTATTGTTTAATGTGTTCGTAAACCTCCCCCAACTGCTAGTATGTCGGTTGGCAGGGGGTTGCACATTTCTGAAATGGTTATATCTGTTTGTGCATATAAACTGTATTGGACTGTTGTGGTGTATAGCCGGGGTTTGCAATGGGTTATTGTTTAATTCATTTGTTGTAAATGTAATTTGTTGTAATATTATTTTCGCGGGGCACTTCCAGGTTGCGGTTGTAGCCACCGTTGTATTATTTCATTTTACTGTTTTTTGCTCCTAGGACTGACCCAAGGTGGGGTACACGAACTGCCGGGCGGGTAGTTTGCCGTACCCGTAGGGGTCGAGGGTGGGGTAACGGCTATTCATCACAACTGTGTAATCTGTCTTTTCTTGCAGGCTCAAAAGAAATACAGATTGCTTGCAAATCCAATATTGTTTATCTGTGTTCTGGAATGAATATCATTGCGTCAGACGAATGTAAAATATCTATATTTATGATAGCTATTTAGACGCCACTTATGTTTTACACCCGCGCTAGCCCAGCCCCCGCTCTGTCGTTAGTTAAGTAACCTAACGGGTGATGACGGGACCCCGTGGCGAATGCGGATGGCATAAGAGGACGTTGTATTTTCGTTGTTTTCTGCAATGATAGGTTAATGATGGGACGCATTATCTATAATGCAAAGTAAAACAAACCAAAGTTTAAATCGTTGGAACAATTTAAAAGAAACCACTCGGTTATTTTTAAAACAGATATTTTTAAATGCGGAGCCTTAACCACTCCTTTTAAAAGCTATCAGGTTCCTTCGATTATATCAAGTTCACTACGTTCACGGTTTCGCCAAAACCAGTCGTAGCCCTCCGTCATTTCTTATGGATGGTCAGTAGTATTCAAGCTATGATTGTTGGCATACGTCAAGGCATAGTGTTTGGTAGCTGCTGAGGTATTCATTTGTTGCATAGATAGATGTGTTGGTTTGGGACAGTCGCATTACCTTGTTGGCATACGTCAAGGGTATATACGGGTGGGTTCAAATTAACAAGATAATGATGGGCAGAACTTGACATGTGACTTATGATTTGTTGGCATACGTCAAGGTCATAAGAGCATGGGGCAAAAACTTATATCGGGAATTTCTAAAGAAACTGAAATTTGCAAAGAGATGCATACCATTTGGAGTTTGATGAATGTTGGTAGGATTCCTTCAACATTATCATACGATGATATTTGGATCCCGATCCTACTGTGAGTATATGCTACTTATCAGGATATTCGTCACTTAACGATCAATGCTATAAACCTGGTAGGTGTCCAGAAAAGTGTCAGCGGGGTTACGCCCCCAGAGAAAAGAGGTTATTTAATTAAGGAACTTCGCGAAAGCGTTGGAAAACCTCCCTCGAAGTATCGACACCGGCCTGGCTGAACGGTTAAGCAAGTATTGTACGGTGAGAATAGTCTTGGCTAATTCTTCTTTTATGGTTTGAGGAAGGATTCGAAAAACAGTGGGAGCCATCCAGTTTAGATAAACTAAAAACCACTCTAAACTTGCAAGAGCATCTTGCTAAAGAGTTTTCTTCTCTCTCTCCTAATTGCAGCGACCCTGAAAATGATTGGACTTAAGTTACTTTTAAAGAAAAATATACTGACGGGGCCAAACTATAAAGATTGGCTGCGGAATGTCAAGATGGCTTTGACCTATGACAAACTGGGGTACGTCCTCACCGCTACGGCACCTGCTGTCCCTGGTCCCAAATCCAGCAATGCGGATAAGGAAATCCGCAAAACCTGGGATTTAGATTGCGCGAGAGCCAAGTGCATCGTGCTTGCCTCGATGAACAATGAACATCAGAGGAGGCACGAGGATATGTCCCTAGATGGCATATTTCTCCATACAAAGGAACTTTATGGAGAGCAATCTCGTATAGCAAGATACGAGACCTCTAAGAAATTGTTTCGAGCGAGGTTGGCTGTCGGGTCATCGGTAGGTGAACATGTCCTACAGATGATTGGCTATATAGAAGAGCTCGCAGACCTTGGGATGACTTTGGATAATGAGCTCTATACAGACCTTGTTCTCCAGTCCCTTCCTCCCACCTACGCCCAGTTTATCCTCAACTTCAATCTTCATGGAAAAGAAGTTGAACTTGCGGAACTCCTGAACATGTTAAGGAGTGCGGAGGGCACCTTGCAGAAGGCAAGGGAAACACCCGCTATGTTTGTTGGCGGTTCATCTTCTTCCGGGTCCAAGGCTAGGGCCAAAGGAAGGAAGAAGAAGGCCGCACCCAGACCTAGAGGAGGTGTTAGTAAGGTGGGAGGGAAGGGAAAGAAAAAGAAAGCAGTACCGATAGTTGGTCAGGATGAGTGCTTCCATTGTCACAGGAAAGGGCACTGGAAGAAGGATTGCAAGGCGTGGAACGCCAAGAACCAGGAACCGAAGCAAACTGTGGCTTCGACTTCAGGTGTGTTTGTAATTGAGAATTGTCTGTCGATCAACTCTACTTCCTGGGTATTGGATACCGGATCAGGATCTCATATTTGCAATTCATTGCAGGCACTGAGAAATCGTAGAGTGCTGAAGGAAGGTGATATGATCCTCAGGGTTGCTAACGGAGCTAGCGTGGGAGCTGCGTCCGTCGGGGATTATCACCCAGGATTGACGAGTGGACACATTTTGGTTTTACATAACTGTTATTTTGTACCCAGCTTAACGTGTAATATCATATCAGTTTCCTTGTTATCAAATAAAGGTTATGATTTCACGTTTGTAAGAGATGTTGTCAACATCCACCTTAATCATGGTTTGATTGGGTCCGGTACTCTAAATAACGGCATATATGTTTTAAACCAACTCCAAATTTTCAATGTCCAGAACACACTAAAAAGAAAGTCTCCAGATTTGAATAAAGCTTTCTTATGGCATTGTAGACTGGGTCACATCAATGAGAGAAGGTTGACTAAGTTGCATAGAGAAGGATATTTGGACTCGTTCGAATATCAATCTTATAACACTTGTCAATCCTGTCTCAAAGGAAAGATGACAAAGACTCCATTTACTGGACAAGGAGTAAGAGCGAGCGAGCTCTTAGGACTCATACACAGCGATGTATGCGGTCCAATGTCCACACATGCGAGAGGTGGTTATTCCTACTTCATTACTTTTACAGATGATTTCTCTAGGTATGGATATGTTTTCTTAATGAAGCATAAATCAGAGGCCTTTGAGAAATTCCTGGAATTCAAGAATGAAGCGGAAAACCAAACAGGCAAAAGTATTAAGACACTAAGATCTGATCGAGGTGGAGAATACTTAAGTGCCGAGTTCCTAGGTTACCTAAAAGAGAAAGGAATTCTCTCTCAGCTTACTCCTCCATACACTCCACAGCACAACGGTGTATCGGAGAGACGGAATCGAACCCTATTAGATATGGTACGATCCATGATGAGTAATGCTGAGTTACCGCGATCTTTCTGGGGGTATGCGCTGTTAGTGTTTATGCCCTAGAAGGCCATTACTGTATCATACTAGCTTGTATATTACTTAATGGAAGCTTGGGATATTCACATGTATATAACAGTCTTGCTAAACATGGTAGTATGCTACTTGGTTTTTCTATCTTAATATGTGAGTGTACGTATTGATAGAGCTCTTAGGATCTTGCTTGTCTACCAGCGTTGTGATGGCAGTCACACTAGTGGGGGCTGGGTAGTCTACAAGCACATCCTTATTCAGGTCCCTGGTCGTTGGATTATCGAGACAGAGCATCGATACTCCGGAGTAGACTGGTGTGTACGCTTCTCATCCCAGTTGGGGAGATGGTCTGTCCCACAGCCGTCAGTACGTCCTACTGGAGATAGTATACAGGTGCTCGTTAGGTTACGGGTACACCGGACAGGACTCACAGGGAACTGTTGGTTGGTTTGATACCAGTCGTCAGTAAACAGTTCCCAGGTGACATGAGTACAGCGTAGTCCGCAGACTTGACACTGCTACTTCGCCTCGAGTGTGTCCCATAGTTCTTAGATTGCTACCCTACCGCGGCTCAAAGGAGTCGTGCAAACAGGTAGCAGTTGGGTGCAGTCCCGAGCACTTGGAGGCAGTGGCGGTTAGGCAGGATTCGTCCCTCCCGGTATTGGGAGTAGATATCGTGCTGTGTCAGAGAGCCATTACGCAAAGTCCCTGGCCAGGGCAAGCGAGATTTGCTGGTAGGTTCCAGTAGTTTCTCAGGGTGTAATGGGCTTCACTCCGACACGACTTATACCGCTATTAGGGGACTGACGCTTGCCGCCCCCCTAGGCCCGATATGCGATAGTCTTGGACGAACGGACCGGACTGTATGGAGATTGTCACATCAGACTCAGTAGGAGTTCGGATGGGTTACTCATCGGCCTTCTTATCGACAACTACCTGGGGACCGTTACGTACAGCTAGTGCCGCTTGCGGTCTGTGGTTAAACCCACTGCCAGCGTAGTAGTCGAGTCTCTAGAGTCCCACACAGAGAGTTTCCTACTCCAGGCGAAACGATATAGAGGTTGCATGGTTTTGCGACAAAGGGTTCGGACGCATACGTGCGTTTACGCGCGTACGACTTTCGGACAGTTTTTACCAGTCGGCTTTGGTTTAAGCCAGTTACTGGTATCCGGTTATTGGATTTTTACAGTCTAAAGTTTTTCCGTATTTTTGCGGATTGGAGGGGCGTTCTCGTAATTGTACGAGAAGCTTCTAGAAGATGTGACTAAGGAGGTTTCTTTTGGATAAGAAAGTGAGTCATGGTGGTGATTCATTCATTTCATTAATGCACATTTATTGCTTAATGACTCATGCTAATGAATCACCACTAGATATTTTATGAAGCATGCTTATTCATTTCTCTTTATTCATTATTGAAAAATAAGAATGCTTCATAATATTATGATACACTCTCTCTCTTCTCTCATTATCTCATCTCACATTCTCTCTCCTCAAGCTCTCATCTTCAAACCCTAATCCTTAATCCTCATGTGTTGAGATCAAAGGATTAGTTAGACTAAACAATCCATAACCTTCACTCTACATCATCCTTTCATCTTTGATTAGCAATCAAAGTTGATTAGTTACCTCAAGTGAGAGGTTTAGCTTGGAGTTTCGCTCTCGGGTGGATCGTCTACTACCTAGAGAAGGTCGAGGAGAACAAAGGAGGACACAAAGACGAAGGACTAGTTTCGATCGGTATAATCCCTTAACACTATAGTTTAGTTTAGCTATGTGTTTGGTTATTATTTGTTTAGCTTCGATTCAAGCGGTTAGTCGATGTTCGTTGTTTAAACTTGATCGTTTTTGAAAATTCCGCCTCCCCATAAGTACTGGGGTGTACTACATCGACTTACAGTGGTATCAAAGCCTCGCTAAACAATAAATAACTTAATTGCAAATTTGTACGAATTTCGAACGGAAAAACAAAGCCGCAAAACCCTAATTCTGTCAAGTTTCTGTCGAAGTTAAAATCAAGTCAGAAAATTTTTCAGGTGTGTTCAGAGAGCTTGACATGACCACAGGAGAACACCCAAAAAATTTGGGCTTCTGATTCGTCTAAAGTGCCGCGGAAGGGCGGCGGATCCCACCGATCCGCCGCGCAACCGCGGCCGAGTTGACGAGTCAGGAACTCGTTTTTTTTGGGTGGGTCCCCTGTGGTGTTTTGGGTTTTCTGGAATATTTAATTATTGCTCAGGTTACTGTTTAACAGAGCAGATTTTGGAGCAATATTGATGTTGTTTATTCGATCGAATTGTACAGTATTTGCGTATTGGATTATATCTGTGATTGTTTGATGTGTTCGTAAACCTCCCCTAACTGCTAGTATGTCGGTTGGCAGGGGGTTGCACATTTCTGAAATGGTTATATCTGTTTGTGCATATAAACTGTATTGGACTGTTGTGGTGTATAGCCGGGGTTCGCAATGGGTTATTGATTAATTCATTTGTTGTAAATGTAATTTGTTGTAATATTATTTTCGCGGGGCACTTCCAGGTTGCGGTTGTAGCCACCGTTGTATTATTTCATTTTACTGTTTTTGCTCCTAGGACTGACCCAAGGTGGGGTACACAGACTGCCGGGTGGGTAGTTTGCCGTACCCGTAGGGGTCGAGGGTGGGGTAACGGCTATTCATCACAACTGTGTAATCTGTCTTTTCTTGCAGGCTCAAAAGAAATACAGATTGCTTGCAAATCCAATATTGTTTATCTGTGTTCTGGAATGAATATCATTGCGTCAGACGAATGTAAAATATATATATTTATGATAGCTATTTAGACGCCACTTATGTTTTACACCCGCGCTAGCCCAGCCCCCGCTCTGTCGTTAGTTAAGTAACCTAACGGGTGATGACGGGACCCCGTGGCGAATGCGGATGGCATAAGAGGACGTTGTATTTTCGTTGTTTTCTGCAATGATAGGTTAATGATGGGACGCATTATCTATAATGCAAAGTAAAACAAACCAAAGTTGAAATCGTTGGAACAATTTAAAAGAAACCACTCGGTTATTTTTAAAACAGATATTTTTAAATGCGGAGCTTTAACCACTCCTTTTAAAAGCTATCAGGTTCCTTCGGTTATATCAAGTTCACTACGTTTATGGTTTCGCCAAAACCAGTCGTAGCCCTCCGTCATTTCATTTGGGTATTCAGTAGTATTCAAGCTATGCATTTTGGCCAAAGTCAAGGCATAGTGTTTGGTAGCTACTGGGTTTTCATTTGTTGCATAAGATAGATGAGTTGGTTTGGGACAGTCGTATTACCATTTGACCAAAGTCAGGGGTATATACGGATGGGTTCAAATTGACAAGATAATGACGGGTAGAACTTGACATGTGACTTATGACATTTTGACCAAAGCCAAGGTCATAAGAGCATGGGGCAAAAACCTTATATCGGGAATTTCTAAAGAAACTGAAATTTGCAAAGAGATGCATACCATTTGGAGTTTGATGAATGTTGGTAGGATTCCTTCAACATTATCATACGATGATATTTGGATCCCGATCCTACTGTGAGTATATGCTACTTATCAGGATATTCGTCGCTTAACGATCAATGCTATAAACCTAGTAGGTGTCCAGAAAAGTGTCCGCGGGGTTACGCCCCCAGAGAAAAGAGGTTATTTAATTAAGGAACTTCGCGAAAGCGTTGGAAAACCTCCCTCGAAGTATCGACACCGGCCTGGCTGAACGGTTAAGCAAGTATTGTACGGTGAGAATAGTCTTGGCTAATTCTTCTTTTATGGTTTGAGGAAGGATTCGAGAAACAGTGGGAGCCATCCAGTTTAGATAAACTAAAAACCATTCTAAACTTGCAAGAGCATCATGCTAAAGAGTTTTCTTCTCTCTCTCCTAATTGCAGCGACCCTGAAAATGACTGGACTTAAGTTACTTTTAGAGAAAAATATACTGACAGGGCCAAACTATAAAGATTGGCTGCGGAATGTCAAGATGGCTTTGACCTATGACAAACTGGGGTACGTCCTCACCGCTACTGCACCTGCTGTCCCTGGTCCCAAATCCAGCAATACGGATAAGGAAATCCGCAAAACCTGGGATTTAGATTGCGCGAGAGCCAAGTGCATCGTGCTTGCCTCGATGAACAATGAACATCAGAGGAGGCACGAGGATATGTCTCTAGATGGCATATTTCTCCATACAAAGGAACTTTATGGAGAGCAATCTCGTATAGCAAGATACGAGACCTCTAAGAAATTGTTTCGAGCGAGGTTGGCTGTCGGGTCATCAGTAGGTGAACATGTCCTACAGATGATCGGCTATATTGAAGAGCTCGCAGACCTTGGGACGACTTTGGATAATGAGCTCTATACAGACCTTGTTCTCCAGTCCCTTCCTCACACCTACGCCCAGTTTATCCTCAACTTCAATCTTCAAGGAAAAGAAGTTGAACTTGCGGAACTCCTGAACATGTTAAGGAGTGCAGAGGGCACCTTGCAGAAGGCAAGGGAAACACCCGCTATGTTTGTTGGCGGTTCATCTTCTTCCGGGTCCAAGGCTAGGGCCAAAGGAAGGAAGAAGAAGGCCGCACCCAGACCTAGAGGAGGTGTTAGTAAGGTGGGAAAGAAGGGAAAGAAAAAGTTTACAGCACCGGTAGTTGGCCTGGATGAGTGCTTCCATTGTCACAGGAAAGGGCACTGGAAGAAGGATTGCAAGGCGTGGAACGCCAAGAACCAGGAACCGAAGCAAGCTGTGGCTTCGACTTCAGGTGTGTTTGTAATTGAGAATTGTCTGTCGATCAACTCTACTTCCTGGGTATTGGATACCGGATCAGGATCTCATATTTGCAATTCATTGCAGGCACTGAGAAACCGTAGAGTGCTGAAGGAAGGTGATATGATCCTCAGGGTTGCTAACGGAGCTAGCGTGGGAGCTGCGTCCGTCGGGGATTTTCACCTAGGATTGACGAGTGGACACATTTTGGTTTTACATAACTGTTATTTTGTACCCAGCTTAACGTGTAATATCATATCAGTTTCCTTGTTATCAAATAAAGGTTATGATTTCACGTTTGTAAGAGATGTTGTCAACATCCACCTTAATCATGGTTTGATTGGGTCCGGTACTCTAAATAACGGAATATATGTGTTAAACCAACTCCAAATTTTCAATGTCCAGAACACACTAAAAAGAAAGTCTCCAGATTTAAATAAAGCTTTCTTATGGCATTGTAGACTGGGTCACATCAATGAGAGAAGGTTGACTAAGTTGCAAAGAGAAGGATATTTGGACACGTTCGAATATCAAACTTATGACACTTGTCAATCTTGTCTCAAAGGAAAGATGACAAAGACTCCATTCACTGGACAAGGAGTAAGAGCGAGCGAGCTCTTAGGACTCATACACAGTGATGTATGCGGTCCAATGTCTACACATGCGAGAGGTGGTTTTTCCTATTTCATTACTTTCACGGATGATTACTCAAGATACGGATTCATTTATCTGATGAAACATAAATCCGAGGCTTTTGAGAAATTCCAAGAGTATAAGAATGAAGTAGAAAACCAAACCGGCAAAAGTATAAAAACACTGAGATCTGATCGAGGTGGAGAATACTTAAGTGCCGAGTTCCTAGGTTACCTAAAAGAGAAAGGAATTCTCTCTCAGCTTACTCCTCCATACACTCCACAGCATAACGGTGTATCGGAGAGACGGAATCGAACCCTATTGGATATGGTACGATCCATGATGAGTAATGCTGAGTTACCGCGATCTTTCTGGGGTTATGCGCTAGAATCAGCGGCATATCTTCTGAACAGTGCTCCTACCAAGACTGTGCCTACCACTCCATATCAGATGTGGACTGGGAAGAAACCCCATCTTCAGCATATGAAGATTTGGGGATGTCCAGCTTTTGTTAAAAAGCAGCATGTGGACAAGCTCGAGGCACGATCAGTAAAATGTATGTTTGTGGGATATCCAAAGAACTCCAAGGGATATTATTTCTATTACGCAGAGGAACAAAAGGTTTTTGTTTCTCGTAATGCCCATTTTCTGGAAAATCAGTTTTTAGAAAAGGAAATAAGTGGGAGCGAAATAGAACTGGAAGAAATTCCAGAACCACAAACTACTACTGAAAGTTTGGTAGAACCAGAGGTTCAAGAAGAACAGAACATTCCCGCACCCCTCCGCAGGAGTAGTAGGCCGTCTCGTCCGCCCGAGAGATACTACGGTTTTCTTATAGACGGGGATAGAGAGGATTGCATCATAGAAGATGATGAACCTACTGACTTCCAACAAGCCATCCAGAGCGGCGACTCGGTACGATGGCTAGATGCAATGCGGACCGAAATGGAGTCCATGTACACCAACAAAGTATGGACTTTGGACTTTGCTCCAGATGGGGTAAAACCCATAGGATGCAAATGGATCTTCAAGAAAAAGATTGGTGTAGATGGACAGGTGGAAACCTATAAGGCTAGACTTGTTGCAAAGGGTTTTCGTCAAAGACCTGGTTTGGACTATGACGAAACTTTTTCTCCAGTGGCTATGCTCAAATCCATTCGGGTCCTTCTTGCTATTGCTGCCTTCCATGATTATGAAATCTGGCAGATGGACGTAAAGACGGCTTTTCTGAATGGAAATTTAGAAGAGAGCGTCTATATGGATCAGCCAGAGGGTTTCAATCAGAGTGGGAGCAGCGGGAAAGTATGCAAGCTGCTTAAGTCCATTTACGGACTAAAGCAGGCATCGCGGAGTTGGAACATCTGTTTTGATGAGACAGTCAAAGAATATGACTTTATCAAAAATCCAGATGAACCGTGCATATATAGTAAAGTTGTGGCCAGAAGTGTCGTATTCCTCGTCTTGTACGTGGATGACATTCTATTGATAGGAAATGACATTCCTATGCTACAATCTGTCAAAGGATTCTTGTCACGCAGGTTCTCCATGAAAGACCTGGGTGATGCCTCTTACATTCTGGGGATCCGGATCTATCATGATAGATCCAAGAGGATGTTGGGACTTTCGCAGTCCAGGTATATCGACACTGTACTGAAAAGATTCAGTATGGAAGATTCTAAGCGCGGTAATCTACCGGCTTGTCACGGAATCACCCTCTCCAAAGACTGATTTGGAAAGGGAACGCATGTCTATTATACCCTACGCTTCTGCGGTAGGCTCTATAATGTATGCGATGTTATGTACCAGACCAGATGTAGCTTACGCACTGAGCGTGGTAAGCCGGTATCAGTCAGACCCAAGGGAGAAACACTGGATAGCAGTAAAGAACATTCTCAAGTACCTGAGGAGGACTAAGGAGATGTTCTTGGTTTACGGCGGAAAAGACCTCAGGTTGGAGGCCTTTGCCGATTCCGGCTTCCAGAGTGATAAGGACGATTCCAAGTCCATGTCGGGTTATGTCTTTACCCTCAATGGAGGGGCGGTGTGCTGGAAGAGCTCCAAGCAGGACACCGTTGCTGACTCGACGATGGAAGCGGAGTATATAGCTGCTTGCGATGCCGCAAAAGAAGCAGTCTGGATGAAGAAGTTCCTAACAGAACTTCAGGTGGTTCCTACCATAGTTGATCCAATACCTCTGTATTGCGACAACAACGGAGCTATAGCTTTAGCAAAGGAACCAAGGTCCCATCAGAAGTCCAGACACATCTTGAGGCGGTATCACCTGATCAGGGAGATCATTGATCGTCAGGAGATCGAGGTTCGGAGAGTTGCTTCAGAAGAGAACATTGCTGATCCATTCACGAAGGCCCTTCCTCAGATTCAGTTCGAGAGGCTGCTCGAGATCATTGGTCTACGATATGCCAGTACATGGCCCTAGTGCAAGTGGGAGATTGTTAGTGTTTATGCCCTAGAAGGCCATTACTGTATCATACTAGCTTGTATATTACTTAATGGAAGCTTGGGATATTCACATGTATATAACAGTCTTGCTAAACATGGTAGTATGCTACTTGGTTTTTCTATCTTAATATGTGAGTGTACGTATTGATAGAGCTCTTAGGATCTTGCTTGTCTACCAGCGTTGTGATGGCAGTCACACTAGTGGGGGCTGGGTAGTCTACAAGCACATCCTTATTCAGGTCCCTGGTCGTTGGATTATCGAGACAGAGCATCGATACTCCGGAGTAGACTGGTGTGTACGCTTCTCATCACAGTTGGGGAGATGGTCTGTCCCACAGCCGTCAGTACGTCGTACTGGAGATAGTATACAGGTGCTCGTTAGGTTACGGGTACACCGGACAGGACTCACAGGGAACTGTTGGTTGGTTTGATACCAGTCGTCAGTAAATAGTTCCCAGGTGACATGAGTACAGCGTAGTCCGCAGACTTGACACTGCTACTTCGCCTCGAGTGTGTCCCACTGTTCTTAGATTGCTACCCTACGCGGCTCAAAGGAGTCGTGCAAACAGGTAGCAGTTGGGTGCAGTCCCGAGCACTTGGAGGCAGTGGCGGTTAGACAGGATTCGTCCCTCCCGGTATTGGGAGTAGATATCGTGCTGTGTCAGAGAGCCATTACGCAAAGTCCCTGGCCAGGGCAAGCGAGATTTGCTGGTAGGTTCCAGTAGTTTCTCAGGGTGTAATGGGCTTCACTCCGACACGACTTATACCGCTATTAGGGGACTGACGCTTGCCGCCCCCCTAGGCCCGATATGCGATAGTCTTGGACGAACGGACCGGACTGTATGGAGATTGTCACATCAGACTCAGTAGGAGTTCGGATGGGTTTACTCATCGGCCTTCTTATCGACAACTACCTGGGGACCGTTACGTACAGCTAGTGCCGCTTGCGGTCTGTGGTTAAACCCACTGCCAGCGTAGTAGTCGAGTCTCTAGAGTCCCACACAGAGAGTTTCCTACTCCAGGCGAAACGATATAGAGGTTGCATGGTTTTGCGACAAAGGGTTCGGACGCATACGTGCGTTTACGCGCGTACGACTTTCGGACAGTTTTTACCAGTCGGCTTTGGTTTAAGCCAGTTACTGGTATCCGGTTATTGGATTTTTACAGTCTAAAGTTTTTCCGTATTTTTGCGGATTGGAGGGGCGTTCTCGTAATTGTACGAGAAGCTTCTAGAAGATGTGACTAAGGAGGTTTCTTTTGGATAAGAAAGTGAGTCATGGTGGTGATTCATTCATTTCATTAATGCACATTTATTGCTTAATGACTCATGCTAATGAATCACCACTAGATATTTTATGAAGCATGCTTATTCATTTCTCTTTATTCATTATTGAAAAATAAGAATGCTTCATAATATTATGATACACTCTCTCTCTTCTCTCATTATCTCATCTCACATTCTCTCTCCTCAAGCTCTCATCTTCAAACCCTAATCCTTAATCCTCATGTGTTGAGATCAAAGGATTAGTTAGACTAAACAATCCATAACCTTCACTCTACATCATCCTTTCATCTTTGATTAGCAATCAAAGTTGATTAGTTACCTCAAGTGAGAGGTTTAGCTTGGAGTTTCGCTCTCGGGTGGATCGTCTACTACCTAGAGAAGGTCGAGGAGAACAAAGGAGGACACAAAGACGAAGGACTAGTTTCGATCAGTATAATCCCTTAACACTATAGTTTAGTTTAGCTATGTGTTTGGTTATTATTTGTTTAGCTTCGATTCAAGCGGTTAGTCGATGTTCGTTGTTTAAACTTGATCGTTTTTGAAAATTCCGCCTCCCCATAAGTACTGGGGTGTACTACATCGACTTACATGCGCTAGAATCAGCGATACATCTTTTGAACAGAGTTCCAACCAAAACTGTGCCTACCACACCATATCAGATGTGGAGTGGGAAGAAACCCTATCTTCAGTACCTGAAGACGTAGGGATGTCCAGCTTTTGTAAAAAAGCAGCATCCGGACAAGCTCGAGGCACGCTCAGTAGAGTGTAAGTTTGTGGGATATCCAAAGAACTCTCATGGATATTGCTTCTATTACGCAGAGGAACAAAAGGTTTTTGTTTCTCGTCATGCCCGCTTCTTAGAAACTGAATTTTTGGAAAATCAGAAGAGTGGGAGCGAAATAGAACTGGAAGAAATTCCAGAACCACAAACTGCTACTGAAAGTTTGGTAGAACCAGAGGTTCAAGAAGAACAGAACATTCCCGCACCCCTCCGCAGGAGTAGTAGGCCGTCTCATCCGTCTGAGAGATACTACGGTTTTCTCATAGACGGGGATAGAGAGGATTGCATCATAGATAATGATTAACCTACTGACTTCCAGCAGGCCATCCAGAGCGGCGACTCGGTACGATGGCTAGATGCAATGCGGACCGAAATGGAGTCTATGTACACCAACAAAGTATGGACTTTGGACTTTGCTCCAGATGGGGTAAAACCCATAGGATGCAAATGGATCTTCAAGAAAAAGATTGGTGTAGATGGACAGGTGGAAACCTATAAGGCTAGACTTGTTGCAAAGGGTTTTCGTCAAAGACCTGGTTTGGACTATGACGAAACTTTTTCTCCAGTGGCTATGCTCAAATCCATTCGGGTCCTTCTTGCTATTGCTGTCTTCCATGATTATGAAATCTTGCAGATGGACGTAAAGACGGCTTTTCTGAATGGAAATTTAGAAGAGAGCGTCTATATGGATCAGCCAGAGGGTTTCAATCAGAATGGGAGCAGCGGGAAAGTATGCAAGCTGCTTAAGTCTATTTATGGACTAAAGCAGGCATCGCGGAGTTGGAACATCTGTTTTGATGAGACAGTCAAAGAATATGACTTTATCAAAAATCCAGATGAACCGTGCATATATAGTAAAGTTGTGGCCAGAAGTGTCGTATTACTCGTCTTGTACGTGGATGACATTCTATTGATAGGAAATGACATTCCTATACTACAATCTGTCAAAAGATTCTTGTCACACAGGTTCTCTATGAAAGACCTGGGTGATGCCTCTTACATTCTGGGGATCCGGATCTATCGTGATAGATCCAAGAGGATGTTGGGACTTTCGCAGTCCAGGTATATCGACACTGTACTGAAAAGATTCAGTATGGAAGATTCTAAGCGCGGTAATCTACCGGCTTGTCACGGAATCACCCTCTCCAAAGAGATGTCTCCCAAGACTGATTTGGAAAGGGAACGCATGTCTATTATACCTTACGCTTCTGCGGTAGGCTCTATAATGTATGCGATGTTGTGTACCAGACCAGATGTAGCTTACGCACTGAGCGTGGTAAGCCGGTATCAGTCAGACCCAGGGGAGAAACACTGGATAGCAGTAAAGAACATTCTCAAGTACCTGAGGAGGACTAAGGAGATGTTCTTGGTTTACGGCGGAAAAGACCTCAGGTTGGAGGCCTTTGCCGATTCCGGCTTCCAGAGTGATAAGGACGATTCCAAGTCCATATCGGGTTATGTCTTTACCCTCAATGGAGGGGCGGTGTGCTGGAAGAGCTCCAAGCAGGACACCGTTGCTGACTCGACGATGGAAGCGGAGTATATAGCTGCTTGCGATGCCGCAAAAGAAGCAGTCTGGATGAAGAAGTTCCTAACAGAACTTCAGGTTGTTCCTACCATAGTTGATCCAATACCTCTGTATTGCGACAACAACGGAGCTATAGCTTTAGCGAAGGAACCAAGGTCCCATCAGAAGTCCAGACACATCTTGAGGCGGTATCACCTGATCAGGGAGATCATTGATCGTCAGGAGATCGAGGTTCGGAGAGTTGCTTCAGAAGAGAACATTGCTGATCCATTCATGAAGGCCCTTCCTCAGATTCAGTTCGAGAGGCTACTCGAGATCATTGGTCTACGATATGCCAGTACATGGCCCTAGTGCAAGTGGGAGATTGTTAGTGTTTATGCCCTAGAAGGCCATTACTGTATCATACTAGCTTGTATATTACTTAATGGAAGCTTGGGATATTCACATGTATATAACAGTCTTGCTAAACATGGTAGTATGCTACTTGGTTTCTCTATCTTAATATGTGAGTGTACGTATTGATAGAGCTCTTAGGATCTTGCTTGTCTACCAGCGTTGTGATGGCAGTCACACTAGTGGGGGCTGGGTAGTCTACAAGCACATCCTTATTCAGGTCCCTGGTCGTTGGATTATCGAGACAGAGCATCGATACTCCGGAGTAGACTGGTGTGTACGCTTCTCATCCCAGTTGGGGAGATGGTCTGTCCCACAGCCGTCAGTACGTCGTACTGGAGATAGTATACAGGTGCTCGTTAGGTTACGGGTACACCGGACAGGACTCACAGGGAACTGTTGGTTGGTATGATACCAGTCGTCAGTAAACAGTTCCCAGGTGACATGAGTACAGCGTAGTCCGCAGACTTGACACTGCTACTTCGCCTCGAGTGTGTCCCACTGTTCTTAGATTGCTACCCTACCACGGATCAAAGGAGTCGTGCAAATAGGTGGCAGTTGGGTGCAGTCCCGAGCACTTGGAGGCAGTGGCGGTTAGACAGGATTCGTCCCTCCTGGTATTGGGAGTAGATATCGTGTTGTGTCAGAGAGCCATTACGCAAAGTCCCTGGCCAGGGCAAGCGAGATTTGCTGGTAGGTTCCAGTAGTTTCTCAGGGTGTAATGGGCTTCCCTCCGACACGACTTATACCGCTATTAGGGGACTGACGCTTGCCGCCCCCCTAGGCCCGATATGCGATAGTCTTGGACGAACGGACCGGACTGTATGGAGATTGTCACATCAGACTCAGTAGGAGTTCGGATGGGTTTTCTCATCGGCCTTCTTATCGACAACTACCTGGGGACCGTTACGTACAGCTAGTGCCGCTTGCGGTCTGTGGTTAAACCCACTGCCAGCGTAGTAGTCGAGTCTCTAGAGTCCTACACAGAGAGTTTCCTACTCCAGGCGAAACGATATAGAGGTTGCATGGTTTTGTGACAAAGGGTTCGGACGCATACGTGCGTTTACGCACGTACGACTTTCGGACAGTTTTTACCAGTCGGCTTTGGTTTAAGCCAGTTACTGGTATCCAGTTATTGGATTTTTACAGTCTAAAGTTTTTCCGTATTTTTGCGGATTGGAGGGGCGTTCTCGTAATTGTACGAGAAGCTTCTAGAAGATGTGACTAAGGAGGTTACTTTGGATGAGATTGTGAGTCATGGTGGTGATTCATTCATTTCATTAATGCACATTTATTGCTTAATGACTCATGCTAATGAATCACCACTAGATATTTTATGAAGCATGCTTATTCATTTCTTTTATTCATTTATTCTTAAATAAGAATGCTTCATAATATATTATGATACACTCTCTCTCTTCTCTCATTATCTTATCTCATATTCTCTCTCCTCAAGCTCTCATCTTCAAGATACTAATCCTTAATCCTCATGTGTTGAGATCAAAGGTTTAGTTAGACTTAAGCATCCATTACCTTCACTCTATATCATCCTTTCATCTTTGATTAGCAATCAAAGTTGATTAGTTACCTCAAGTTAGAGGTGTAGCTTGGTGTCTTGCTCTCGGGTGGATCGTCTACTACCTAGAGAAGGTCGAGGAGAACAAAGGAGGACACAAAGACGAAGGACCGTTTTCATTAGTTATAATCCCTTAACACTATAGTTTAGTATAGCTATGTGTTCGGTTATTATTTGTTTAGCTTCGATTAAAGCGGTTAGTCGATGTTCTTTCTTTAAACTTCATCGTTTTTGAAAATTCCGCCTCCCCATAAGTACTGGGGTGTACTACATCGACTTACATTCCCGGTTCGTCCCACCTTGCAAGATAAAGTCTCGGGCAGCATGGATTTAAAAACTTGCTTCCTGAACAATGGGACCCTGCAAGTCAATCCAAAATGGTCTCTTGCATACTATCCACGGGTCTCACTCTCCAAAGTTGAGTCTCGACAAGGAGGGAAACAACCGCTTATGAATCCTCTCGACTCGTAAGAGGGAAAAATTCTCTTATAGGATCCTTACGACTTATAAGAGAAAACCACACTTAGGAATCCTCACGATTCCTAAGGAGAAAATCCACCTATGGGATCCTCTCGACCCGTAGGGAGAAAAGCCTTTATGGGACCCTCACGGCTCATAGAGTTGAAAAGTCTTAGGCAGTAGACCTGAACCAGCGGCCTAAGCCATGGCCATTTCTTAAGGAAGTCAGAATACTCGTTTTAGATATCCATCAACCATGGTTATTAAGACAGCCTGCTGACAATAAAAAAAAGAAGGTGGCAGAAAGAATATCCGGTCTACATTTGATCTGGCGTGCGTGACGCATTCATTTATGCATGGGCAGAAGACTCAGGACGAGAAATAAGACAAGCTGAAATAGAAAAGGGAAGAGTTGCCATTCATATTGCTAGAAAATTCCTTTTTACAATCATAAGAACAATAAATAAGAAACATTATTCAAATTATTACAACGGTATAACCTCAGATCCGGGTCACGGATTGAGGAAATCGAAAGTAAGGCCATCCAGAGTTCTTCTGGCATTTCTAATTATTCTTATGCGCAGTCTTTCGCGCTCCTCTGTGTCAAGATCATCGGCAAGCCCTCCTGGCCTTCGATAAGCAGCAACTATCGTCGTCTACTGGAAGACTTGGTGTAGGATGTCAATGAGGCTGTTCCGCCGTTTCTTTGAGATCAGCCCTGTCAAGTACATTGAATGCACCTTGTCTTCGGCATCATCCAGCGCGTTGAGCGGTAAGGCCTCATGAAGACCCGGAAGTGCTCTCCATATGGCTCCCAACACGACTTTCAAAAGGGTCGAACGACGAGACAACAGCCAACCACCGCTTGCGTTCAGACGACCCATGACTTCTGCACATTCAACGTCTGTAAACTCCTGGTTTTGTTGACGACCCTGAGCGCGGATATCGTCGTAGGTGATGAACTCGTGCAAACTGTATAGATGCACCGCCGCCATTATGCCTGGAAGAAATATTACAGGAAAATCAGCAATAGAAAAACGACAATATACATAGAGGACTAAATTCCTAGAGAGCAAGACTATGTTCAAGGATAAAGTCCACTGGATGAAAGCTCTGCTGGTTAAGATTAATCTAAGAATCGATTTTACCTAAAGTTTTTCTAAAAAAAAAACTTTGAAAAAAGGAGCAAGGCACCGGAGTTCTTGAAGGCAAGAACGAAGCTCTGAAGTTTTTGAAAATAAAAATCTAAAAGAGGATAAGAATCTGTGGGGGCCCAAAGGTCCTATTTATAGGCATCAAGTGCCTCTTCGACTTCCAAGAGTTGTCACGACAGTTTACCCTAATCGGAGCGAACTTCTGTTCAAATTCCGAGGCGGGAGATGAAGCAACGCTTCGTCTTTCCCCAATCAGAGCAAAGCTCTGTCTTGAAAATTAATTTAATGAAGCGACGCTTCAGATTGTTTGCGCTGTGCAACGTGCCACGTGTCTGACCCAGATGCATCAGCGCAGCGTCCAAATCAGTGCACCCAATCAGGGCAAAGCTCCTTTTCAAACAAAATTAAAGGAAGCAACGCTTCAACTGCGCTGCGCCGTGCGCTACACGACACGTGTCAGCGCAGATGCGGTAGCATGGTTGCGCTACGCCGTGCGCTACGCGACACGCGTCAGCGCAGATGCGCTAACACAATTGCGCTGTACTATGCGCTGTGCGACACGTGTCATACCCTGAAGCATTTGCGCTAAACAAAATTAAAGGTTCTAAAAAAAATCTTTTCTGCTCTTGTTAAAATAAAAAGATTTTCTTCTGTAAAACAGAAGCCCTTGGATCAAAGATCCGACTGTGAAGGGAAATTCCCCTAAATCATTCAAAAAAGTGATTTCTTCAACAAATTGAATTTGCTTATCAATTTGCAAGATGAAGTCTCGGGCAGCAAGGATTAAAAAACTTGCTTCCTGAACAATGGGGCCCTGCAAGTCAATCCGAAATGGTCTCTTGCATACTATTCACGGGTTTCACTCTCTGAAGTCGATTTTCGACAAGAAGGGAAACAACTACTTACGGGTCCTCTCGACTCATAAGAGGGAAAAATTCTCTTGTAGGATCCTTACGACCTATGAGAGAAAACCACACTTAGGAATCCTCACGATTCCTAAGGAGAAAACCCACCGACGAGATCCTCTCGATCCGTAGGGAGAAAAGCCTCTATGAGACTCTCATGGCTCATAGAGTTGAAAAGCCTTAGGCGGCAGATCTGAACCTGCGGCCTAAGCCATCGCTATTTCTTAAGAAAGTCAGGATACTCGTTCTAATCATCCGTCAACCATGTTTGCTAAAGCGATATGCTGATAGTAATAGAACGAAAAGATGAAGAAAATGACACATTACAAAAAAGGTGTATCTTTTATTCATAAACTTGATTGGATACAGGATACATTATGTCAAAAAAAAATATACATATATACATTCTTTTACCTACGAGTACAAATGATACAAGGATAGATAGCTACTGAAGAGGAAGTGTCTTCAGTAAATTCATAAGATGCTCTCGCACTTCCTTCAGCGCTTTCTCCCGAGTGACAGCCGCAGCCACCTCCGCTTCCACCTGGGCCCGCTGCTGCAAGAAGGATGAAAGTTGCTCCTCCGCCGCCTTCTGGGCTGCTTCCTGGTTGGGTGCATCTCGCTCGACAACGTCAAGTTGTTGCCTCAATGATAACCCTTCGGAAAGACATTACAGAAGGCCCTCAAAGACAACCTTCAACCGTGCGGCGTTGGCCTCCACCCGAGCATGCAGTTGGGAAGACTTTCTCGAAGTCTCACCACGCTCCTTACGCCTTGAAATGACTTCTTGTTCGAGATGGTGGAAGTAAGGAGCGCTCTGCTCAATCCACGTTGTTCTTTGATTACGGGCAGCAAAGGTCTTGGGAGCGGGGCGCAGCGACTCCAATTGATATAGGCGACCCTCGATCTCCCTACAATGGTTAACCCAGGATGCGATGATGCCCTCATCATGAAAGTTCACGAGTATTGCTAGCATCGGGTTAACCACCATAGCGAAGTCTGCAGCAGATGTAGGAGTTTCAACGTCGAGTTCCTCGACGTAGTCACTCAACATGCGCAGACTATTCGCGGCACCTTTTGAAGACGAACTCCTCAGATAAGGACCCGCCGGCATTATAATGCGAGGCTCGAAGGGCGCCGAAACCAGAATGACAGCTGAAAGAAACAGTATGCGATCAGATAACAGTACAGAAAATAAAGAGAGGAAAGTTACCAATATGATGGTCATTGTACCAGTTGAGACAGGTGGTAAGGTCGGAAGGGCTGGTGGCGCGGCTGATCTGTTATCCCCTCCTTCAATCTGTAGCACTGCAGTTGAGATGCGAAAAAGAGGTTAGAGGTAATTCCAACAATAAGGAAAAAGAGAGGAAGGATGTCAACGGAAATCATACTCACCAACGTCACCAGAGGAAGAAGCAAGCTCAGATGGGAAGGAAAAGTGTGGGAGCAACATCTGATATACATGATCAAAAAGCACTCCTGAAAATACAACAATGTGACTTTAGTACACGAATTATATGTCTAGAAAACAAGATTAATAAATCGTAAACACATACCTTCCAACATCTTCGAGGGTATGAGAGAGGGTTGAGAGGTGACCACCGCCAAGGTAGTCGTTGAAGGCACTCCCTCGAGCAGCGGGGCATCGGCACTGGCTGCACCTACGTTATGAAAAGGTGGAATTATCAGAAAAGATTGTAAAGTAAAGAAAAGCAGCCACTTGGGGTTTACCTGAGGAGCTCTCGGCTGAGACGGAGGCGACCCCCTCCTCTATCGACATGAGACCACCGCCCGTGGCCTCGTCACCCGACTCTATGGGGACCATCGCCGTGCTCGCAAGACCTGGAGACGGCGGAGGGCCATAGACGGGAAGGGTTATGATTGGAGTATTGCCAGACTCCAGAGAAGGAGAGGTTGGCTCGTCCTCGGGAATCATGGCTACCTCACCCACCACTCTCTCAGGTTGAGTAGTGGCGGTTGTATCGTCCACCGTCGCCGGGGGATCGCCGGCCTCGAGCGCTTCATTCGCCACCACCTTGGACTCAGTTATGATGATCATATCATCTGCCACCACTTCAGGTTCGGCATCAATGACCTTCTCGGCGGTAGGCCCCTTGACCTCCACTTCAGACTCCAAAGCCACAACGACATTGCCCATCGTCGGCTCGAGTTCGGCAAGTACCGCCTCCTCTGTTTCTTTGGGATCAACGGTTTCCGTCTCCCCCTCGATCGGACTTGGCCCTGCAAGATAAGAGATATAAGGACCAATGACATTAAAATCCCAATAACAAAAACTCTGAGAGAAACATTACCTGAAGTGGATTTACCGTTTGCGCTCCGAACTGCGCGCGCCACCTCTCTACGGGCAGTAGATAGGGCGACAGGGGCCTCTTCGGATGGAGTATCAGCACGAGGGACAGTGCTGGGACCCGCTCCCATAGCCAAGGCAGCCCTGCGTGCCTTCGCCTCACGCCTCAGCCTCTTCCTTTCTTCTCGGGCTGTCGCGATAGACCTTTGCGACGCCTCCTTCAAGGCATCGTCATCTTCGTTCAGGGATGCCTCCAGAGCCTTTAAGGCATCTCTCTTCGGCTCTTCAAGACGAACCTCCTGCGGTGCCCCAGAGGAAGCAGGAACGTCGGCAGCTGGTAGAACATCTGCGTCGCTTGGAGGGAACGACATTGAGGTTCCTGTGATTAAAGGGGAAAGGTCAGATCGACCATAACACAAGGAAAATGAAAACTTGATGAGTCGAAGCTTACTAAGACCCATAGATGCTCTAAGACGTTCCTCCTCCTGGAAAGTCTTCAGAGAAGCGGCAATGGCTTCTTCATCAGTGATGCCTGTTGAAAGAAAAGAAAGAAAAGCGTTAGTCAAAAGTAATGAAGATGATATGTTGCAATAAAGAAAAGGCAACTAGTAGTTACCTGATTGCGCAAGCTTAGCTAGCCACGCGTCACGCTTCGCCAACCATGCTGAATCTTTGAGAGCAGCCTCCAAGTCTGTATCGTCCGGCGGCGGCATCACTAATCCTTCGTTAGTCCCGTATTCGAGCAGGCCCTCGGCATAGGGAGCATGGGGTTCCTGACCGAACACGACGTCCGCAGCGAAGAGCGACTTCTTTTTCTTTTGCCCTCCGACCCTAGGCTCACGTGGGATCGACTTCAGCTTAGCAGCCACATTAGGACGACGGGTCCCGATGTCTGCACCTACACCGGACTCTGGAGAGGCCACGGCCACTGTCTCCATTAGAGCACGGGGCGCTAGGGCTGCATCTGTAATATCGGGAAGCGGCAATCCGTCCGGAAGACTTTGCGCACGTGATGGTCTACCCCCGGCAACTTTTAGAGGAGCAACCACTGGGGTCCTAGGGACCAAAGCAGCGTTGCGATCGGTACCTGGAGGCACACCCTTACGATCGACCAACAGTCTCTTTTCCTCCTTTATAACTGCTCATGTTGCATGATTGTACCAGTCTTTGTACACGTTGAGGAGTTTTGGAGCGTAAGCCGGCGCATTGATAAAAAAATGAGAGCTCGTATTCAGACGCATGAAATGGTGCAGTGCGTTCTACATCCCTTCTTCAGTGGCAGCGGGTTCCAGCAAGAAGGCTTCCAAGGGGACCCCTTGATCGTAGCCCAGTTGTTGAGCAAAACGATGTGGGTTATACCTCATAAAAATTGCCACACCATTCTGCCTAAAAACTAAGAAACCCGGTCTAATGGAATATAAGTGAAGGGTCTCCCGAGCAGTTAAAACTGAGGCTCCATCCTTAAAGATATCTTGTAATGGCCGCGTCACAGTGGTAGACACCATTCCAATGGTCAATACCTTATCGACAAAGGACATCCCGGCTCCGACGGTATTAGGGCGAAGGAGTAAGCCCCTGGCGTTCCGCGGTGATGGGGTTACAATTGATGCGCCGATCAGCAGTATAATGCGAGGAAAACCGCACTTGTCAAAGAACGAGGGCCTTTTATGCATGCCGAAGACACCCGCTGTGTGTAGCTCGAGCCACGATGCAAAGTAATGCATCGGGAAGACCACATGCAGTACCCCGGGCTCATTAGCATCTGCTGCTCGACTGAGGCCATGGTATAAGTGTGCCAAGCCAGCGATCCCAACGGCCACCTTTACCCCGATGACCATCCGGTGTGCTGGGTAAAAGACAGAGGGCCGCATCCGATGAGAGTGCATTGGGATAGCGAGCAACTAAACCATAGCCCGAGAAATCCTAAGAAAAAGGTCTCCTCATCCATTCCAGGGGCCGCTACATCTGCAAGAGACATGGTTGGAAAGTTAGGAAGAAAAAAATCCTTTTGGCCTACTTCATTCGCCGGCAGGTTATCCAAACCTAAACCGAAAGGGTCCTCAAGGGTGGCAAACTTGGCAGTGTCCGCAAAGAGGACATTCGGGTGAAGAAACCGAGCAATGAAATCCTCAAAATTAACTCCCCGACTCCCATGTTCGACGAAGAGAGACTCATATATGTTCAACACTTTAATCAAGCTTGGGAACTGGTGCTGAACAGCATTATCTGGCGTGACCCCCTTTACCATCGGCCTAGCACCGAAGACGTACACGTCTGTTGGGAGAAGCTCCTCATAATGTTCCCCCATCACCGGTAAACCGGATACCTCCGCAAACTCCTCCAAGGAGATTGACACTTCCCGATCCATGGCAAGGAAAGTGTGGGTAGGAATATTCCATTGCTCCAAGAAAGCTTTGAACCACCAGGTGGGAAGCGTGGGATACTGAAAGAGAGAGACGTAGACCGCGGTGTACAGTCCTAATCTTATCAACTGCGACTTCTTCGTCGACAGGATATACCGGGCCCACGGCAGATAGCCAATCGGGTGGCGGGGGATCAGACCAAGGTTATACAATTGCCCCCAAGGTCGTGCTTCACCTTGACAGATACGACGTCCTAGGATGTCCAAAACCATAGGACGCTGAACCGGTATCGCATCTATGGCGGGATGTAGAAAGCCTTTCGATGTCCAATCCGCCAACTCTACGGCATACTGCACCAAGGGTGGGGTAGCATAATGAATCGCCGTGATGTGCTCGGACGTCACTGCGCATGTGAAGCTGCGTCGACCCATAATAATCTGGTTATACCAGGACCCCCAAAGGTGAAGATTCTTGTACTCCGGGTCGTATTCTCTAATCATGGTCAGGACTTCACGGTCGGAGGGCGCCTCGGGAAATCCCTCCTCCGTGCGGACGAACGGGAATGAAGTGTCTAGAGACATGATCGCTGCAAAACGAACAATTTAGCCGTTAGTGTTGTAATTCCAACGTTTGGCGTTTAAAGAAGAAAATGCATTAATTAAATTAAAATTAAAATTAATTAATTACATCACACAGCAGTGCAGTGAGTAAGGGACCAAAGGGGACCCACAAAATCTAGATGACAGTACGTCAGTTAATAGGACAATCTCATCATTGGATGAGATTGTCAGTTGTTCCCCAGGAAAACATTCCCATTAATAAAGAATCCCTAGAGACAAGGAGAAAATCTCCTCTTTCAGAGCAATGCTCTGTCACAGAATGACACTTGTCAAATTCTGGTCTCAAAGGAATAAAATTCCTTAAAAAGAGCTTAGCTCTGTAATATTCCATCAAAAAGAAAATTTTGAAAAGAAATTTAAAATTAAAATTTCTGGAATCTTGAAAAATCCATGAAAGTTTATAAAAAATTCATTTTTCAGATCTAAAAGATCAACATTTGATTCAAGAGCAAAGCTCTGTTCATGGGTTAGAACCCATGAACAACACCTCTGTAGATCTATAAGTTTTTTTTAGAGCAAAGCTCTGTTTATGAAACCCCAATGGGGATTTCTTTAGATTAAAAGATCTGTGAGAGCAAAGTTCTATTGGTTAATTAAAATTAATTTTACTTAAGATTAATTTTACCTAAAATTTTCTAACTTGGAAAATTAGAGCAAAGCTCTAAGGTTCTGGAAACGAGAGCAAAGCTCTGCAGTTCTAAGCAAGAGCAAAGCTCTGGAAATCAAAATCTTGAAATGATAAGATTTTTCTAAGGGCCAGAGGTTCTATTTATAAGGCGCTTGCGCCCCTTGAGCTCACCCCTTGATCCAACGGTCAGGGGGTTGCCACCGCTGCACTCACGTGCGCGCCACGTGAGCGCAACGGTAAGGGGGCATTTGTTTCACCCAATCAGAGCAAAGCTCTGTTGAAATTCAAAATTTGAAATTTTGAAACAACGCTTCAAGTCTCGGGCGCAACGCGCCACGTGTCAGGCGCTAATACGTCAGCGCAGCGCCCAAGAAGGCGCGCCCAATCAGAGCAAAGCTCTGTTTAAAGGAAGCAACGCTTCAGTTGCGCATGCACTGCGCTGCGCGACGCGTGTCAGCGTAGATGCGCTTGCGCTGTTGCGCTTCGCTGTGCGCTGCGCGACACGTGTCATCGCAGATGCGCTAGCACAGTTGCGCTGCGCTCTGCGCTGCGCGACACGTGTCAGCACAGATGCGTTAGTGCGCTAGCGCAGTTGCGCTGCGCTGTACGCTGCGCGACACGTGTCAGCGCAGATGCGCTAGCACAGTTGCGCTGCGCTCTGCGCTGCGCGACACGTGTCAGCGCAGATGCGCTAGTGCGCTAGCGTAGGTGCGCTGCGCTCTGCGCTGCGCGACACGTGTCAGCGCAGATGCGCTAGCGCAGCTGCGCTGCGCTCTGCGCTGCGCGACACGTGTCACGCGCTGGGGCATCTGCGCCAAACTAAATTAAGATTTTAAAGAAATCTTTCTGTTCTTGTTAAAACAAGAAGATTTTCTTCTGTAAAACAGAAACCCTTGGATCAAAGATCCAACGGTGGGGAAAATTCACCAAATCACTCAGAGAAAGATCTCTTTAACAAATTTAACTAATTTATGGACACTATAAAAAGGACCCTAGGCCTCAATTCAAAGGCATCAGCATCCTTCAAAAAAAAAGAGAGAAGAAAACTCTTGAGAACTCCTCAAGAACAACAGAAGGTAAAAACCTTTAGGGAAAAGAGAAAATTCTCTTATGGACAGATTATTGATCTAAGAACAAGGTCAATAATTTTAAATAAAAAATATATATATATATAAATAAGTAATAATAGTGCTTTGTACTTTTTTATGAACCTCTGGTTCTTGAAAAAAAAAGGAAAATTTATTTTCTTTGATCTAAATTAGATCAAGAAATCAAATAGTGCTCTGCACTCCTGTTCTTGAATCTAAAAGATTCTTAGTGCTTTGCACTTCCAAACTGCGCTGTTGCGCTCTTGAGAGAGTGCCACGTGTCAGCTACTTGCGCTATGCGCTCTTGAAATAGAGCTTTGCTCTCTGGAATTGGCGCAACTCACCAGAGCACGACACGTGTCAGCAGCGCAACAGCGCAGCGCACTGCGCTGTTGCGCTTGCGCTCACCAGAGCATGACACGTGTCCTAATCACAAGCGCTTGCGCTCTGTAATTGGCGCAAAGCGCCTGACAAATGCAATGCATTTCTTTTCCTAAAGGGCCAGGCCCAATTAAAAGACCAAACAGGCCTAATTAAATTGATGCTCTGCATCATTTATAAATGGGCACAGCCCTAACAAAATAATAAAATGCTATGCAGATGCCTTGCAGAGTCCAAAATAAATCGATGCTCTGCATCTTTTATGGGCAGAGCCCAAACCAAAAAAAAGGAAGTAATGCAATGCATTATTTAAAAATAGGCCAAGCCTCAACACAGGTCTAACAAACCAACAACAAATAAAGAGCGTTGAATACTTTGGACTTAGCCCAATCATGGCCGTAAGTCCTCAAATCAAATTGACTGCGCACAGTTGCTCCCTAAATTAACTTATATCCGGCCCGAGGGTACATCTCCGAACTCCTCTGACACATGTCGTTGTAATCATTCAACGTCGTCAGAGAGGTGACGGGTCCTGACGACCAGACATATGAATACGGACTGCGGGGTCCTTAAACTCGTGGACCGAGACGTCCCTAAACTAATATCGGACCGAGACATCCCTAAACTAATATTAGACCACCACGTCCCTAAACTGGAATAATGGACCGAAACGTCCTTAAACTAATATTGGACCACCACGTCCCTAAACTGGAACATGGACCGCAACGTCCTTAAACTACCTATGGACCACTATGTCCCTAAATTGGAACAGTAGAGCCTCCAAATGCTCTTTTGCCGGATCTAAACGGTCCCGTTTAAGTCGATCTTAGCCCCAAACATGGCTAACGCATCCTTAGACATTTAAATGAATGATAAAACTCCAAATCAACTTTGGTTCAAGGGTACATCTCTGAACTCCTCTGACGCCTGTCGTTATAATCCTTCAACGACGTCAGAGAGGTGATGAGTCCCGACTACCATATATTAAATGAATCACAACGTTAAGTTGATCTTACTCTAAAATAGGACTAACGTATCCTTAACGAACGTTTAAGTTGATCATAGCCGCAACGCGACTAATGCATCCTTAAACTAAAAACACCAAACCCAAATCTAAGTAAATACGGATTTGGACTAATCCACGTCCTACGGGCGACGGCATTACTCAGTCTCCGTATACAATCCACGGGCAACCACAAATAAAACAAACCCACACGACATGAAGTGAAATTCTGGAGAAGAAGAAAGTTGTTACCGCGATGCGGTAGCGTAATTAACTGCAGGGGCTTGCGCCTGCAGGGAAGAGCGTCCCCACAATTGTCACGACCCGAATAGACCACGTGACTGGCACCTGAACCATATGAAATCTATAGGACTCCATCTGATCCAAGTAAGCCAAAAGCCCAGAAATCTAAAACCATTTTTAAAGTAAATATGAAAATTTTGTTTTTAGGAAGTAAGGAAAAACATGTTTGAAGTCAAGGTTTTTAAAATAACTAAGCCGAATATGCATTTTAAAAAAAAATAAAGTCCTTTCTAAAAATTTCGGCAGAGTTTCTTTTCTAAAAACTGGCCCCGAACGGGGTACAACAAGAACAATATATATACATGCAGTAATAAAAGGCATCCCCAAGCGGGAGCTAGCTCTTCGTCAAATGACGGTCACAACCACACAGCAATATAATATACAATGCCGAGTGGCGAGGATCAAAACCCGAAAAGAAAGCTCAAAAGCAAGAAAACCGCAATACTACTAAGCGCGACTCTAAGGTAAAATAATACATCACTAAAGTCTAAGTCTGAAACAATACACAAGTTTTGGTTGATGGAAATTCTAGATACAATGAATAATACAAGTACAATGGTGGTTCTTGATGCAATAGAATCCACCTACCAAAAGCAATTCACCCGCAAGGAAGCAGTGTGCCAGAAATGCCGCCATGGAACCTGTACGGCAAAACCTGCAAGAACTGTGGCACAACGGGGGTGAGTTGCCAACTCGTGAATAGAAATATCTACAAGCAGAAACCGAATGCAAGACATAAACCTAGGCCAATACGATCAATATAAAAAGTAAACCTCAACAGTACGTCTGAAGCATGATAAGGTGGCAAAGTAACCTCTAAACATGTATGCAATGCCAAGTACTCAGGTAATAACATGTCATGAATGTAAGGTATGCTGCATGAAGTAAATATGATGAAGTATCAAATGAATATCAATACACATATATTAGCGTCCCATACCACTAATATTGGTGTAAGGGTATATATAACAGCGCCCTCATACCCTGTTATATATACATATGAAGTATGATCAATGTAAAACCGGTCTATATGTGATCCATGTCTGTAAAAGTGTGGATCCCGTCCACCTGTCACCCAATGACAATAAGTCTCATGCATGTAAATATCGTAAAACATAAGCATGGAAATATGAGGATATAAACAATCATGGAAATATCATAAAACATCATGAAACCTGTGCCTAGCATCGGCACGTAAATCCTCGTCTATCAGGCGCTGTCACCAAGACTGGCCCTGATCGGTACGTATTATACGCTGTGTCGAAAACCCGAGTGCCCAGCTTCGACCCTCGAATTTCGACGTATCTATACGTACATACTCCGGTCGGTATCCCCACGATAACCGCCAAGTCTAAATACTATCACCGGTAGGTAGTGCTCCCTTGCCAGGCTCACCGTCTAACATATACGAGTCTTCTTGCCCCGGGGTACCTTACCGGGTCCACCATGTACCCGCAGACGGTGCCTACCGCTCCTCGAATCGGGTTTCGTATGCCACTCTCAGAACCGAGAAAACACATGGTGGACGCACTGAAATATCATATCAAGGAAACCGGGTTTTCAAAGACAATTCACATTCTTAGTTGAAATAGCCACGGTTCCCAAATCCAGAAATATCATGGAAACAACATATCCCAATGCGTATGATCAGAAAACATGATGTATGCAACATATAAAGGAATGTAGACATATCGATATATCATGCAATACAGAAGAGTGATATGCACATATTGGGGAAGCCGCTCTTTTAAAAAGAATCCGTTTTAAAGAGTATTTTGCGGTTCCCAAATCTAGAAATATCATCTGTGTATGTGCAACAAGTATGTGTACAAATATAAGTGTACAATGAGTATGTATACAAGTCTGCAATGCAATGGTCGTATACTGAATGCGACAGTACTACAGTGTAGTGACATGGCAATTATCGATGATGAAGTGTGTGAGCCGGCAAGCGAGTGTACGTGGAACATATGCATCATCGATAATGGTGCTGGTGTCCTAATAGCATGATGGCAACATATGCAGGCAATATGAATAGCATGAGTATGCGGAAATCAAATAATCAACACCACAGTGAAGAAACTATAACAATATGTATGTATCATGCAGTTAATGCCTTTTGAAACAAGACGAATCAGGGTTTTTAGTAAAATAAGGGGTACGGTGTTTTTAAGAAAAGGTACGCCTTTTAAAGTATCTGTAGAATCCCTTTGTTTGTCTTTAAGATATTCCTGATTCGTAGTTTTGAAATAGGTATGACTCGGGTCTAGTCTAACATCTACTATGCAAACTACTGATCTATGTATCAGGTCAACCTGGGGGTATGGAAACCACCTAAATCTGAGTCGATATGTATATATATAGTCGGTGAACCCGCCTCAGTAGTATCGCGTACGATACAATATATCATATGACCTCCTCAAGTCATGAGTGCGGATCTATCATCAGTGTAAAGCTCGTACGGTAAATCGTCGTACGGCATCCCAATAGCTGGGTACGGGTCAAATCGCATTCCTCTTATTAATATCAGGTATCATTATCATCATATCACATAATCGGGGGTACTGATCTAAGTCTAGTACATCTGATACCATCTATAAAGTATGAATGCGGGGGTAAACACACATCCCAAGCCCGCAAGAATCACATGTCATATCCCAAATAAGAATCCTATCAAATCACCGATCTTGCGGCACAAGGCCCAATATCATCGACTCATCACCAATGTCGTCCAATATCATCAACAAAGTGCAAGTATAAGGAACATACAAGTGTAGGCGTGTAGGTGCAATTCTATCCTAGGGCTCGCAACTAGGAACTACGCTAATTACTTCTACCCCTAACTAACCATGACACACTATAACTATCATATATATAAACTACATAGTATACTAACTACGGACTGCGGGGGTGCTATACGCCATCCACCCGACTTCCCCCTGTAGATATAATCTACTCACATTGGGTCTTCATTTGTCGACGTCGCCACGCGCTTTCTTGTCGTCCTGAAGTCTTCATGGGGTACCTACACAGCAAAGTATCGTATATACGTAATTAAAACCAAATCCAAGCTAAAACGGCACATGAAATCCAAAACGATACGATAAGGGGCCTATAGGTGAGAACCTATGGCACGCCTTCAAAACCATCAATAAACCCTCTATATCGTCGTATAAACGCCAAATAGTCGAGGCAAAACAAAATCCACAATTTCAGAATAAAAAAATACGGAATACGGAAACACGAATCCAAAACAGCAACTTAGGAAATATGTCCCAGATTTCACCCTAGGTCACTTCATACAAATCTATATATACGAGGGGTCAAACACAAACATGTAGGAGCTACAGAACCAATACGAGCTAAAATGGTAGGACCCAGGCTGCAATTTGCGGCCAATTGCGATAAATTGGCGGCCTGGAAGAAGAATTGGGAGCTGGGGTCTTGGGATTAGCTTCCTGGGTACCTGCACATACCACTGTCCAATCAATTTTATTTTCAGGTGTCTCGTATGACAGCAGATCCCAATTAACCTTCACAGATTCCACAATTTCTCCGATATCAGTTTCTAAAATCCGTATTCTGGGTTTGGGTTTCAGGTTAGGGTCTCAATTCATGCACTAGGGTGTTAGTATAACCTCTACTGAGCTCAATTTCACCATACAACACAAAGTTCCCACAAACCCTAACTTGGTTATCCTCAAGTCCATAATATCAAACAATATCGATTCAATCATAACATGGGAGTAAAGGAAATGATAGAATTGAGCTAATGATCCAGAAATTACCTCATTTGGCAACTCAAGAAAATTCTTGAGTTGCCCCTAGTGGCCAAAATCCTTGCTTCTTTAGCTCCAAGGGTAGATCTAGGGATTGTGCACACTTTTAGTGAAATGAGTGTGTGGTTTTGGTGTAGTTTTAGAGGTGTTTTGGAGCATTTGAAGAGGGGAGGGAATGAGGTGCAGGAGCAGCAGCAGGAGAAGGAAGAAGAGGGAGGGAAAAATGAGGGGAAAAATGGCTAAGGTTTTTGGTCAAATGAAGCCCATACCTCTCTCTCTCACCCACTACCAATTCTTTAATCTTCTCCCATTTTCTTTTTCTTTTCTTTATCTCTTCAACTCCTTCTCACATAAATAGTAATCCCAAATGAGAAACCATGGTAGAAAATGCACAAGTGTAGGAAAAAGGATATGTGCATGTTTTGCACAAAATTGCTAAAACCCGATTAGCGATTTTTTTATCGCGATTAGCATTAAATTAGCATATAACTAATCATAAAAACTTAAAAATGGCGTAAATCCATAAAATACCCTATTTTAGAATTTTCCATAATTTTTATCAAATTTTTCCTATTTATTTGTATTTAATAATCCCAAAATATTAAAATATTCAATAAAATAATATTAAATTATAAAAAATCCCAAAAATAATATTTTATTATTATTATTAATTTTTGAGATGTTACAACAATCAAAAACCCCTCACCCTGAGGGGGAATCTGACGAAGTCTGCTACATCGGCCGCATCCGTCTAAACCTCCGATACACGGTGCCATAAATCAACTTGGCATCTTCGGAGAGTTAGACGGATAAAACCAAATAGCATCTGCCCCGAATCTCAGGCAAGACGCCCTTGTCTTGGTCGCCGTTCGGAGGGGAACAACATACACTTTGTAAGAAGTGAAATTCCTATATTACGATCTGTTATACTGTGGTTTTCACACAGTGGTTTCTCTACATAGGATATGGATATTATATCAGACGTTCTGGTGACTAGATCTATGCTTTTAGATCTAGATTTTGGTAGTTTACTAATCCGGATACTTAGATAGTATTCTAAGGTGTTTTAGAATGGACGACTCCTGGCATGGTGGTGTACCTGCAGGTGATGGAGTCACCCTCTCGAAAGGTGTCTTACAGACTAAAGGGGAGAGGGATGTGCATGATTGGCATATCACTTGCTTAGGCAATTGAGTCAATCATGAGATGTCAAGTACCACAGCGGATATTGTTTTTGCACTAGTTGCAATAAGTTTATATATTAATCCAATCCTGGAGAAACGTTCGGAAGCAGTTTATGAACATAAGTGGATGTTCTAGGGATTTGGTAACGGCAGCCTCCTTCGGGAGACGGTTATCATTCCAGGCTTCCAAGGTGACCTAGATAACAGAGTGACTGTCAGAGTTATAGTTTTCCTTCTTGATGAGGGGCAGTAGTTTGGACAGGTGGTCCAAGTGGATACTGAGGGAGACATTGCGCAGGATACTGATTAAATTCAGTGGACGATACAGTCTAAGAAGTTTGTTGGATTTGAAGTTCATTTATGAATTGGGTCCCAACAGACATCCAGACATATACTAAGACAGGTTTTTCTCATTTCGGGAGATGGCTTTCTCCGTGAACTTGAGATAAAGATAGACATAGAAAGAAACATTGAAGTGGATCCACTCACTGAGGCTATTTCTCGAACGCAATAGTTTTACAAACGAGCTTTGTGAAATTGGTTTGTAGAGTAGTTGGGTGTTCGGTATCACACGGGCTGTGAGTATGCGACACCGCAATAATTAGCCTTAAGTGCAAGTGGGAGATTGTTGGCTATAGTTGTAAGTCATTGTCGTGCACCCCACATGTTCACGGGGAGGCGGAATTTGCAAAAAATGATTTTTACGAGCTTCGCAAAACCGACTTGAACCAAGGATCGATCACAAACCCTAGCTAGCAAACAACTCGAGGTTTAACTACTCGGATACAAGTTATACCTTACAATTCAAGTCCTTCGGGTCTTCATCGCTGTCCTCCTCTTCTTCATAGGCTCTAAGGATCGGAACGGATCGACGCAACCTCGACGGCCTTCTCGAGTCAAAGACGATCCACCCGAGAGTCTATAGTCCGAGCTCCTACCTCAAATCCGACGTAACTATGGCTTCTAGTTTGCTAAACTAGAAGTCCTAGGTTGTGTAGAGTAAGAAGAAGAGAGATTTGTCTCTTGGAACCCTAGGTTTCTCAACTCATGAGAGGTCTAGGGTTTTTGATGAAGAAGAAGAGCACTTGAAGAAAATGAGAGAGGAGAAGAAAGACTTGGATGAAGCTTGAGTTTTCATTTGTGATGAATAGTTGAACCAAATGAATTATTGTTGAGATAAATATCTCACAACAGTTAACGATGGTTCAAAAATATCTATTTTGTCAATTGATAACTCATAGCCATCCATAGAAAATATCTCCACCTCATTTCTCCACCGCATTATTCTTTAATCCATAAAAGAAAAAAGAAACCCTAATGAGGTGTCCCTTCTAGAAGCTTTCCCACAAAATTACGAGAACGCCCCTCATCCATATATACATACCCGCATCCGCATTCCGAAGAATACGAACATAAAGAGACGAAACAGTCCATCAATATAATACTAGGATCCGGCTTAAACCAAATCCCATTAGTATTATCCACCCGATTATCATATGTGCACAAGTACACGTAAGTGATTGAAGCCCTGCCGTAAAACCATACAGCCTCTACACCTTTTTCCTGGTGCAAGAAAACCCTCTGTGTGGGACTCTAAAGACTCGACACTATGCTGGCAGTGGGTTTAACCACAGGCCGCAAGCGGTACTAGCTGCACGTAACGGTCCCTAGGTAGATGTTGATAAGATGGCCGATGAGCTAACTCATCCGAACTCCTACTGAGCCTGTATGTGACAATCTCCGTACAGTCCGGTATGTTCGTCTAAGAGTATCGCATATCGGGCCTAGGGGGAGGTAATCTTCAGACCCCTAATAGCGCAACAAGTCAGGTTGGAGAATAGCCCAAAACACCTTGAGAAACTACTGGAGTACCTACCAGTAAATCTCGCTTGCCGTGGCCAAGGACTTTGTGTAATGGCCTTCCGAACACAGCGCGGTATCAACAACCAATACCGGGAGAGACGAATCATATCTAACCGCCACTACCTCCAAGTGCTTCGGGACTGCACCCAACTACTACCTGTTTGCAAGACTCCTTTGAGCCGTGGTAGGGTAGTAATCAAAGTACAGTGGGAACACACTCGAGGCAAAGTAGCAGTGTCAAGTCAACGGACTAAGTTGTACTCATGTCACCTGGAAACTGCTACCCGACGATAGGTATAATACCCACCAACAGTTCTCGACAAGTCATGTCCAGTGTACTCATAACCTAATGATCACCTGCATACTATCTCAAGTACGACGTACTAATGGTTGTGGGATAGACCATCTCCCCTTCTGGGACGAGAAGCGTATACACAAGTCTACTATACAGTATCGATGCCCCGTCTCGATAATCCTACGACTAGGGACCTGTATAGGATGTGCTTATTGACTACCTAGCCCCCACTAGTGTGACTTCCATCACAACGCTAGTAATCAGGCAAAGATCCTATGGGCTCCACAATATGTATAAGCGATATGCTAAAAGAAACACAAGCACATATTGAGGTAGAAACAAACCTGGTAGCATACTACCATTTCGAGCAAGACGGTTACTATATCCGTGTATATCCTAAGCTTCCATTAAGTGATATACAATCCAGTATGATACAATAATGGTCTATAGGGCATATATCACTAACAATCTCCTACTTGCACTAAGGCCATTTACTGGCATATCGCAGATCGAAGATCTCGAATAGCCTCTCGAACACTGTCTGAGGGATCACCTCTGTGAGTGGATCTGCAGTGTTGTTCTCCGTATCTACTCTCCTCACCTCGATCTCCTAGAGATCAACTATCTCCCTGATCAGGTGGTACCACCTCAAGATATGTCTGGATCTCTGATGGGACCTGGGTTTCTTCCCTAAAGCTATAGCGTCGTATGTTGTCACAATACTAAAGTATTGGACCAACAAATGGAAGGAACCACCTGAAGTTCAATTAAGAACATCCTCATCCAGACTGCCTCTTTTGCGGCGTCTCATGCAGCGAACTACTCCTCTTCCATCGTCGAGTTTGCAACAGTGTCCTTCTTGGAGCTCTTCCAACAGACCGCTCCTCCACTGAGGGTAAAGCCATAATCTGACATGGACTTAGAGTCATTCTTATCACTCTGGAAGCTGGAGTTAGCAAAGGCCTCGATATGGAGGTCCTTTTCCGCCATACACCAAGAACATCTCCTTAGTCCTTCTTAGGTACTTGAGAATGTTCTTCACTGTTTCCAGTGCTTCTCCCCAGGGTTTGGCTGATACCGGATTACCACGCTCAGTGCGTAAGCTATATCTGGTCTAGTACACAACATCGCATACATTATAGAGCCTACCGCAGAAGCGTAGGGTATAGATGTGATGCGAGCCCTTTCCAAATCAGTCTTTAGAGACATCTCTTTAGAGAGGGTGATTCCGTGACAAGCCGGTAGACTACCGTGCTTAGAATCATCCATACTAAATATTTTCAGTATGGTGTTATTGTACCTTGATTGTGAAAGTCCCACCATCCTCTTTGATCTATCACGATAGATCTGGTTCCCCAGAATGTAGTTGGTATCACCCAGGTCTTTCATGGAGAACCTATGTGACAAGAATCCTTTGACTGTTCGTAGCATAGGAATATCATTTCCTATCAAGAGAATGTCATCCACGTACTTAATGAGGAATTCCACAGATCTTGCTACAATCTTATTTTAAATGCATGGTCCACCTGGATTTTTTATAAAGTGGAATTCTTTGACTGTCTCAATAAAAACATATGTTCCAACTCTGTGATGCCTGCTTTATTCCATAAATAGACTTAAGCAACTTGCACACTGTCCGCTGCTCCCACTCTGATTGAAACCCTCTGGCTGATCCATATAGACGCACTCTTCCAAATCACTATTTAGAAAAGCCGTCTCTACGTCCATCTGCCGGATCTCAAAATCTTGGAAGGCAGCAATGGCAAGAAGGATCCGAATGAATTTGAGCGTAGACACTGGAGAATAGGTTTCATCATGGTCCAAACCATGTCTTTGATGAAAACCTTTTGCAATAAGTCTAGCCTTATAGATTTCAACATATCCATCTACACCAATCTTCTTTATGAAGATCCATTTGCAGCTTACGGGTTTTACCCCTTCTGGAGCAATGTTCAAAGTGCATACTTTGTTGGTGTACATGGACTCCATTTCGGTCCGCATTGCATCCAACCGTTTTACCGAGTCACAGCTCTGAATGGCTTACTGGAAACTTGTTGGCTCATCATTTTCAATGATAGAAACCTCTCGATCCCCGTCTATGAGAAAAGCGTAGTATCTCTCGGGCGAATGAGACTGCCTACTAGTCCTGCGGATTGGCGTAGGGATGTCTGGTTCTTTTGAAACCTCTGTTTCTACCATACTTTCAGTAATAGTTTGTGGTTCTGGAATTTCTTCCAGTACTATTGCGCTCCAATTATTTCCTTTTTAAAAAAATGATTTTCTAAAAAGTGGGCATGACGAGGAACAAAAACCTTTGTTCCTCCACGTAATAGGAAAGATACCCTATGGAGTTCTTTGCGTATCCCACAAACCTATACAGTACTGAGCGTGCCTCGAGCTTGTCCGCATACTGCTTTTAAACAAAAGCTGGACATCCCTATATCTTCAGATACTGAGGATAGGGTTTATTCCCACTCCACATCTGATATGGTGTGGTAGGCACAGTCTTGGTAGGAACCTTATTCAAAAGATATGCAGCTTATTCTAGTGCATAACTTCAGAAGGATCGCGGAAACTCAGCGTTACTCATTATGGAATGAACAATATTCAATAGGGTTCTGTTCCGCCTTTCCTATACACCGTTGTGTTGTGGTGTGTATGGAGGAGTAAGCTGAGAGAGAATTTCATTCTCTTTTAAGTAATCCAGGAACTCGGTAATTAAGTATTCACAACATCGATTAGATCTCGGTGTCTTGATACTTTTGCCTGTTTTTTTTCAACTTCATTCTTATATTCCCGGAATTTTTCAAAGGGTTCGGATTTATGCTTTCACAAGAAGACATGTCCTAACCTAGAGAAATTATCCGTAAAAGTAATGAAATAGGAATAACCACTTCGTGCATCTGTAGATATTGGACTACACGCGCCGCTGTGTATGAGTCCCAAGAGCTCGCTTGCTCTTACTCCGTATCCAGTGATTAGAGTCTTTGCCATCTTTCCTATGAGACAAAATTGACAAGTTGCATAAGACTGATATTCGAACATATCCAAATATCTCTCTCTATGTAACTTCGACAACCGTGTTTCATTGATGTGACCCTGTCTATAATGCCATAAGAAAGTTTTATTTAATTCTGGAGACTTTCTTTTAAGTGTGTTCTGGACGTTGAAAACCTGATCTTGATTAAACACGTATATACCGTCCTCTAATGTACCTGACCCAATCAAACTTTGATTTAGGTGGATGTGGACCACATTGCTTACAAACTAGACTAGGTATACAAAAACAGTTATGTAGAATCAATATCTGCCCACTTGTCAATTCTAGGTGATATACCCTACGGATACAGCATCCACGCTCATTCCATTAGCAAACCTGAGAGATATATCACCTGCCCTGATAACTCTACGGTTTCTCAAAGCCTGTAATGAATTACAGATATGAGATCCTGATCCGGTATCTTGTACCCAGGAAGTAGAGTTAATTGACAGACTATTTTCAATCACAAACACACCCGAAGTCGAAGCCACAACGTGCTTCGGATCCTGGATTCTTGCTTTCCAAGCCCTGCATCCCTTCTGCCAATTCCATTTCCTGTAACAATAGAGCATCCTTCCTTCCCTACTCTTAACCCCAAAACTTTTGCCCTTCCCTTTTCTTCTATCTTACCAACACCGCCTATCAACTTTATGGAGGTCTTCTTCTTCTCACACTTGGCATCCGCCTTAGATCCAGAAGAGGAAGATTCCCCAATAAGCAGAGAGGGAGTCTTCATAGTTTCCTTCAGGGTGCCATCAACTGGAAGTATCACTTCCTTCCCCTGGGCGTATGTAGGAGGTAGGGACTGTAGAATCAAGTCAGCATATGACTCGTTTTCCAACGTGGTCTCTAGGTCCGTGAGCGTTTTAATATACCTAATCATTGTTGGGACGTTGTCCCCTACAGATGACCCGACAGCCAACCTCGCTTGAAGCAATTCTTTCGAGATCTCATACCTTGCGATACAAGATTGCTCTCCATATAAAATTTTGTTATGGAGGAAGATAGAAACTAAGTCCATCTTCTCGTGCTGCCTCTGGTATACACCATCAACTGAGGCCAACACGAGGTATTTGGCATTCGCACAGTCTTATTCCATTTTCTTACGGATATTAACATCCGCGACGGTGGAAACTGGACCTGGGACAGCGGGGGCTTGAATAGTAATGAGGTGGTCCATCTTCTCATAGGTAATGAACATCTTGACAAACTCTTGCCGGTCAATTTAGTATAACTCAGTCATTTTATTATCTATCTGTAATCTAATCTGGTCACCTGGTCGCCGCAATTAGGAGAGAGAGAAGAAAACACTTAGCATGATGCTCTTGCAAATTTAGATTGGTTTTTAATTTATCTAAACAGGATTGCTCCTACTGTTTCTGTTAGTTATATATATGCCCTAGAGGCCATTGTTGTACATATGATGTATATTATAGTGGATGCTTGGATATATAGAGAGAGGACTTTCTTGCTCGACATGATAGTATGCAATTTGGTTTCACTTTGTCTTAACATGTTGACTTGTATTAGTTTACTGTCTTGCTCTCACATGTTGATAAAGCCCTTAGGATATGTACTCGACTACTGGGACTATGATAAGATCATACTAGTGGGGCCAGGGTAGTCAACAAGTACATCATATAACTGTTCCTAGTCGAGGGTGTATCGAGACAGGGCATCGATACACCAGAATAGACTAGCGTATACGCATCTTAACCCATATGATGGGCGATGGATGAACCCATATCCATTGGTGATTGACATCAGAGATGGTGTACGGGTGCTCAGTGGAGATTGGGAACACATAACGGACTTGCCGAGAACTCCCAGATGGTATTATACCTTACGTCAGATGGCAGTTCTCTGGTGACTGTTGGAGATAGTGCCCTCAGAGTCAATTATTGGATCACAGGCACGTGATTGCAATGATTGAGGGAGGACCTATCCCGGTAGGACAGTCTTACTCAAGATGATAGTATGCTATCTGGTTTATCTTTATCATCGTGTACTGCTTTAGGTGACCTGGCATGTCGCTATTACACGTTGATAGAGCCCCTAGGATTCTTGCTTGACTGCCGGCAGTATGATGGCGATCATATACGTGGGAGCTGGTAGTCTATAAGCACATCCTTAAAAGGTCCCTAGTCGTAGGAGTTTCGAGACAGGGCATCGATACTCCATTAGTAGACTAGTGTATACAGTCGAGACCCCGACGAGGGGCGGTGGCCGGTCCCACAAGCCACTGGTGTCAGTTGGTTCACCTAAGATGTATACAGGTGCTCATTGGGTTATGAGTACACCGGACAGGACTCGCCGGGAACATGCTAGTTGGGATTATACCAGACGTCAGATAGCAGTTCCCTGGTGACATGTGTACAGGTTAGTTCATCGACCTGAGGATCGTCATTTGTCTCATGTGAGTTCCCACTGTGCTTTGATTACTACCCTACCACGGCTCAAAGGAGTCGTGCAAACAGGTTTTAGTTGGGTACAGTCTCGAGCCACATGGAGGCAGTGAGCGGATCTTCAGGGGTTCGTCTCTCCCGGTATTGGGGGTGAGGTCGCGCTGTGTCTAGGAGAGCCATTACGCAAAGCCCTCGGCCGAGGCAGGAGATTTACTGGTAGGTATTCCAGTAGTATCTCAGGGTGTTCTGGGCTACACTCCGACACGACTTGTACCGCTTTTGGGGGTCTGACTTTTACCAACCCCCTAGGCCCGACATGCGATGCTCATAGACGAACGGACCGGACTGTACGGATATTGTCACTGACAGGCTCAGTAGGGTGTCAGGATGAGTTCGCTCATCGACGTCCCTTTTGGTCAATAGCTGGTGGCCCGTCACGTATTGGCTTATACCTCTGACGTGCTAGTGGTTAAATCCACAGCCATAGTATTGACGAGTCTTTAGAGTCCACCACACTTACAGTTACTCAAGCTTTCGGGCGAAACGCTGTAGAGGCCGTATGGAGATATGGCAGGGTCTGATCAGATACGTGCGGTATTGCACGGATCAGGATCGGACGGTTTGTACTAGTAGCCGTATAGTTATATGGCAGGGTTCGATCTGATACGTGCGGTATTGCACAGATCAGGATCGGACGGATATTACTAGCCGGCTTTGGCTTAAGCCGGTCCTAGTTTAGTACAGTGTAGATTTTGTCTCACTGCATTTTTATCCGGACGGAATACAGATGCGGGTGTGTATGCACAGTATCGGGGTTTTCCTGTAATTTATTACGGGACCAGTTTTCTGGAGTTGCCAGTTTGCATTCCGTTCCGGCCGGTTTTCCTTTGTTCTTTCCCGGCCGGACTTTTCTGATGGAGGGGGTAATTTGCAGTTTTGCAAATTACATTTAGGGAGGGGGTTTCTTGCATATGTGGGATTATGTTTGACCATCATCATTTTTATTCTCTTTACATCACTTGCTTTATTCATGATGAGAAAGGATTTGATTTGTGATTAGGATTGATAAGAAAGTTTGTTTTGATGTTGTTTGGTTATGGTCACCTTTCTTTTTCTCCTACACTCACCTCCCTTTGCATTATGTTTCATTCTCTCCACCATTTTTGTTTAAGTGAGAAGGAGAGGAAAAAGAAAGAGAGAAGAAGAAGAAGAGAGCTTCATTCTTGAGAGTTTCTTTCTTGATCTCATTCATGCTAGAAAAATGCAAGCACCATTTTTCTTATCTCATTTCCTCCATCATCTTCAAATGGCAACAAACCCCAAATGAGACATAGCCTCTACACTACACATTCTACAGCATATCTTGAGCATGTCGAGTTGCCGGCTTCATGCCCGAGTTGCCTCGGTATTGAGGCGAGAGCCCGTAAAAGACGCAGGCGATGTGGTGCCCTTTCCGGCGAGGAGGCGACGATATGGAGACAAGACTTTCCGCGGGAGATCGGGACGATGAAGAGAAGACCGGAGGACTCGGATCACTCGGTATACTTCTCTTCCCATCTCTTGATTGCTAGCATCAGGTTAATGGTAAACGATCCGGGTTTTCATTGTCCGCGGTAGCGCCGGTTTCCGAGTAAGGAAAATTTTTGATTCCGCATTTTGGCCTCGAGTACGAGGCCTGGGCTCTGCCGTGGCGCAACATGGTATCAGAGCCACGCCATTAACCTTACCTAGCTTGTTCTAATGTGTTTTGCATTTCCGATCGACCAAAATCCCAAAAACCACATTTTCCTTTGCATCAGTTTTCTGTTGGAATTTTTTGGTGTCAAATTTTTTTTCAGGTTGTAGAAAACTGATGTACAAGATATTATAAGACCACTGTAAAAATTCGACAATTTCAGTCGACTGCTTTAGCGCGGAACCGCGGCCAAACCCCCCATTGGGCCGCGGTTCCGCCGCAATCTGGAGTCTTCACTTGGTCAAAATTTTACAGTGGGCTTTTGGGATAATTTTGTGGGTTTTGGAATATTAAATTTGGGCCCAGGTTTTCTGTAACTGCTACAGTATTGGTTGGGGGCCCACTTGTTAATTGTTTGATCGATCGGATATTTTAAACACATTATTTCACAGTATTTACATTATATCTGCGACCGTGAATGTCACTCGATCGGTAAATCCGGTCTAACTGCTATAGCCCGGTTAGACGGATTTGCGAACGTGACTTTCACGTTGATGTTCTATGTTTATGCTGTGTTGTTGCGTATCGGTCGTGGGGGATAGCCTGGATGCAATGTTAGTACAGTTTTTGTTGTTTTATGTACATTTGATATTGTGGGGCGAGCGTCCGACATGTGGACTGCCGTCACTGCCTGTTTGTATTATTCTTTTGGGGCACGACCTGGTTGCGGTCGATGTACCCGTTGTATGTATATTTTACTTTCTGTACTAGGATTACCCCGCGGAGGGGTGCACGGATAGCCGGGTTCTAGAGGGCAACGGGCCCGCATCTCATGGCATTGAGACGGAGGGGGCTTCACTCCAGGATTGGCGGGCTATTCGCCGCACTCGTAGGGGGTACAGGTTGACCCAGGAGGGGTGCCCAAGTTACCGGATTCCGTGAAGTGCTGGGTGGTCCATTCACGGTGCTGGAGGGGGCTGCCTCGCTTCAGGTTTTGGCGGGTGACTTGCCGCGCCCGTAGGGGTCTAGGATTTCATTGCACAGGCTATCCACACGACCAGGGGAACGTCGGGTTTCAGCAGCGGCTCTGTGAAACCCGGGGCTTCCAGATATCTGTATTGTTCTGTGATGCTGTACATTTCTGTGATGTTGCATTTTATCACGCCTTGAGCGAAATATAATATATTGGTATATATATTAGTAGATGTTGTATATGTTTTACATCCGCGCTAGTCCAGTCCCCGCTCTGCCGTTAGTTTGCTAACCTAACGGGTGATGAAGGGACCCAATGGCGAATGCGGATGGCATATACGTACGTCAGTATATTTTCGTTTTTTGTGGTGTGATTAATTGATGGGACTGCGTTGATTCGGATCAATGCAAGATAAACAAACCTATTCTGATGTTGTTGGAACTTTTTTTTTCAAAAAGCTGTTATTGCAAGGACGTTCACTTTTGTTTTGCATCGTGGTATTCATTTGGAATATCCTGCTCCTCAGTCGACGAGGCAAGGGCCGAGATCCCTTCACCGGGAGTGACCCCTTGGACAGAAGTTTGCGTCAGGGCATTAACTTCACTATAGCCGATTATTTTTGCTTTGCATCGTGGTATTCAGTTGGAATATCCTGCACCTCATTCTATGGGGAAAGAGCCGAGATCCCTTCACCGGGAGTGACCTCTTTAGTAAAGGTTTTCGTCACTATATTTTTATAAAAACTATGCAGTTCCTTCAACGATATCAAGTTCATTACGTTAAAGGTTTTTCGCCAAAAACCAGCCGTAGCCCTCCGTCATTTCCTACAGGTATTATTTGGTATTCGTGCTGCGTTTGTTGACCTAGTCAAGACGTAGTGTTCGGTAGCTAAGTGGTACTTGTTTGTTGCATAAGTGGGATTGGTTGAGACAGTCATGCGGCCTTGTTGACCTAGTCAAGGGCACGTGCGGGTGGGTTTAATGCAATCCAGAATAATGACGGGTTGAACTTGACTGGCGGTTTATGGTTTGTTGACCTAGTCAAGGTCATAAACCGCTTGGGGTAAAAATCACATCGGGAGTTTCAAAAGAACTGAAACTTGCCAGGCATGCACATACCTTCTGGAGTGTGGTGACTTGAGTGGATTCCGTCAAGTTGTCATGCGATGATAGTTGGATCCCGATTCCCACTGATGAGTTGGTTTACTCCTCGGGGGACCCCGACTAATTCTTCTTTCAGGTTTGGAGGAGAATTTGAGGTACAGTGGGAGGCTTCAAGATTAGATAAAGTGATAACCATTCTGATCTAGGTTAGAGTGCACGCTGAGTGTTTCTTTTCTCTCTCTTTCTGGCAGCGACCATTGACCCGACCCTAAGACTATGACTCGGTGACCAAGTTGACCGAACCTACTTAACATAGGCTTTTGGATTGTCAGAGTTGCAGACCTCATTGCCACTCCTACTTTTACCCTTTTCTCCAGGACACCCCGTATTACTGCGAACGTCCACTTCAATTGGACAAAACCATCGTATGGTTAGATACGAACTCGAAGGAATTTGAGGATGGTTTCCGGTTCTGGAGAAAACGAATAGGATTATTCAGTTGTCTTTTCTTTTCACCTTCTCTCAGGTTGCGAGTACTCCTTGGTTTAGGAGATAGTACACCTATTACGCAAATTGGATAGTCTTCTTCCAAACCATAGGCTGGTGCCGACCGGTAGGGAATGAAGAAAACCAGTTAGCCTAAACGGTGTACAGAAGGTATTAAGTTAAGACAAAGAAAGGGATTAGTAGGAGGGCAAAGTAAATTGCGACTGATATTCACGAACAAACCAAGTATTTCTTCGCCAATCCCAAATCACCTTTGTATTTCTCCAGGACACTCCGTGTCACTACGAAGATCCACAGTTTATTGGATACTCCATCGTATGGTTATATACGAACTCGAAAGGAACTTGTTCCAGTTCAGGGATGGATTCTGGTTCAGGAGAAATAGGAATAAAGTGCATTCAGGTGTCTTTGATCTTCACCTTCTCTCGCATTGCGAGTGTTCCTAGGATTGGGACAGTACACCCATTATGCTTATTGGATAGTCATCTTCCAAACCATAGGCTGGTGCCGAACGGTAGGAAAGGAAGAAAACCATTTGGCCTAATGGGGTGTACAGAAGGTAATGACTAAAGACATATAAAGGGATTTGGAGAAGTGGCGAAGAATTATACGGTTACAGTTGTGAATCTGGATAATGGAAGAGGCATTACTAGGAATACCAGGATACCCCAACGAAACATTTCAATGTTTCAGTTTCACCGTGTACTGTTAATGGAAAACTGATTTCCCAGTTAGACACTTGCTCCAGGGTATGTATTTACCAGGTATGATTCTCACATCTGTATGGTTTTACAGATGCTGAGTGGGAGTAAGTTATTGGGAATAGGGTGATCATCCTCATTATATCGGGATTCGTTGTAATCGGTGATATTTGAGGAGATCATCTGGGCTGTTTGCCGGTCGGCAAATATTTGGTTTTGAATATCCGCTGTTGTGCACCAATTTCAAATTGATATATCTGTACGTCTATTTTCATAGAGTGAGATATACCTTTTGATATTATGTCGATGACATTTACCTATATCAGTGGATGGTTAGGTAAGGAGCATTAAACAGCGGTGTAATTCTTCTTAACCATAAGTACAGTTTTCAACCTACGACACACAGTGAATGAGTTATCAAACTCAAGGGACTTATACAGAGTATTGTATGTTGTCCAGGGTCCATCAGGACAGAGGGGTTGGTCCTCGTACTATATTCGGTTTACTTATGACTTCTCTAGTTTTTAGACAGGTGTTTCGTGGAAACACAGGGTCCGAATTTTGAGAAGTTATAGGTATTTGAATAAAGTAGAGAACCAGGTATTGCAAGTATCGGGATTCTTCAAAGTGATCGAAGATGTAGATACTTGTGTATGGTATTCAGTTGATAGTAATGATAAAGAGAAATTGCTTCTCTTTCAGGTTACTCATAATTGGAAACTTTCCTAAGTTGAGTAACGCTGATCGACCTCCTTCCATTTAGTTGACATGCACTGGAGACAGCTGAATGATTTGAATCTGGTTCAATTAAATCAGTGCCTCTGTTTCTATATTGGATATAGAACAGTTCATATCTTGACATTGTTAAGGTACGGGGAGTTGTCCGGCTTATGATTAAAACCAGACACTAAACAACTCAAGGCACGTTTCTGTAATGGCTGTTTGTGGGTTGACCCAGGCTATGACGAGGGTTGACTTTCTACCATCTGGCAGATCAATAGAAATATTGTTCTAGACTCGCCACAGTTTTATTTAAAAATGGATTTTTTCAAAAAAAACAGAAGTGGGAGTATGGTAGAACTGGAAGTGATTCCAGAACCGCAAACGATTACTGAAGATTTGATAAGGAACCTAAAGATTCAATCTGATTTGACATTCCATTGGCCACTCCGCAGATAAGGTGGGTAACTTCAGGCACCCGAGAGGTACTTCGGTAGCCTCAAGGACGGTGACAGGGAAGTTCTTGTTTACCCACACTTGCCATTGTTGTTGTTCCAGGCTGCGAGACCCGGCAGGAGGATGAGTATAGCGTCGTTCTAAACTAGCTTTAGAAGTGCACGTCTATATGACTCTGCCAGAGGGTTGTCGTAGTCAGTGGGAGCAGCGGAAGCATTGGTGGGCATCAGGCTTATGTCTATTTATAAACTAAAGCAGATGTAGCGGAGATAGATCATCTATTTCTGATGTGACAGTCATAGGTTTGACGTCATCAGAATAGGGGATGGATCTGTTGAGAAGGTAGTAGGAAGTGATACTCCTATACTACGATCGGTTATACTTTGGTTGTCACACAGTTGTTTCTCCACACAGGACTTGGATATTATATCAGACATTCTGGTTACTAGATCTATGGTTTTAGATCTAGATTTGGGTGGTTTCCCAATCTGGGTACCTTGACAGCATTCTATGAGTATTTAGAATGGACGACTCCTGGCACGGTAGTGTACCTGCAGGTGATGGAGTCACCCTCTCTAAAGGTGTCTTACAGACTAAAGGGGAGAGGGATACGCATGATTGACAGATCACTTGCTTAGGCAATTGAGTCAATCATGAGATGTCAAGTACCACACCAGATGTTGTTCTTGCAGTAGATGCAATAAGTTGATATTGATCCAATCCTGGAGAAACAGTCGGAAGCAGTTTTAGAACATAAGTTGATGTTCTAGGGATATGATAACGACAGCCTCATTCGAGAGACAGTTATCATTCCAGGCTTCCAAGGTGACCTGGACGACAAGTACGTTGTCAGAGTTATAGTTTTCCTTCTGACGAGGGGCAGTATTTTGGACAGATGGTCCAAGGCAATACCGAGGGTGGCATGGCGCAGGATACTGATTAAGTTCAGTTGACGATACAGTCTAAGAAGTTTGGATTTGGAGTTCATTTATGAGCTAGGTCCCATCAGACATCCAGACATTCTAAGACATGTATTGCTCATTTCGGGAGATGGCTTTCTCCGCGAACTTGAGATATAGAGAGACATAGAAAGAAACATCACAGCGGATCCACTCACTGAGGCTATTCCTCGAACGCAATAGTTTCGCAAACGAGCTTTGTGAGACTGACTAGTAGAGGAGTTGGGTGTTCGGTATCACACGGGCTGTGAGTATGCGGCATCGCAATAATTAGCCTTGAGTGCAAGTGGGAGATTGTTGGAGATAGTGCCCTCAGAGTCAATTATTGGATCACAGGCACGTGATTGCAATGATTGAGGGAGGACCTATCCCGGTAGGACAGTCTTACTCAAGATGATAGTATGCTATCTGGTTTATCTTTATCATCGTGTACTGCTTTAGGTGACCTGGCATGTCGCTATTACACGTTGATAGAGCCCCTAGGATTCTTGCTTGACTGCCGGCAGTATGATGGCGATCATATACGTGGGAGCTGGTAGTCTATAAGCACATCCTTAAAAGGTCCCTAGTCGTAGGAGTTTCGAGACAGGGCATCGATACTCCATTAGTAGACTAGTGTATACAGTCGAGACCCCGACGAGGGGCGGTGGCCGGTCTCACAAGCCACTGGTGTCAGTTGGTTCACCTAAGATGTATACAGGTGCTCATTGGGTTATGAGTACACCGGACAAGACTCGCCGGGAACATGCTAGTTGGGATTATACCAGACGTCAGATAGCAGTTCCCTGGTGACATGTGTACAGGTTAGTTCATCGACCTGAGGATCGTCATTTGTCTCATGTGAGTTCCCACTGTGCTTTGATTACTACCCTACCACGGCTCAAAGGAGTCGTGCAAACAGGTTTTAGTTGGGTACAGTCCCGAGCCACATGGAGGCAGTGAGCGGATCTTCAGGGGTTCGTCTCTCCCGGTATTGGGGGTGAGGTCGCGCTGTGACTAGGAGAGCCATTACGCAAAGCCCTCGGCCGAGGCAGAAGATTTACTGGTAAGTATTCCAGTAGTATCTCAGGGTGTTCTGGGCTACACTCCGACACGACTTGTACCGCTTTTGGGGGTCTGACTTTTACCAACCCCCTAGGCCCGACATGCGATGCTCATAGACGAACGGACCGGACTGTACGGATATTGTCACTGACAGGCTCAGTAGGGTGTCAGGATGAGTTCGCTCATCGACGTCCCTTTTGGTCAATAGCTGGTGGCCCGTCACGTATTGGCTTATACCTTTGACGTGCTAGTGGTTAAATCCACAGCCATAGTATTGACGAGTCTTTAGAGTCCACCACACTTACAGTTACTCAAGCTTTCGGGCGAAACGCTGTAGAGGCCGTATGGAGATATGGTAGGGTCTGATCAGATACGTGCGGTATTGCACGGATCAGGATCGGACGGTTTGTACTAGTAGCCGTATAGTTATATGGCAGGGTTCGATCTGATACGTGCGGTATTGCACGGATCAGGATCGGACGGATATTACTAGCCGGCTTGGCTTAAGCCGGTCCTAGTTTAGTACAGTGTAGATTTTGTCTCACTGCATTTGTATCCGGACGGAATACAGATGCGGGTGTGTATGCACAGTATCGGGGTTTTCCTGTAATTTATTACGGGACCAGTTTTCTGGAGTTGCCAGTTTGCATTCCGTTCCGGCCGGTTTTCCTTTGTTCTTTCCCGGCCGGACTTTTCTGATGGAGGGGGTAATTTGCAGTTTTGCAAATTACATTTAGGGAGGGGGTTTCTTGCATTTATGGGATTATGTTTGACCATCATCATTTTTATTCTCTTTACATCACTTGCTTTATTCATGATGAGAAAGGATTTGATTTGTGATTAGGATTGATAAGAAAGTTTGTTATGATGTTGTTTGGTTATGGTCACCTTTCTTTTTCTCCTACACTCACCTCCCTTTGCATTATGTTTCATTCTCTCCACCATTTTTGTTTAAGTGAGAAGGAGAGGAAAAAGAAAGAGAGAAGAAGAAGAAGAGAGCTTCATTCTTGAGAGTTTCTTTCTTGATCTCATTCATGCTAGAAAAATGCAAGCACCATTTTTCTTATCTCATTTCCTCCATCATCTTCAAATGGCAACAAACCCCAGATGAGACATAGCCTCTACACTACACATTCTACAGCATATCTTGAGCATGTCGATTTGCCGGCTTCATGCCCGAGTTGCCTCGGTATTGAGGCGGGAGCCCGTAAAAGACGCAGGCGATGTGGTGCCCTTTCCGGCGAGGAGGCGACGATATGGAGACAAGACTTTCCGCGGGAGATCGGGACGATGAAGAGAAGACCGGAGGACTCGGATCACTCGGTATACTTCTCTTCCCATCTCTTGATTGCTAGCATTAGGTTAATGGTAAACGATCCGGGTTTTCATTGTCCGCGGTTGCGCCAGTTTCCGAGTAAGGAAAATTTTTGATTCCGCATTTTGGCCTCGAGTACGAGGCCGGGGCGTTGCCGTGGCGCAACAGTGACACTGGTACAGGTTTGTCTGTAGACCCGAGATCGTCATAGAGTCTTGTGTGATTCCCACTGTGCTTTGATTTCCACCTTACCACGTCCAAGAGGGCATGCAAAACGGTGGCTTTTGGGTACAGTCCCGAATCACTTGGAGGCGATGACCGATAGGAAGGGATTAGTCTCTTCCGGTATAGGGAGTTGATGTTGTGCTGTGTTCGATTGGCTATAACTGTAACTCCCTGGCCAGGGCTTATATAGAGTACTACTGGTAAGTGTTATCAGTAGGTTCTTGACCTGTTATGAGCCACACATCGACACGACTTATCGGTTACTGGGGTCTGACGTTTACCACCCCTAGACTAGATATGCAACATATCAGACGATGAGACTGGACTGTACGGTAGTGTTACTGATTGGATTCACAGGAGAATGTACAGGCTTGCTTGTTGATCTTCTGATCGTTCAATACCTGGGTGGCTATTACGTTTAGCTGACCGCTTGCAGCTTGTGGGTGATTGATATGATCATCACCTACTGCCGGCATATTGACGATTCTTTAGAGTCCTACACAGAAGTTTCCTGACTCAGGCAAAAAGGAGTAAGAGCACATTTGTGATATGTGAGGGACCGAGAATAATACGATATGAGATACCGTATTCTATTCTCGCGATATATGATATCGGCCGGGTATATGTGATATAGCCGGGGCATCGGATCAAGTGTTGATTCGATCGGTACATGTTATATTAGTCGGTTATATTCGATATAGCCGGATTGTTGGATCAAGTGTTAATTTGATAATTTAATGTATAATTATATATGTGATATATTACATTACATTAACTAATATAAGCTCTCTTTATTGATTCATTTTCTCACCGGATAATACATTGATATATATACGATATATATTAATTGTATTATTTTCTTTTGTTACAAAAATATATTATATATGTGATATATAATATTGTAACAAGTTATGATTACAAATACAACATGATTTGTGGAGATTAAACAAGTTAGGGTTTGATTTGGGTTAGCATTTGGGTTAGATTTTTCATGAAGCTTCTAGAAGCTTTGTTTTGTTTTAAGCTTAGATATTTTGTGAAGATATTATTTAACCCAACCCAAACCCTTAACTCTAGTTCATTCTCTATATGAGTTAAGACTTGACATTATTAACTCAAGGTTGTTTTGTAACCATAGCAATAATTCATTATTCATCACAAAAGATTTTCATCTTCTTCTTCCTCCTTGAAAAGCTTACTAGCTTTTGGTTTTGTGATGATTAAGTGTGAGAATTTGAAAACAAAAGAGAGCTAAATTCCTACTTCATTATCCTCATCTATTCTAGCCACTTAGATTAGGGTGTTCACTTCTCTAATACTTGATTAGAGAAGTGAGAGTTTGTGTTAAAAATTCTTCAAGGTAGATCATCTTCGAAAAGGAAGACTTCAAGAAAGCATGGATCATTCGGCTTGTGGAGCCTCTCTAGAATTCGGAAGTTCATGGATCGCGGTGAAGGGACTACTACTCGGAGCTTATGAAGCGAAGGAATGGACTACAAAAGTTGTAATCCCTATCTCTTAGAAGTAAAGATATTTACTTGCTATGTTAACCCTAATTATCTAGCAAAGATCCTCGCTTTAGGTTGTTCGGCACTTGAATTTTTTAAATTCGGCATGGTTGATACCTTATAGACCCTTGTGATAGTGCCTAGTAACCTTGCAGTGGTATCAGAGACAAGCTAGAGCAATAGGCGACGTGTAGACGAAGTTAAAAGTCCGATCGAACCCCAAAACGTCTTTTTTGGACCCCTCTCTAGAAATTTTCTAAAAAAATGATTTTTTCCACATTAAAAATACTCAAAAAATTAAGCAGGTGATTGTATGGATTACTGTGAAATACGGGTCACTGTAGCTCTTAAGCCGCCGCGGAACCGCGGCCTTACCATGCTTTTGGCGGCGGTTCCGCGGCAGTACTTGGGTGTCAGGGATAGTAATTTCATGGGTTCATCCGTATGTATTACTATATGCTTCTGGGGATTTTTAATTTTACTCAAGTGCTGAGTTTTACTGGAGATCTTCTGTATTCGTTGATTCGATCAAAAAGTTTAACTTCGTTTAGTTTTCCGGATAATTTAGAACGTGTTAAATTGTTCGAACGGATATCAATAACTCACTTTTTCCCGACACAAAAAACATTCAAGTGTTGGATTTTTTTTCCACGAGTTTAAAACTTTCGGAAAAACATGCAAGCATATCTGTGGACCCTCTAGAAGAACGTAACCTTAACTCGATTATGTGACCGTCAAAACTGCCACTAAACCCTAGGGTTTGTGGTAGTTTAGCGTTGCCACATGTGAGGCGTTGGTTTAACCCTTCTACGGCTGGTTCATTGGGGCTGTGACATGTTCTGGGATTTTTGAACTCCGCTCAAGTGTTGAGCTATTTGGGAAATCTTGGGTGTTTGATTATTTGATCGGAAAGTTTAACTTTGTCTATTTATCTGGAATGTGATACAATATGTGGAATTCATATAGTTAGGCATAAAATACGAAGTATGTGATATTTCGGATTTAAGATGTCTAAAGTGATTGTGGATTACAAAGTAAGCGTAGTATGTGGTGTATCGCCGGCTTCGTTGCTATACATCAACGACAATCGGGATACACATACTTGCTTACGTTGATGATAGGAGATATTATGTGTTGCATTGATATGTTATATTGGATCGTCGTGTTCTGAATAGCCGGGGGTTTTATGTGGGATGGGGGTTTCTTTTTCATTCATGTAAAATTCATTGTATGTAATATTCTTTTATTGGGGCACTTCCAGGTTGAGGATGATGTCACCATTGTATATTATTTACTTTTCAGCATTAGGATAGACCCGAGGAGGGGAGCACAAGTAACCGGGTTCTAGGGTCCAGTGAGAGGCCATCTCGAGGAGTCGAGACCGGGTCTCCTAACCCTAGAATTGGCAGTGTTGCTTGCCGCTCTCGTAGAGGTCTAGAGATGTGGGTTTGGTTATTCATCGCGACCGTGGAATCCGTGTTTTATACATGCTCGATATAAAACACGGACGTCCTAGTATATCCAATATTTCATATGTTATCTTCTGCTGCAATGTTCGGTGATGAGATCATATTACTACCTGAGACGAATGCTAATACTATATATATATATGATGATATAAAAATATTATTGCTTTCATTTCTTCTGTGATGCTTAGGAAGCATAACTGATGGGATTTATTAATGAGATTAATAAAAGTAAAGAAACCTAAAAGATGTTGTAGAATCAAAACTTTATAAAAAGGGTGCTACAGTTTTGCTTTGCATAGCGGTATATATGATATACCCTGCACCTTATTCGATGAGGAAAGAGCCGAGATCCCTTCACCGGGAGTGACCTCTTTAGCAAACAGGCAGATGCTACATACTAACGTTTTAGTTTTTGATTGCTTCTATAGTTCTTTCTTTGCACCGTGGTATTTGTGAAATATCCTGCACCTTATTCGATAAGGAAAGAGCCGAGATCCCTTCACTGGGAGTGACTTCTTTAGCGAAACTAGAAAAGCCTCAAAAACACTCCTTTTCAAAATCACTTGTTTCTACAACGATATCAAGTTCATTACGCTAATGGTTTTCTGAAAAACCTGCGTAGCCCTCCGACATTTCAGATAAGTATTACTTAGTATTCGTGCTGCGTTTGTTCGCTTTCGTCAAGGAATAGTGTGCGGTAGCTAACTATAGCTTATCTGCTGCATATGATGCGATTGGGTTAGGGTATTCGTACGGCTTTGTTGGCTTTCGTCAAGAGTCGTATGGGTGGGTTTAATTCAATCAAGAAATGTACGGGTTGAACTTGACTAGCGGACTATGGTTTGTTGGCATTCGTCAAGGTCATAGCACGTTAGGGGTAAAAGCATTATCGGGAATTTCAAGTGTTGAAATTTGCAATGAGATTGCATACCTTCTATGAGATAGATGGATCACAATACCCACTGCAAGTAAGAGTTACTCCTGGGAGAGTTTTACACAGGACAATTAGCCGATCAAGTAGGTGACTAAAAAGGTGTTAATGGGGTTATGCCTCTGGGAAAACAAGATTTATTTTAATTAGGTCCGTGCGAAAGCACGGGGAACCTCCCTCAAAGAACCAACACTGACCTGGCTGAAAGATTGGCGAACTTGTAAGGTGTAATTAATCCCGGCTAGTTTTTCCTTTTAGTGTTTGAAGGAAGATTTGATTAAAAAACAGTGGGAGACATCCTGATTAGATAAGATAATAACCAATCTAATCTTGCAAAAGCATACGCTAAAGTGTTTTCTTCTCTCTCTCTCCAGGTAGCGACCATGTCAGGCCTTAATCAAGATAATAACATGGATGTATTGACTGAACCCGCTTATTATACTGAGCAGGGGAACGTTGGTCCCGTTCTTTCTTATAAGTGTTGTAAGACTGAGCAGGAAATAGGAGAATATCTGGATTCTCATGCCGCCCAAACGAAGAATAAGCATGTTGATGCATCTTCTTCAGGTGTGTTAGTTATCGATTACTGTTTATCAGTTCACTCTACATCTTGGGTATTAGATACCGGATCAGGATCCCACATATGTAATATGTTACATGGGCTACGAAAAGGTAGGGAACTGGGAGAGGGTGATCATTCCGTAAGAGTAGGGAATGGTGCAAATGTTGCAGCCAAAGCAGTTGGCGGATATCACCTTGTGTTACCAAATGGTAATACATTGGTTCTGAACGAATGCTATTACATTCCGACCCTGATATGCAATCTTATATCAGTTTCTTTATTGAGTAAAGAAGGATATAATTTTGTAGTACCGGATAATGTTATGAACATATTCCTAAATCAAAAGTTGATTGGATCAGGATCGTTAAATAATGGCATATACGTTCTCAACCAAACTACAGTACTTAATATACAAAACATACACAAGAGGAAGAGTTCAGAAATGAACGAATCCTTCTTGTGGCATTGTAGACTAGGTCATATCAATGCGACATAGCTAGCTAAATTGCATAAAGATGGATATTTGAATCCGTTCGAATTTTCATCTTATGACACTTTCCAGTCATGTCTTAAAGGCAAAATGACCAAAACTCCATTTAGTGGACACGGAGAAAGAGTTACAGAACTCTTAGGGCTGATACATAGTGATGTATGTGGTCCCATGTCTACACATGCCGGGAACGGTTCTTCCTACTTCATTACATTCACTGACGATCTCTCAAGATACGGACATGTGTTCCTGATGAAACATAAGTCTGAAACTTTTGAGAAATTCAGAGAATATAAGAACGAAGTAGAGAACCAAACGGGCAAAAGTATTAAGATCCTACGATCTGATCGAGGAGGAGAATACTTGAGCAATTAGTTTCTGGACTATCTAAAAGTGAATGGGATTCTCTCTCAGCTTACTCCTCCCTATACATCACAGCACAACGGTGTATCAGAACGGAGGAAGCGCACCCTATTAGATATGGTGCGCTCTATGATGAGCAATGCTGAGTTGCCTATTTCCTTCTGGAGGTATGCGCTTGAGACAGCCATACACCTATTGAATATGGTTCCTACCAAATCAGTGCCTACCACTCCATATGAGATATGGAAAGGGAAGAGACCATCTCTTAAGTATGTTAAGATATGGGGTTGTCCGGCCTATGTCAAAAGGCACAATCCGGACAAACTCGAGGCAAGGACTGTCCTATGTAGGGTTTCTCATCCACCTGAGAGATACTACGGTTTTCTCGTTGATGGTGGGAGCGAGGATTGCATCATGGAAGATGATGACCCGACTAGCTTCGAGAAGGCCATCACGAGTGGGGACTCTGTGAACTGGCTGGATGCAATGCGATCTGAGATGGAATCCATGTACACCAACAAAGTATGGACTTTGGAAGTTGCTCCTGAAGGGGTAAACCCCATTGGGAGCAAGTGGATCTTTAAGAAGAAACTTAGTGTAGATGGAAAAGTTGAGACATTCAAAGCTAGACTTGTTGCAAAGGGTTTTCACCAACGACCAGGTGTGGATTATGACGAAACCTTTTCTCCAGTGGCTATGCTTAAGGACATCCGGATCCTACTTTCCATTGCTTCATACCAAGACTACGAAATATGGCAGATGGATGTTAAGACCGCTTTTCTAAATGGTGATTTAGAATAGTGCGTGTACATGACTCAGCCAGAGGGCTTCGTAGACAGTGGAAGCAGCGGAAATGTGTGCAAGCTGCTTAAATCCATCTACGGGTTAAAGCAGGCATCACGGAGTTGGAACATCTTGTAACACTTCAAAAAGATAAAATATTAATTTTTGGGAATTTTTATAATTTAATATTATTTTATTGAATATTTTAATATTTTGGTATTATTAAATGCAAATAAATGGGGAAAAATTATGGAAAATTATGAAAAATTCTAAAATAGGGTAAATTAGAGAATTATGACATTTTAAAGTTTTTGTGATTAGTTTGACACTAATTTAGTGCTAATCGCGATTAAAAATCGCTAATCGGATTTTTTGGCTTTTTGTGCAAAACTTGCACATATCATTTTTATCACACTTGTACATTTTCTACCATGTTACTTTGGGTTTACTATTGGTGTGAGAAGGATTTGGATTAAAGAATAAAGAAAAAGAAAATGAGAAATAGGTAAGGTGAGAAGAGAGGGTAGTGAGGACTTTGACCAAACCCTTAGCCATTTGGCTAGATCACCACACTCATTTCTCTCCCTCTCCTCCCCCATCTCCTGCAGCTGCTGCTTCCACTCCCTTCCTCCACCTTCAAGCCCTCATTTCACCTCTAAAATATCACTAAAACCTCACACTCATTTCACAAAAAATGCCCACAAGCCCAAGATCTATGCAATGGACCAAGAAAGATGGTGTTTTGGTGCTGTTAAGGATTCATGAGGGTCTATTGAGGTAATTCCTTCACATTAAGTGTTGTAATTCTTGTGCTTAGGCTTTAATTCAAGTTTCATATCTATATCGTGTGATTTTGTGCACTTTGGACAAAACTAGAGGGGGTTAGGGTAAAGTTGAGATGTGGTTGTGCAATTAGACTCTAATGGTAACCTTAGACCCTATAGTGACCAAGACCCTGACCTAACACAACCTGAAACCCAAAAATACGGAATTATGGAACTTTTCATGTCGGTTTGTGAAATCTGTGAAGATTATTTGGGATCTGCTATCACCCGAGACACCCTAAAATAAAATTGAGTGGACAGTGACATGTGCAGGAACCCAGGAAGCTATCACCAAGACCCCAACCCCTAACTCTTTTCCACGGCCGCCAATTCTCCCATTCTGGCCGCAATTTGCGGCCAGAGCATGGTGGAACTGCTTCGTTTTCTGTGCATGCCCCCATTTCCTCTATTCTTGGCCCAGGGTACTTCTAGTTTTGAGTGATTCCATCTAGGGTGAAATCTGGGACATATATCCTAAGTTGCTATTTTGGATTCGTGTTTCCGTATTCCGTATTTTCAAGTCTGAAATTGTGGATTTTGTTTTGCCTCGACTATTTGGCGTTTATACGACGATATAGAGGATTTATTGATGGTTTTGAAGGCGTGCCATAGGTTCTCACCTATAGGCCCCTTATCGTATCGTTTTGGATTTCATGCGCCGTTTTAGTTTGGATTAGGTTTTAATGCGCATATACGATACTTTGATATGTAGGTACCCATGAAAACTTCGGGACGAGAAGCAAATACGTGGTGACGTCCGCAAATGATGATGCAAGGTGAGTAGATTATATCTACAGGGGGAAGTCGGGTGGATGGCGTATAGCACCCCCGCAGTCCGTAGTTACTATACTATGTATATTAGATGATGTTAGTTATTTTGTGTCGTGGTCCTTGTGTTAAATGTTTTATGGTTAGTTAGGGTTAGAAGTAACTAGGGTAGTTCCTAGTCACGAACCCTAGGATAGATTTATACCCACGCACTCACACTTGCATATTCATTATACTTACACTGTGTTTGTTGATATGGGATGACTTTGGAGATGAGTCGGTGAGGTGGGCTTTGTGCCGCGAGATCGGTGATTTGGGATATGACTTGTGATTCTTGCGGGCTTGGGATGTGTGTTTACCCCCGCATGCATACTTTATTGATGGTATCGATTTGTACTAGACATAGAGTAGTACCCCAGATTATATGATCTGATGATGGTGATACTTGTTATATGATGAGATAGTGAGATGTTGACCCGTACCCAGCTATGGGGATGCCGTACGATGATTTACCGTACGGGCCGATATTGATGATAGATCCGCACTCATAACTCGAGGATGTCCTACGATATGTCGTTGAGGCGGGATCACCGACTATATATCTATATTTATCGACTCAGATTTAGGCGGTTTCCACACCTACCCCTCCTGTTTGACCGGATACTTAGATGTAGTTTGCATAGTAGATTCTGCACTATGGTGTTGACTATTTGATTTCCGCATATTCATGCTATTCGCATTGCTGGCATATGTTTATTACTATATTATTATCATGCTGTTAGAACACCAGCACCATTATCGATGATGCGTATGTTCCACGTACACTATTTGCCGGCTCACACACTTCATCATCGATAATTGCCATGCCACTACACTGTAGTACTGTTGCATTCATGATATGATTCTCGCTTGGCATATTGTACACTTATACCTGTACACAAACATAGATGATTCTGACTTGATTAGAGATTGAGGACCGCAAGATATTCTTTAAAACTGATTCATTCTAAAGGAGCGGTTTCCCTCGACATATGCACATTACTATTCCATGTTGCATGACTTCTGATATGATTACCTTTCTTTACATGTCGCATACATCATGGATTGATTGCATAGCACATCGCATTGGATTTACTTCTTGATGTTGGATTTTCATGTGATTTCTGATTTTGAGGACCGTGGGATTATTTAAGAAAGGATGCTCTATTCTGAAAAACCCGGTACCTCGTGATATGATATTTTGGTGCGTCCACCACGCGTTTTCTCGGTGCTGAGACGTGTGCTTGAAACCCGATTCGAGGAGTGGATGATCCGTTTGCGGGTTCGTGGTGGGCCCGGTATGGTTCCCCTCGGCAAGATGATCGATGGGTTTTGCCGATTGAGCCTGGAGGCGGGCGAGTACCTACCGGTGATTGTATTTGAGCTCGGCGGATATCTGGAGGATACCGACCGGAGTCAAGAGATGGGCGTACTGCCGGGGCCGAGGGCCGATTCCGCAGACATAGCCCGCGGGCCGATCCGGACTGACGGAGCCCGATGGATGAGGATTTACGTGTCGATGCTAGGCACGGGTTTCATGATGTTTTTCCATGATTTTGTTTATATCCTCATATTGCATACATGATGCTTATTTTCATTGGGTGACGGGTGGACGGGTTCCACGTATATACAGACATGGATCATATACCGACTGGATTTACACTGATCATACTTCATTTGTATATATAACAGGGTATGAGGGCGCTGTTATATATACCCTTACACCAATATTAGTGGTATGGGACGCTAATATATGTGTATTGATATCCTTGATACTTCACCATATTTACTTCATGCAGACATACCTTATACTGATGACATGTTATTACCTGAGTACTTGGCACTACATACATTTTTAGATGTTACCTTGCCACCTTATCATGCTTCAGGTGTACTCTTGTGGTTATATTACTGATTGTTGACCTAGGTTTATGTCTTGCATTCGGTTTCTGCTTGTAGATATTTCTATTCACGAGTTGGCAACTCACCCCCGTTGTGCCACAGTTCTTGCAGGTTCTGCCGTACAGGTTTCATTGCGGCATTTCTGGTACACTACCTTCTTGCGGGTGAATTGCTCTTGGTAGGTGGATTCTTTTGCATCAAGAACCACCATTGTATTTATTTTATTCATTGTATCTAGAATTTCCATCAACCAAAACTTGTATTTGTTTCAGACTCAGACTTTAGTGATGTATTATTCGACCTTAGAGTCGCGCTTAGTAGTATTGCGGTTTTCTTGTTGCTTTTGAGCTTTCTTTTGGATTTGATCCTCGCCACTTGGCGTTGTATATTATATCGTTGTGTGGTTGTGACCGTCAATTGACGAAGAGCTAGCTCCCGCTTGGGGATTCCTTTATCATTGCATATATTGTTATCCTTGTTGTACCCCATTCGGGGCCAGTTTTACAAAAGAGCCTCTGCCGAAATTTTTAGAAAAGACCTTACTGTTTTCAAAACGTACCTTCGGCTTAGTTATTTAAAAACCTTGATTTCAAACATGTTTTTCTTCACTTCTTTAAACCAGTCTCTTTACTTATTCTTAAAAATGGTTTTAGATTTCTGGGCTTTTGGCTTACTTGGATCAGATGGAGTCCTATAGACTTCATATGGTTCAAGGGCCAGTCACGTGCTCTTTCGGGTCGTGACAAAGTTGGTATCAGAGCGCTAGGTTGACCTTGGTTCGAGTCTAAGTTTGACTATGTGGAGCCTAGGGCGTTTATATATATACGGAACTTGGGCTTGACCTTACGGAACTTAGACTTGGTCGAGGGGGTATTAGACCCGAACTTTCATCGCGTAGGATGACCCTTGGTTGATGGAATAGGTGACTAAAGTAGAGTGACGTACCGTTGGTATGTTCCACGGCATACTTACGACACGCCACTCCGCTTAAGGAACCTTAGGATGTACATATTTTCGAGATCAGTGATTCTCTTTATATCCAGGATTATACATCCATTTGAGATCCCCGATTCTATTAGTTTCATGATCATACCCTTATTGATGCTGTTCCTTCTTATGATCATGTATTCCCTTTGGATCTGTTGTTCTCTTCCTTACCATTGATCTGCTCTCTTCGATACTCGATTGAGGTTCATGTCGCCATGTTTGAGCGCAGTTTGGGCTGCTGCTAGGGTTACGGTCAGGGCGAGCTCGTCTGTTACGAGGGCCGACCATTGTGTTTTCTGGTGACATGGGAACGTCTCGAGTTAGTTTTGGTGATTGTGACCTCTAGTGGAGGCAAGTGCTTGGTTTGGCACCGGATGATCGGGCCATTGTTAGAGCTGCCAGTTGAGAGAGGACTGTTGATATACAGCATACCTCAGAGATTATGATGTCGCCTACCGTGCAGACAGATGGACCAGCTGTTGCTGAGATTGACAGGATGTCGCTTCCGAAGCTTACGAGCTGAGATTGCCGGAGCTTCCAGGCAGATATGAGACAGATGATAGCTAGTCTACCCGATTTGAGAGACGAAGGTGATTCGTCCGATTTATGCGCCGGAGCGGGCCCAAATGAGTTGAAGATTTCCAGTATGGAGAGTCTTACTCAGATCTAGAGCAGACCGATTCAGAGATGACCGCCACTGTGTCGCCTTTCCTGGAGGATTGAGGCGCTGTTCGGCATACAGGCGAATGAGCCAGTTGCTGCTGCAAATGACGAGATATCGCCCAGATGGTTGGAGCTACTGCAGCATGAGCATATACTTAGAGAGATGATAGCGAGTCGCTAGTGCCCTGAGGATAAATGACTAGGACATGTGGTTCGTTCGTTTACCGATGCGAGGTCTTCAGATAGATTGTTTCCAGCTAGAGACGACTTCACGCAGGTTCGTTGAGAGTCGATAGAGACGATCGAATGTCAGAAGCCCATTTTCCAAGTTTAAGGTATACGGAAAGACATGCAGGTGATTCTATGGACCCTCTAGAAGAATGAAACCCTAACTCGACTTAATGACCGTGTGAAAGCCTTTGAACCTTAGGGTTTGCGGCAGTTCCGCGGCTCCATTAGTGAGGCTTGGGTTTGCCCTTCTACGGCTGGACCACCAACGCTGTGGCATGTACTCGATGCTATTAAACTGTACCCATGATGTGATCTCTTGGGGGATTATGAGGTTCTGACGAGTCGATCGGATGCTTCGACATCATTCGGACATTATGTGATGGGATGCGTTGCTTGGGATACTCCAGATTCGAGGATAGCCGTTGGAGCACTGTCCATGCAGCCATGATGAGACGAGTCCGGATCAGTCGACATTGACGCAGAGTGAAGAAAAGAGTTCGCAAGATATTTCGACGAGATGACGTCCCACTCCGCTGACATCAGAGATGTGATACGAATCCAGAGGCGTGGTATATGGATATATTTTCCAGAAAGAAGCGCGATAAGTATGTAGCCGTTCCGGAATAAGAATTTGTTTCAGCAATGGATGATGACTTCCGGGCAATCCTGCAGGAAAGAGATTTGAGAGAGAAATCTCGATAGGACCTTTCTGGAATGCGATATGAGAAGACCTAGACCCAGGGGTGGTCATATTGCGCACACCCCGCAGGCCAGAGTGCGGCATTGTCGACGAGGTAGTTGACCAGGTTCGGATAAAGGAACTTACCCAGATGCGTTGCGAATTGATCAAGGACGGACGAGTGATGAGTATTCCTCCGATGGTTGGGACGTGTTCCCGAGGACCTGTTCGGCCTGACATCTTCTATAGTATGATGAAGCTACAGAATACGCGATTTCGAGTCCGTGCGAGAGACTTCAGATTGGCCGTGGCCGAGAACAGTGCAGTGCGTAGTAGCTTGGCATGACGTAATAGTTGACGACGATAGAGACGGGTGGAACAAGAGGTTCGTGTGAGACACTGACGAGCTGTTATTACTTCCCGTCAAGACTAGAGACCTGATATGATTACAGAGACGTTGGGATGTGACCAGTTTCCGAGAAAATATTGTGCTGAGGACACAGATGTCTCTCGAGTGTGAAGAGATTATGCAAGAGAGCCAGCCTCTGTACAGATCGGCATAGGCATGATTGGAAGAGACCCTAAGCAGGATTCCTTCCGAGACATTGCTGCAATGATGTTTGCACCCAGGATCAGATGTGTGACGTGCATTCAGAAAGCCAGAGGCCGACGCCAGTGATATGCTGCCTTACGAGTGGTCGTGAGGATTGACCGAGAGATGACCAGAGAAGTGCCAGAACGGAATCGTCCCCGTTAGCACACCTGACAGGGCCGATGAGCCGATTGACTGCGAGATAGGAAATCCGCAAAGAAGATAAGGACCCAGAGTCAGAGGACGCCAGACCGTGAGCAAGAGGCAAGTAGATATCCTGCGCTGCTAGCAGTGGATGCACCAACTCCTTCTCGACCTCGAAGGAGGAACTACCGACGACGGTATTTATGATTTGTGATTTTGTGATTCGATTATCACGTATCGGTCATTTTGGATTTCGGTATTTTGGGCGTTCTGTTTGCATGATTTAGTTTTGATGACTGAGTTTCATGATATTGGTTTCATGCACCCACTGGATATTTATATATTTTGCGCAAAGTTATTACATTTGAGATATTGATTGAGATTTCATGCCTACCGTATGCAGTGATTTGATTTGCACTTCCAGCGTAGTTTACATGCACCTTTAGTGTTTTGATGTACAATTTTGGTGCACGCCAGATGCACTAAATCGGGATTCTTCGTGCATGTCACATGCACCTGATTTTTTCTGTCAGGCACACACGTTGCCTACGACAGATGTTTCGTGCACACCAGTTGCACCTAGATGTTGTTTTGTACACCTGTTTGACACATATATGGATTTTGATTCCTTGTGCACCAGACGCATAGGATATTCTAATATATGCATTTTGCGGATTGATTTCTAGTAGAGCAGTACATTTTTATGATATTCTCTATGTGTTGATGTTTTCGGAGCCCCGACAAAATGGATTATTACTGAAATTGTTTTAAGTATTGGGGGTTTAAATTTAAATTCGGGGACCGAATTTCTTTAAGGGGGTAGATTGTAACACTTCAAAAAGATAAAATATTAACTTTTGGGAATTTTTATAATTTAATATTATTTTATTGAATATTTTAATATTTTGGTATTATTAAATGCAAATAAATGGGGAAAAATTATGGAAAATTATGAAAAATTCTAAAATAGGGTAAATTAGAGAAGTATGACATTTTAAAGTTTTTGTGATTAGTTTGATACTAATTTAGTGCTAATCGCGATTAAAAATCGCTAATCGGATTTTTTGGCTTTTTGTGCAAAACTTGCACATATCATTTTTATCACACTTGTGCATTTTCTACCATGATACTTTGGGTTTACTATTGGTGTGAGAAGGATTTGGATTAAAGAATAAAGAAAAAGAAAATGAGAAATAGGTAAGGTGAGAAGAGAGGGTAGGTGAGGACTTTGACCAAATCCTTAGCCATTTGGCTAGATCCCCACACTCATTTCTCTCCCTCTCCTCCCCCATCTCCTGCAGCTGCTGCTTCCTCTCCCTTCCTCCACCTTCAAGCCCTCATTTCACCTCTAAAATATCACTAAAACCTCGCACTCATTTCACAAAAAATGCCCACAAGCCCAAGATCTATGCAATGGACCAAGAAAGATGGTGTTTTGGTGCTGTTAAGGATTCATGAGGGTCTATTGAGGTAATTCCTTCACATTAAGTGCTGTAATTCTTGTGCTTAGGCTTTAATTCAAGTTTCATATCGATATCGTGTGATTTTGTGCACTTTGGACAAAACTAGAGGGGGTTAGGGTAAAGTTGAGATGTGGTTGTGCAATTAGACTCTAATGGTAACCTTAGACCCTATAGTGACCAAGACCCTGACCTAGCACAACCTGAAACCCAAAAATACGGAATTATGGAACTTTTCATGTCGGTTTGTGAAATCTGGGAAGGTTATTTGGGATCTGCTATCACCCGAGACACCCTAAAATAAAATTGAGTGGACAGTGACATGTGCAGGCACCCAGGAAGCTATCACCAAGACCCCAACCCCTAACTCTTTTCCACGGCCGCCAATTCTCCCATTCTGGCCGCAATTTGCGGCCAGAGCATGGTGGAACTGCCTCGTTTTCTGTGCATGCCCCCATTTCCTCTATTCTTGGCCCAGGGTACTTCTAGTTTTGAATGATTCCATCTAGGGTGAAATCTGGGACATATATCCTAAGTTGCTATTTTGGATTCGTGTTTCCGTATTCCGTATTTTTAAGTCTGAAATTGTGGATTTTGTTTTGCCTCGACTATTTGGCGTTTATACAACGATATAGAGGATTTATTGATGGTTTTGAAGGCGTGCCATAGGTTCTCACCTATAGGCCCCTTATCGTATCGTTTTGGATTTCATGCGCCGTTTTAGTTTGGATTTGGTTTTAATGCGCATATACGATACTTTGATATGTAGGTACCCATGAATACTTCGGGACGACAAGCAAATACGTGGTGACGTCCGCAAATGATGATGCAAGGTGAGTAGATTATATCTACAGGAGGAAGTCGGGTGGATGGCGTATAGCACCCCCGTAGTCCGTAGTTACTATACTATGTATATTAGATGATGTTAGTTATTTTATGTCGTGGTCCTTGTGTTAGATGTTTTATGGTTAGTTAGGGTTAGAAGTAACTAGGGTAGTTCCTAGTCACGAACCCTAGGATAGATTTATACCCACGCACTCACACTTGCATATTCATTATACTTGCACTATGTTTGTTGATATGGGATGACTTTGGAGATGAGTCGATGAGGTGGGCTTTGTGCCGCGAGATCGGTGATTTGGGATTTGACTTGTGATTCTTGCGGGCTTGGGATGTGTGTTTACCCCCGCATGCATACTTTATTGATGGTATCGATTTGTACTAGACATAGAGTAGTACCCCAGAATATATGATCTGATGATGGTGATACTTGTTATATGATGAGATAGTGAGATGTTGACCCGTACCCAGCTATGGGGATGCCGTACGATGATTTACCGTACGAGCCGATATTGATGATAGATCCGCACTCATAACTCGAGGATGTCCTACGATATGTTGTTGAGGCGGGATCACCGACTATATATCTATATTTATCGACTCAGATTTAGGTGGTTTCCACACCTACCCCTCCTGTTTGACCTAATACTTAGATGTAGTTTGCATAGTAGATTCTGCACTGTGGTGTTGACTATTTGATTTCCGCATATTCATGCTATTCGCATTGCTGGCATATGTTTATTACTATATTATTATCATGCTGTTAGAACACCAGCACCATTATCGATGATGCGTATGTTCCACGTACACTATTTGCCGGCTCACACACTTCATCATCGATAATTGCCATGCCACTACACTGTAGTACTGTTGCATTCATGATATGATTCTCGCTTGGCATATTGTACACTTATACCTGTATACAAACATAGATGATTCTGACTTGATTAGAGATTGAGGACCGCAAGATATTCTTTAAAACTGATTCATTCTAAAGGAGCGGTTTCCCTCGACATATGCACATTGCTATTCCATGTTGCATGACTTCTGATATGATTACCTTTCTTTACATGTCGCATACATCATGGATTGATTGCATAGCACATCGCATTGGATTTACTTCTTGATGTTGGATTTTCATGTGATTTCTGATTTTGAGGGCCGTGGGATTATTTAAGAAAGGATGCTCTATTTTGAAAAACCCGGTATCTCGTGATATGATATTTGGGTGCGTCCACCACGCGTTTTCTCGGTGCTGAGACGTGTGCTTGAAACCCGATTCGAGGAGTGGATGATCCGTTTGCGGGTTCGTGGTGGGCCCGGTATGGTTCCCCTCGGCAAGATGATCGATGGGTTTTGCCGATTGAGCCTGGAGGCGGGCGAGTACCTACCGGTGATTGTATTTGAGCTCGGCGGATATCTGGAGGATACCGATCGGAGTCGAGAGATGGGCGTACTGCCGGGGCCGAGGGCCGATTCCGCAGACATAGCCCGCGGGCCGATCCGGACTGACGGAGCCCGATGGATGAGGATTTACGTGTCGATGCTAGGCACGGGTTTCATGATGTTTTTCCATGATTTTGTTTATATCCTCATATTGCATACATGATGCTTATTGTCATTGGGTGACGGGTGGACGGGTTCCACGTATATACAGACATGGATCATATACCGACTGGATTTACACTGATCATACATCATTTGTATATATAACAGGGTATGAGGGCGCTGTTATATATACCCTTACACCAATATTAGTGGTATGGGACGCTAATATATGTGTATTGATATTCTTGATACTTCATCATATTTACTTCATGCAGACATACCTTATACTGATGACATGTTATTACCTGAGTACTTGGCACTACATACATTTTTAGATGTTACCTTGCCACCTTATCATGCTTCAGGTGTACTCTTATGGTTATATTACTGATTGTTGACCTAGGTTTATGTCTTGCATTCGGTTTCTACTTGTAGATATTTCTATTCACGAGTTGGCAACTCACCCCCGTTGTGCCACAGTTCTTGCAGGTTCTGCCGTACAGGTTTCATTGCGGCATTTCTGGCACACTACCTTCTTGCGGGTGAATTGCTCTTGGTAGGTGGATTCTTTTGCATCAAGAACCACCATTGTATTTATTTTATTCATTGTATCTAGAATTTCCATCAACCAAAACTTGTATTTGTTTCAGACTCAGACTTTAGTGATGTATTATTCGACCTTAGAGTCGCGCTTAGTAGTATTGTGGTTTTCTTGTTGCTTTTGAGCTTTCTTTTGGATTTGATCCTCGCCACTTGGCGTTGTATATTATATCGTTGTGTGGTTGTGACCGTCAATTGACGAAGAGCTAGCTCCCGCTTGGGGATACCTTTATCATTGCATATATTGTTATCCTTGTTGTACCCTATTCGGGGCCAGTTTTACAAAAGAGACTCTGCCGAAATTTTTAGAAAAGACCTTACTGTTTTCAAAACGTACCTTCGGCTTAGTTATTTAAAAACTTTGATTTCAAACATGTTTTTCTTCACTTCTTTAAACCAGTCTCTTTACTTATTCTTAAAAATGGTTTTAGATTTCTGGGCTTTTGGCTTACTTGGATCAGATGGAGTCCTATAGACTTCATATGGTTCAAGGGCCAGTCACGTGCTCTTTCGGGTCGTGACACATCTGCTTTGATGTTGTAGTCAAAGAGTTTGACTTCATCAAAAACGTAGATGAACCTTGTATATATAAGAAGGTTGCAGAGAGTAAGGTTGTCTTCCTCGTATTGTACGTCGATGACATACTCTTGATAGGAAATGATATTCCTATGTTGCAATCGGTCAAGCTCTTCTTATCGCAAAGATTCTCAATAAAAGATCTAGGTGATGCCTCCTGCATACTGGGAATTATGATCTATAGAGATAGATCTAAACGGATACTGGGATTGTCCCAATCCAGTACATTGACACCATACTAAAGAAGTTTAGCATGGAAGAATCCAAGCGTGGGAACCAACCCACGATCTCTGGACTCACTCTCTCCAAAGAGATGTCTCCCAAGACTGATTTGGAGAGAGCTCGCATGCAAGGGATACCCTATGCTTCGGCAGTAGGCTCTATCATGTACGCGATGCTATGTATCAGACCCGATGTTGTAATCAAAGAGTTTGACTTCATCAAAAATATAGATGAACCTTGTATCTATAAGAAGGTAGTAGAGAGTAAGGTTGTCTTCCTCGTATTGTACGTAGATGACATACTCTTGATAGGAAATGATATTCCTATGCTGCAATCAGTTAAGCTCTTTTTATCACAGAGATTCTCAATGAAAGATCTAGGTGATGCCTCCTGCATATTAGGGATTAGGATTTATAGAGATAGATCCAAAAGGATACTGGGATTGTCCCAATCCAGGTACATTGACACCATACTAAAGAGGTTTAGTATGGAAGAATCCAAGCGTGGGAACCAACCCACGATCTCTGGACTCACTCTCTCCAAAGAGATGTCTCCCAAGACTGATTTGGAGAGAGCTCGCATGCAAGGGATACCCTATGCCTCGGCAGTAGGCTCTATCATGTTTGCGATGCTATGTACCAGACCCGATGTAGCATACTCACTAAGTGTAGTGAGTCGGTATCAAGCAGATCCTGGAGAGAGTCACTGGACAGCTGTGAAGAACATTCTCAAGTACTTGCGAAGGACTAGAGACATGTTCTTGGTGTATGGTAACGGAGAACTCCGGGTGGAGTCCTTTACCGATTCCAGCTTCCAAAGTGATAAGGACGACTCTAAGTCGGACTCGGGATTTGTCTTTACCCTCAATGGAGGGGCGGTGTGTTGGAAGAGTTCCAAATAGGAAACCGTTGCAGACTCGATGATAGAGGCTAAATTCATCGCAGCCAACGATGTTGCCAAAGAGGCTGTCTGGATGAAGAAGTTCATCACTGAACTTGGTGTGGTTCCGTCCATTGAGCATCCAATACCTTTGTATTATGATAACAATGAAGCTGTGGCTTTGGCCAAGGAACTCAGGTCCCATCAGAAGTCCAGACATATTCTGAGGCGGTATCACCTGATCCGGGAGATAGTTGATTGCTGAGAGATCGAGGTCAGGAGAGTTGATACGAAGGACAACACTGCGGATCCACTCACGAAGGCCATACCCCAGACACAGTTTGAGAGCCTCTTCGGGATGTTGGGTATGTGATACTACAAGAGCTGGTCTTAGTACAAGTAGGAGATTGTTAGTTATATATATGCCCTAGAGGCTATTGTTGTACATATGATGTATATTATAGTGGATGCTTGGATATATATAGAGAGGACTTTCTTGCTCGGCATGATAGTATGCTATTTGGTTTCACTTTGTCTTAACATGTTGACTTGTATTAGTTTACTGTCTTGCTCTCACATGTTGATAAAGCCCTTAGGATATATACTCGACTACTGGGACTATGATGAGATTATACTAGTGGGGCCAGGGTTGTCAACGAGTACATCGTATAACTGTTCCTAGTCGAGGGTGTATCGAGACAGGGCATCGATACACCAAAGTAGACTAGCGTATACGCATCTTGACCCATATGATGGGCGATGGATGATCCCATATCCATTGGTGTTTGACATCAGAGATGGTGTACGGGTGCTCAGTTGAGACTGGGTACACTGAACGGACTCGACGAGAACTCCCAGATGGTATTATACCTCACGTCAGATGGCAGTTCTCCGGTGACACTGGTACAGGTTAGTCTGTAGACCCGAGATCGTCATAGAGTCTTGTGCGATTCCCACGTCTAAGAGGGCATGCAAAACGGTGACTTTTAGGTACAGTCCCGAATCACATGGAGGCGATGACCGATAGGAAGGGATTCGTCTCTCCCGGTATAGGGAGTTGATGTTGTGCTGTGTTCGATTGGCTATAACTGTAAGTCCCTGGCCAGGGCTGATATAAAGTACTACTGGTAAGTGTTATCAGTAGGTTCTCGACCTGTTATGAGCCTCACATCGACACGACTTATCGGTTACTGGGGTCTGACGTTTACCACCCTTAGACTAGATATGCAACATATCAGACGAAGAGACTGGACTGTACGGTAGTGTTACTGATTGGATTCACAGGAGAATGTACAGGCTTGCTTGTTGATCTTCTGATCGTTCAATACCTGGGTGGCTGTTACGTTTAGCTGACCGCTTGCAGCTTGTGGGTGTTTTATATGATCATCACCTACTGCCGGCGTATTGACGATTCTTTAGAGTCCTACACAGAGGTTTCCTGACTCAGGCAAAAAGGAGTAGGAGCACATATGTGATATATGCAGGACCGAGAATAATATGATATGAGATACCGTATTCTATTCTCGCGATATATGATATCGGCCGGGTATATGTGATATAGCCGGGTCATCGGATCAAGTGTTGATTCGATCGGTACGTGTTATATTAGTCGGTTATATTCGATATAGCCGGATTATTGGATCAAGTGTTGATTCGATTATTTAATGTATAATTATATATGTGATATATTACATTACATTAACTAATATAAGCCCGCTTTATTGATTCATTTTCTCACCGGATAATACATTGATATATATACGATATATGTTAATTGTATTATTTTCTTTTGTTACAAAAATATATTATATATATGATATATAATATTGTAACAAGTTATGATTACAAATACAACATGATTTGTGGAGATTAAACAGGTAGGGTTTGATTTAGGTTAGCAATTGGGCTAGCTTTTTCATGAAGTTTCTAGAAGTTTTTTTTGTTTTAAGCTTAGATGTTTTTTGAAGATATTTTGTGAAGATATTATTTAACCCAACCCGAACCCTTAACTCCAGTTCATTCTCTACATGAGTTAAGACTTGACATTATTAACTCAAGGTTGATTTTTAACCATAGCAATAATTCATTATTCATCTCAAGAAGTTTTCATCTTCTTCTTCCTCCTTAAAAAGCTTACTAGCTTTTGGTTTTGTGATGATTAAGTGTGAGAATTTGAAAACAAAAGGGAGCTAAATTCCTACTTCATCATCCTTATCTATTCTAGACACTTAGATTAGGGTGTTCACTTCTCTAATACTTGATTAGAGAAGTGAGAGTTTGAGTTAAAGATTCTTCAAGGTAAATCATCTTTGAAAAGGAAGACTTCAAGCAATAATGGATCATTCGACTTGTGGAGCCTCTCTAGAGTTCGGATGTTCATGGATCGCGGTGAAGGGACTACTACTCGGAGCTTATGAAGCTAAGAAACGGACTACAAAGGTTGTAATCCCTATCTCATAGAAGTAAAGATGTTTACTTTCTATGTTAACCCTAATTATCTAGCAAAGATCCTCGCTTTAGGTTGTTCGGCACTTGAATTTTTTAAATTCGGCATGATTGATGCCATATAGACCCTTGTGATAGTACCTAATAACCTTACAGTTTCTCGAATCCTTCCTCAAACCATTAAAGAAGAATTAGTCAGGATTGATCTCACCGTACAATACTTGCTTAACCGTTCGACCGGGCTAGTGTCGGTACTTCGAGGGAGGTTTTACGACGCTTTCGCGAAGTTCCTTAATTAAAAAACCTCTTTTCCCTGGAGGCGTAGCCCCGCTAACACTGTTCTAGATACCTACTTGGTTTATAGCATTGATCGTTAAGTGAAAAATCTCCCGAGGAGTAGCGGATACTCACAGTATGATCGGGATCCAAATATCATTGTGTGATAATCCTGAAGGAATCCTACCAACATTATCACACTCCAAATGGTATGCAGCACTAGCAAGTTTCAGTTTCCTTAGAAACTCCCAATGTGGATTTTTGCCCCATTCTCTTATGACCTTGACGAAGGCCAACATATCATAAGTCACATGTCAAGTTCTACCCGTCATTGTCCAGGTTAATTTGAACCCACCCGTACATACCCTTGACGAAGGCCAAAATAGTAGCATGACTTTCCCAAACCAGCGCATCTATCTATGCTACAGATGAATATCCAGCAGCTACCAATCACTATGCCTTGGCGAAGGTCAAAATACATAGCTTGAATACTACTAAATATTCAACTGAAATAACGGAGGGCTACGATTGGTTTTGGTAAAACCGTGAACGTAGTGAACTTGATATAATCGAAGAAACCTGATATCTTTTAAAAGGAGTGGTTTAAGCTCCGCATTTAAAAGTCTCCTGTTTTAAAATAACCGAGTGGTTTTAAAATTTATTCCAACAATTCAGCTTTGGATTGTTTGCTTTGCAGTAATGTAATGCAGTCCCATCACCTATCATCATAGAAAGAAACGAAAATATGATGTCCACTTATGCCATCCGCATTCGCCACTAGGCCTCGTCATCACCCGTTAGGTTACTTAACTAGCGACAGAGCGGGGGCTGGACTAGCGCAGATGCAAAACATAAGCAACGCCTACTAGATATCATATATAGATATATTCATTCGTCTCACGCAATAATAGGCATTCCAGATCACAGATGAACATATTGGATATACTAGGAATTCCGCGTTTCGTTTGAGCCTGTAACGAAAGACAGATTCCACGGTCGTGATGAATAGCCAAACCCCACCCTAGACCCCTACGGGTGAGGCAAACTACCCGCAAAATACCCGAAGTGAAGAAACCTCCCTCAACAAAGTGAGTAGGCCACTCGGAACTTCAAAGTACCTGGTAGTTTGTGCACCCCACCTTAGGTCTATCCTAGGAGCAAAAACAGTAAAAAAAAAAATAATACAACTGTGTGTACAACCTCAACCCGGATATGCCCCACAAAAATAATATTACATCACTTTACAAATTTTACATCTAATGAAAGAATGAAAAACCCTCATCTCACATCCTCGGCTATTCATCCACAACGATCCAATAAAGTTCATATACACAAACCAACATAACAACATCATAGATATGTGCAATCCCGACTAATCGAAGTATAGCAATTAGTCGACGTTTCAAAACACATATACACATCACAAAGCTTGTAAAGTAACTACGACATTAGAATTCCGCACGCAATTAGCAAGCTTAACCAATTTTCCAAAACATGAAAATCCAGTGAGCTAAAGTTCCAAAAACGATTGTTTTAAGCCAATCCGGGAGTCAAAACGAACTCGAAACCCGCCCGAATCTTCACGGAAAGTTAGAGAACGAAATTAACTATCGAACGGGGGGCTCGAGGGGTACCCACCCCCGAAATCCACAACGAGGTGGCCCCAAGGGGAGGCAGACCCGAGAGCACCAATCTGTGGTGCTCTCGGGTCACCAGCCCCCAAGGCCACCTTGTGGTGGTCTTGGTGGGTGGTCCCGACCGTTGGTCCTCCCGGGGTGTCCCTAGGGTATGCACGCTTCACCCCGCAACTTCTCGGTTCAAACTGTGAACCCGCGCGGTGTGCAAACAACTCAAAACATCATTTTGAAAACTGTTTTTATCGGCAGTTTTGGGCGACCAAAATGGCGGATTTCTATCGTCACTACAAGCTATCTAAGGTTTATGAGAGGCTCTGATACCACTGTAAGTCGATGTCGTGCACCACACGTGTTCGCGGGGAGGTGGAAATTGCAAAAAATGATTTTTACGGGCTTCGCAACACCGAATTTAACCAAGGATCGATCACAAACCCTAGCTAGCAAACAACTTGAGGCTTAACTACTCGAATACAAGTTATACCTCACGATTCATGTCCTTCGGATCTTCATCGCTGTCCTCCTCGTCTTCGTAGGCTCTAAGGATCAGAACAGATCGACGCAACCTCAACGGCCTCCTCGAGTCAAAGACGATCCACTCGAAAGTCTATAGTCCGAGCTCATACCTCAAATCCAAGGTAACTACGGCTTCTAGTTTGCTAAACTAGAAGTCCTAGGTTGTGTAGAGTGAGAAGATGGAGAGATTTGTCTCTTGGAACCCTAGGTTTCTCAACTCATGAGAGGTCTGGGGTTTTTGATGAAAAAGAAGTGCACTTGAAGAAAATGAGAGAGAAGAAGAAAGACTTGGATGAAGCTTGAGTTTTCATTTGTGATGAATAGTTGAACAAAATGAATTATTGTTGAGATAAATATCTCACAACAATTAACCATGGTTCAAAAATATCTATTTTGTCAAGTGATGGCTCATAGCCATCCATAGAAAATATCTCCATCTCATTATTCTTTAATCCATAAAAGAAAAAATAAACCCTAATGAGGTGTCCCTTCTAGAAGCTTTCCCACAAAATTACGAGAACACCCCTCATTCGTATGTACATACCCGCATCCGCATTCCGAAGATATGAACACAAAGAAACGAAACAATCCATCAATATAATACTAGGATCCGGCTTAAACCAAAGCCCACTAATATTATCCGCCCGATCATCATACGTGCACAAGTACACGTAAGTGATCGAAACCCTGCTGTAAAACCATACGGCCTCTACACCTTTTGCCCGGTGCAGGGAAACCCTCTGTATGGGACTCTAAAGACTCGACACTACGCTGGCAGTGGGTTTAACCACAGGCCACAAGAGGTACTAGCTGCACGTAACGGTCCCCAGGTAGATGTCGATAAGAAGGCCGATGAGCTAACTCATCCGAACTCCTACTGAGCCTGTATGCGACAATCTACGTACAGTCCGGTCTGTTCATCTAAGAGTATCGCATATCGGGCCAAGGGGGCGGTAATCGTCAGACTCCTAATAGCGCAACAAGTCGTGTCGGAGAATAGCCCAAAACACCCTGAGAAACTACTGGAGTACCTACCAGTAAATCTTGCTTGCCTTGGCCAAGGACTTTGTGTAATGGCCTTCCGAACACAGCGCGATATCAACCCCCAATACCAGGAGAGACGAATCCTATCTTACCTCCACTGCCTCCAAGTGCTTCGGGACCGCACCCAACTACCACCTGTTTGCACGACTCCTTTGAGCCATGGTAGGGTAGTAATCAAAGTAAAGTGGGAACACACTCGAGGTGAAGTAGTAGTGTTAAGTCGACGGACTAAGCTGTACTTATGTCACCTGGAAACTGCTACCCGACGATAGGTATAATACCCACCAGCAGTTCCCGACGAGTCCTGTCCAGTGTACCCATAACCAAATGAGCACTTGCATACTATCTCTAGTACGGCGTACTAATGGCTGTGCGACAGACCATCTCCCTTGGTGGGATGAGAAGCGTATACACTAGGCTACTGTGGAGTATCGATGCACCGTCTCGATAATCCTACGACTAGGGACCTGTATAGGATGTGCTTATAGACTACCCAACCCCCACTAGTGTGACTGCCATTACAATGCTGGTAATTAAGAAAAGATCCTAAGGGCTCCACCAATATGTATAAGTGATATGCTAAAAGAAACACACGCACATATTGAGGTAGAAACAAACCAGGTAGCATACTACCATTTCGAGCAGGACTGTTACTATATCAGTGTATATCCCAAGCTTCCATTAAGTAATATACAATCCAGTATAATACAATAATGGTCTCTAAGGCATATATCACTAATAATAGTGCACTCAAGTCAATTATAGGATCGCAGGAACGTGATTGCAATGATTGAGGGAGGACCTATACCGGTAGAACAGTCTTACTCGAGATGATAGTATGCTATCTGGTTTGTCTTTATCATCGTATACATGCTTCAGGTGACATTACAGATCACTATTACATGTTGATAGAGACCATAAGATTCTTTCTTGACTACCAACAGTATGATGGCGATCATATACGTGAGAGCTGGGTGGTCTATAAGCACATCCTTAAAGTGTCCCTAATCGTGGGATTTTCGAGACTGTGCATCGATACTCCAAGAGTAGACTAGTGTATACTGATCGAGACCCCGACGAGGGGCGGTGGTCGGTCTCATAAGCCATTGGTGTTAGTTGGTTCGCCTATGATGTATAAAGGTGCTCAATGGGTTATGAGTATACCGGGCGGACTCGCTGGAAACATGCTAGTTGTTATTATACCTATTGTTATATAGCAGTTCCCTGGTGACATGTGTACAAGTTAATCTATCGACCTGAGATTCTCATTTGTCTCGTGTGAGTTCCTACTGTGCTTTGATTACTACCCTACCACGGCTCAAAGGAGTCGTGCAAATAGGTTTTGGTTGGGTACAGTCCCGAGCCACACGGAGGCAGTGAGCAGATCGTCAGGGGATTCATCTCTCCCGGTATTGTGGGTTGATGTCGCGGAGTGCACAGGTGGCCATCACCAGAAATCCTTGGCCAAGATAGTCGAGAATTACTGATTTGGATCAGTAGTTTCTCAGGTGGTGATGGGCTTCATACCGACACTAAATGTCACGTTATTAGGGGTCTAACTTTATCCACCCCTAGACTCGATATACGATACTCATAGACCAACGGACCGCACTGTATGTATATTGTCATTGTCAGGCTCAGTAGGGTTTCAGGATGACTTTGCTCGTCGGCCTCCCTTTCGCTCAATACCTGGATAGCCGTTACGTATAACTAGTGCCACTGACGTGCTTATGGTTAAACCCACTGCCAGCGTATTGACGAGTCTTTAGAGTCCCACACAGACGGTTTCCATGCTTCGGGCGAAACGTTGTAGAGGTTGTATGGTTTTATGGCAGGGTTCGATCATATACGTGCACTTGTGCACGGATCATGATCGTACGGATAATACTAGTGGGCTTTGGTTTAAGCCGGATCCTAGTATTATATTGTTGGATTATTTTTGTCTCGTAGTATTCGTATTTAGTCAGAATACGGATGCAGGTATGTATATACAGATGAGGGGTATTCATGTAATTCGTTACAAGTTTACTTTAGAAGATGCTTTTTCTTTTTGTTATAAACATTTAGGGTTTTAAATGTTTATTTGGAATGGAAAGTGTGACTCATTCTTGGCATGGTTCATGCATGCACTTGGTGACTCATAGTGGTGGGTCATGGTGGCATGATGTTGTTTTGTTTGTGGTATGGGATATTTGTTGTGAGAAAAAGAGATATTTATTCTTGAGTTGTTTTCTTTTGTTGCTAGTACACTACATATATTGCTCACAACAAAAACTCACGCACACACAACACACTAAAAAGGCAGCAGCCCCATTTTCTTTAGTTGCCAAGTTTTGCTTCACACTCTTTTCTCCCATGGTATTTTCTTCATCCTCCTCCCAAACCCTCTCATGAGTTGAGAATCCTTAGGTGTATTGATACAAGGTAATCATAAACTCTCTCTACTTCATCTTGGCTATCTAGGATAGAAAACTAGATATCCGAGTTGCTTCGGTTTTAAGGCGGGAGCCCGAAATACTAACCCTCGACGTGGATCTTCTTCAATGTGGGGAGACCAGAGATCAAACTTGATCAAGAATGCCGCGATGAGCTTGGGACAGAGCTTGAAGACCGAAGGAAATTGATCGTTCGTGTCACGACCCGATGGTACGGAACGTGACTGGCACTTAAATTACGAAGCGTCTCAAGGCGTAACGTAATCTAAGTAAACCAAAGCCCAGAAATCTAAACCATTTAAAAGAATAGAGTGAAGGAAAACTTAGCTTTAAAAGGTGGTTTTAGTAAAATAAAGTCACGTTAAAGTATTTTAAAACATCAAATTTTCCCGAAAATTTCGGCAGAGTCTCCTTTGTAAATATTGGCCCCCAAACGGGTACAACACAAAATATGCACAAGTAAAGAATAAAGGCATCCCCAAGCGGGAGCTAGCTCTTCGCCAAAGGAGGAATCACAACCATGCGCAATATATATATCATAATAGTGCAAAATAAGCATATAAAAATAAGAAATAATAAAACACCATGTCGGCTCAAGTGAGCATCGACACCAAAAATAGAACGCATACAAGTCTCACAAGCTCACCATCTAAGTCCAATATACAACTGATGGAAAATAATAGATAAGGTATATGGAGTATACTAGATACAATAATAATACACAAAGTGGGAATCAAATATCCTCGCAAACCACCTACAAGCAAACCGCATGTCGATGCAAATGGAGTAGAGGAAGATAACACACTCGCCGCTACTATGCTGACGGGTCGGACCTACAAGAATACTGTGGCATAACGGGGGTGAGTAGTAAGTAAAATCTAATAAGACTATCGTAAGCATGCACGCAATTGCATCACAGCATACATATACTAATATGATGCGATGCACAAGTATGAATGCAACATGAATGTATAATCAACACGAAATCATGATATATCTGATATGAGAAGATCTGTATCTTTAACTTAGAAAAATCTTTTGTGAAATAAACTGAAGTATCATCAACAAAAATCAACAGAAAATCTGTGTCAAGCATCGACAAAATATGTATATCTCAATATCTCAATGTCTCAATATCTCACTATCTCAATATCTCAATATCTCAACGTCTCAATATCTCGGGCTCTGTCAGTCCGGATCGGCCCATATCATCAAATCTCATGACTATGATCGGTATCCTCCAGATATCCGCCGCGCGAGACAGATCGGTAGGTAGTCTGCCACTGCCAGGCTCATCATCTACAACTCGTGCTTCTTGCCCCGGGGTACCTTACCGGGCCCACCATGTACCCGAGACGGTTCATCCTACTCCTCGAATCGGGTCTCGAAAACCAATAGAAATCAGGAAAACTCATGGTGGATGACACATACATCATATCACGAGAAAACTGCAACTTGCATTTTTAAAAGGATAATAAGTTTATAAAATTCTTGCGGTTTTCCCCCAAAATCTAGAATCTCATAAGTACTGAAATCCCCAAGAAGAATCACAAGTAAACATGTCGGTGATGATGGATGTCTATGATATCGATAACATACGATGCGTTGCATGACTAGAAAACTATGTATGAAAGATGATGCAATGAATTATATACATATGACTAGCAATCCTACGTATCCATCCTGATGAAATGAATATACAACTACCAGTTTACATATCATATATGATGCAAATGTTTTTGATGCTAATCTAAGCAAGATCTAAAGTGTTCGTGGCATAGCAATTACCAAAGGCGTGTGTGTGTTCGGATGAATAGTGCCGTGCAGCATGAACCAATGGTAATGGTGCAAGAGTCCTATGAGATGATATCACACATATACATATATATATATATAAGATGATGTGATGCAATGAGTTGAATAACTAGGACACTACGCAAATAAATGCAAGTACTACTAGTAATCCTAAACTATCGGGCGCCTCGCGTCATCCAAACGATCCCTCCATAGATGTGTACATATACTCACAGGGACGCCTCGGCTAATCTGATCTGATCTCAGCCTTGCCTTTCCGCGCCACGTCCGACATCTCTGCACCCGATTCTAGAATCGCACACAAGTAAATAAGAGGATATATATATATAAATAGTCATGGACACAAACGATACAAGTCAACCAACGCGCACTAACTAGACGTACACGTACTTGGTGCACAAAACGCGCTCACGACAACGCCACAAACCACAACTAGGGTTGCTATACGTGGCAACCACCAAGCCTAGAACCCAATCATACCAATCGCGCATTCACAACACACTAAATATTTTAAGAAAATAGGTTATAGATCATTCTAACCTCAAACTTAATTAAAATCTATTTATTCTAAATACCTAGTAAGCAACAATTTACCATTTTAGTGCAAATCTAGATGTTTAAACAAATCTAGTGGCCACAATGTTCATTTAATATCTTAATTAGACTACACAATTATTAACTAATTTTTAATCTCACCTATTTACACACTAATCATGAAATTAGTTTGCACGAATATTTAATTAGGACAATTTAAAAGTAACAATTAGTAAATTAACAACTAGATTAGATTTTACATGTCTTTAGATGATAATCTACACTTAGTTAACTTAATTTATTGATAAAAACCCTAACTTGAACACGAATCCTTCCCTTGAAAACTCAAATCTTGCAATAAAACTATTCTAACATCTAATTACAATTAGATTTATGCAATTAATCAACAAGGTAACCATTGAGTTGAGATTTATACCTCAACAATTTAGAGATCCAACTTGCAAACTTGGCCTCTCAAATGCTTTCTTGCTTCAAGATCCAAGCTAGTTTAGGCCAAGGAATTTGGGTGAAGGTTTAATTATGAATTAGTGAGATTTTTGTGTGGGTTTTTGATGAAAAAATAAAGATTTTTTAGATGAAATGAGATGGAGAATAGGGAGGGCTGCTGCTGGAATTGTTGTGGCCGAAATGAGATGGGGAGAGAGAGTGAGGTTACCATACCCTCCCCCCATACACACATCCACATCTAGTCTTTCTTTTCTCAATTATTATTTATTTTACTTAAGCTTTTACTTGAAATTTCTTGAACCTTGTTGAAACCTTTTTTTTTAAAGTGAGCATGCTACAACATGTTTTTAAGTTATGTCATGGTGCAAAAGTGTATAATTAACCCATTCTAAATTGTAATTAACACTAATTAAATGTATAAGTGAAATCTTAAAATAATATTAAAATAATTAAGTTAACTAGCAATTTATAAGTGACTAAATAAATACCAAATACTAACAATTACATAGCTAAAATAGGTATATTTAAGTTTATATGGAAAAATAATGGTAACTAAGTTTTTACGGAAAACACGAGTTATATTACCGATTATCGGAAAAATCACCTAAATGATTTTTAAAACGTTACAGTTCGGTATAACCTCTCCCAACTCCTTTCATAGAACTAGTATAGGGTTAATGGTGCGATCCGGAAATCGGGTTCCGTTAGCACCGGTTTCTAAAAGTTTTTGTTCCTCATTTAGCCACAGATTGATGGTCGGGGCGCTGCCGTAACCCAACAGCACCTTCTGGAGTAAAACCCATAGGGTGTAAATGGATCTTTAAGAAATAGATTGGTGTGGATGGACAGGTAGAGACCTATAAAGCTAGACTTTTAGCGAAAGGATTTCGTCAAAAACCAGGATTGGACTATGATGAGACTTTTTCTCCAGTTGCAATGCTTAAATCCATTCGAATCCTACTTACTATTGCTGCTTACTACGACTATGAAATCTGGCAGATGGACGTTAAAACATCATTTCTAAATGGTGATTTGGATGAATGCATTTTTATGGATCAGCCGGAAGGCTTCATTCACAGTGGGAGGAGCGAAAAGGCATACAGGTTGCTTAAATCCATTTATGCATTATAGCAGGCATCACGGAGTTCGAACATCTGCTTTGATGATACAATCAAAGAGTTTAATTTTATCAAAAATGTAGAAAAACCTTGCATTTATAAAAAGATTATAGGGAGTACAGTCACATTCCTCGTATTGTACGTGGATGACATTCTCTTGATAGGAAATGACGTTTTTATGCTACAATCGGTCAAAATATTCTTATCACAAACGTTCTCCATGAAGGACCTGGATGATGCCTTGTGCATTCTAGGCATTAAGATCTATATAGATAGGTCTAGGAGATTGTTGGGATTGTCCCAATCAAGATACATAGACACCATACTAAAGAGGTTTAGTATGGAAGATTCCAAGCGAGGTAATTTACTCGCTTGTCATGGGATCACCCTGCAGGGTTCCCTAAGGTCGCCGCTGGGTTTCTGGAGGCATCGACCATGCCGTTTTAAAAAAAATGACGCGCTAAAGAACCCTAACCTAGAATCTTAACTAGAGAATTAGACGAAACTAGAATGTAAACATCTTTACATCTAAGTGAACAAGGAATACAAACTTTGTAGTCCGATCCTTCACTTCAATAGCACCGTGTAGTAGTCCCTTCGCTCCTAGTAGTGAACTCCCGGACTCTAGAAAGGCTCCACAAGATAAAATGAACAAGCTTGCTTGAAGTCTTCGAAGCCGAAGATGATCTACATCGAGGAGACACCAACTCAAGCTACCTCTTCACTAATATGGAATCAGTAAAGTTAACACCCTAAACTAAATGGCTAATCTAGTAGAGGATGATGAAGTAGGAATTTTGCTCACTTTAGAAATATTTTTCTCACTCATTTTCTTCACCTTCCAAATTGCAAGAGAGCTAGAGGAAGGAGATAAAGAAAAGTAACCATGGAAAAGGTCAAGTGTAGAATGGCAATCATGGGAGAGTTAATATTATAAACTAACTCATGTAGAGACTAAACCATGGCTAATCATAATGGTTGGGTTAATAAATATCTTAAGTAAAACAAAATTGGTGGACTTAGTCAATGATTCTACAAGCTTCCACCAAGCATCAACCATGACTAATTTCCACCCAATTTTGAATTACATTAAATAAATAAAACCCTTGATTATGTTAAGCATGGTGTGAGTATTATACACTCATGTCACATGTATCATCTAGCACAACACACTAAAAAATGTACATTAATATATATCACATATATACTAAATGCACAAGTGAGAAAAAGAATTCTTAACTGAGCTAATATTAGTTAATGTAAGTTAATATATCAAATATATAATTATATATTAAATTATTAAATCAACAATAGATTTAATAATCCGGCTATATCACATATAACCGACTAATATCATATGTATCAACTTATCGAATCAACACTTGATTCGACAGCCCGGTTATATCACATATAACCGACCGATATCATATATCGCAAGAATAGAATACGGTATAACATACACGTATTAATCTCGGTCCCGCACATATTACATATGTGCCCCTACTTCGTTTCTCCTGAGCCAGGAAACCTCTGTGTAGTACTCTAAAGACTCGTCAATACGCCGGCGGTAGGTGGTGATCATATCAGTCACCCACAAGCCGTAAGCGGTCTGCTAAACGTAACGGCCACCCGGGTATTGAGCGATCAGAAGATCAACAAACAAGCCTGCTCATACTCCTGTGAATCCAATCAGTAACACTACAGTACAGTCCGGTCTCTTCGTCAGATATATCGCATATCATAGCCTGGGATGGTAAACGTCAGACCCCAATAGCCCTGATATGTCATGCCGATATGAGGCTCATAACGATTCGAGAAACTACTGATAACACTTACCAGTAAATCTCAGCAACCCTGGCCAGGGATTTCCTATTACGGCCAATCAAGGATAGAGCAACATCAACCCCCAATACCGGGAGAGACGAAATCCCCTCCTATCGCTCATTGACTCCATGTGACTCGGGACTGTACCCAAAAACCATAGTTTTGCACGATCTCTTGAACGTGGTAAGGTGTAAATCAAAGCACAGTGGGAATAACACAAGACTCTATGACGATCTCGGGTCGACAGACTAACATGTAACAGTGTCACCAGAGAACTGCTATCTGACGATAGGTATAATACCATCTAGGAGTTCTCGGCGAGTCCGTCCAGTGTACCCAATCTCTAATGAGCACCCGTATACCTTCTTGTTAGTTATATGTATGCCCTAGAGGCCATTACTGTACATTGGATGTATATTGTAGTGGATGCTGGGACATATATAGGTAGGACTTTCTTGCTCGACGTGATAGTACGCTATCTGGTTGCTCTTTATCTTAACGTGTATACTTTCTGTCTCTCTGTTACATATTGATAAAGCCCTTAGGATGTGTACTCAACTTCCAGGACTGTGATGCAGATCATACTAGTGGGGCCTGGATAGTCCATGAGTACATCCTTGAAATGTTCCTAGTCGAGGGAATATCGAGACGGGGCATCGATATTCCAGAGTAGACTAGCGTATATCTTCTCGACCCATGCGATGGGCGATGGATGATCCCATATCCATTGGTGCTTGACATCGAAGATGGTATGCGGGTGCTCAGTGGAGACTGGGTACACTGAACGGACTCGCCGAGAACTCCCAGATGGTATTATACCTCACGTCAGATGGCAGTTCTCTGGCGACACTGGTACAGCTTAGTCTGTTGACCCGAGATCGTCATAGAGTCATGTGTGTCTCCCACTGTGCTTTGATTTCCACCCTACCACGGCTCTACTGAGTTGTGCAAACAGGTGGTTTTTGGGTACATTCCCGATTCACATGGAGGCAATGAGCGATAGGAGGGGATTCGTCTCTCCCGGTATTGGGGGTTGATGTTGTGCTATGCTCGACTGGCCATAACAGGAAATCCCTGGCCAGGGTTGCAGTGATATACTGGTAATAGTTATCAGTAGTTTCACGAATGTTATGGACCTCACGTCGGCATGACTTATCAAGCTACTGGGGTCTGACGTTTACCACCCCTAGGCGAGATATGCGACATATCAGACGAACAGACAGGACTATACGGTAAGTGTTACTGGTTGGATTCACAGGAGTGTAAGCGGGCTTGCTCGTCGATCTTCTGATCTCTCAATACCCGGATGGCCGTTACGTTTAGCAGAGCGCTTGCGGCTTTTGGGTGTTTGATATGATCATCATCTGCTGCCGGCGTATTGACGAATCTATAGAGTCCTACACAGAGGTTTCCTGGCTCAAGCGAAACGAAATAGGAGCACATATGGGATATGTGCGGAACCGAGAATAATGCGTGTATGTGATACCGTATTCCATTCTCGCGATGAATGTATCGAATGGTTGTATGCGATATAACCTAGTTATCGAATCAAGGATTGATTCGATAAGCCGATACATTGGATACTGGCCGGTTATATGCGATATGACCGGATCATTGAATCAAGTGTTGATTTAATGATTTAATGCATAATTATATATATTTTTGATATATTACTTTGCATTAACTAGTATTGGTTCACTTTAAAAGGATTTTCTCACTTGAATTGTGCAAGTTGTATATGTGATATACTTTTGTGCACAAGATTGTATCATGTTTGATGATACTTGCTCTTTTGGGTTTGTGTAAAGATTAAACCATGTTTAGTGAATGGTTAGGGTTTCTTTTCTCTTATTTATTTATCCATTTATTATTTTTTTGGAAAAGATAAAGAGAAAAAGAAATGGTGGCTTAGTTTGTTTTTTCTTTGAACCTTCTTGAAGCTTTGAACAAGTCTACCATTCTTGTCTCTTCTTTAACCCTAACCACTCATCTAAACCTTGGTTAAATCTCTACACTAAACCATGGTTGAAGTTATGATAAGTATTCTTTTTATTTTCCTTTTTAAAATAACTTATCATATCTTCTTCTTCATCTTCTTCTTCCATGAAGAAAGCTTGCTACTCCAATGGCAAGTGATGAAAACTAGTGAGAAATCCAAAACTAAAGTCTACCCACTTCCTATTTCTTCATCCTCTACCTCTTGCCAAGTAGTATAGGGTGTTTCCTTCACAAGTTTTCATGGCTTGGTGAAGGTGGAGCTTGATCTAGTGATGCCTCGACGTAGATCATCTTCAGCACGTCGTCGATGACCTAGCCCGTTTTTCCTCCGATGAAGCCGACGCTAGAGCCCAAGATACGATTTGGACAGCGAAGGGACTTCATCACGGAGCCTAGGAGGTGGTGGACCGGATCTACAAAGGTTGTAGTCACTTTTCCCTTAACATTTAATTCGATTACATGCTTGCTTCGCCTATTTATCTAGTTAACGATCCGTATTAGGGTTTGTAGGCACCCGTAAAATTTGAATTTGCCATGTTTGATGCCTTGTGAGACTTCATTAGTGTGCCTAGGAACCCTACAGTGGTATCAGAGCCTAGCTAGAGCCTTAGGCGAAGTCCCGACGGAGTTAGAAGTCCGATCGACCCAAAACCCCGACTTGAAAAATGCTCTCTGGACAATTCTGTAAAATGTGGATTTTTGTAGATTAAAAATATTCAGAAAAATCAGCAGGAAGATATAAGGGTTACTGTAAAATTCGAGGGCATGATTCCATAAAGGCGCCGCGGATCCGCGGCATGAGCATGCTCATGCGGCGGATCCACGGCCATTTTGTCGTTTTGTGCATCCAATTTTGCACAGTAATTCTTAGTTGTCTGTGTTGGTTTTCCTGGGGATTTTTAATAATTTTTCCCAGAGTTGCATTTTCTGGGTTGTATTGGGGACTCGGTGTATCGATCGGATTGTCGAATTCTGTCTGTGTGCTTTTCCGGATAATCTTAGAATATGTTAAAAAGTTCAACCGGATATAAATACCCACTTTTTCCCCTGTCGGGAAATTTCCAAGTGTTGGATTTTTCCGTAGTTTAACGACGTTCTAAGTAGTGCAAGTAACGCGATGGACCCTCTAGAAGACAACAAACCTTAACTCGATTATGTGACCGTCTTGAACTGCCCTTTGAACCTTCGGGTTTGGGGCAGTACGGCGTGCCACATGTGAGGCGTTGGCTTGACCCTTCTATGGCTGGACAATTGGTACTGAGGCACGAACTGAATGTTGTTAGACTTATTTCATGTGTTGAGCTGTATCGGGAAAACTTGGGTGTTCGAATGATCGATCGGAAAGTTTAACATTTTCTGTTTATCCGGAATGTGATACAATAATTGGAATTCACAAGTAGTTATGAGATAACTGAATGCATGTTATAAACATAGCAGTTTAGTCTCACTTGATCGGTTGCCACGGAATTTTGATGTGATCAAAAGTCCGTAGCAATCACGTAGCGTACGCGAATACTCGCCGGGTAAACTTAATAGACAGCCTCACTCCATTGCCCCGACCAAGTGACTGTAGGAGAACCCCGTCGCCGAAAGCATCCGTTCGGGTGCTCGCGGCAGCGGTGTTCCGCCTTGGTGCACTTTGTCGACGGCGTCGGGGGTGCGGCCGCCTACTGAAGGTTGCGACGAGCATTCGATCAGAATGTCGGGAATCCTGTTGAATTGCCCGACTTGATATTGAAAAGAGTTTTCGATAATGAGACTAAAATGCGGGGTTTATAATTGTTAGGCATGCGATGTCTAAAGAATTCATTTGATTAGGCATGTGATGTATAAAGGAGTTGCGGATTCCAACTGTTGTAGTTTTACACTTTCTTTTCTGTAACCGTAAGTGTAATATGTGATATCGCCGGTTTCGTTGCTATATGTCAACGACAATTGGGATGGACATATTTACTTACGTTGATGACATGTGATGTTATGTGTTGCTGGATATGTTATATTGGATCGTCGTGTTTGAATAGACGGGGTTTTTTTTTATGTGAGATGAGTGTTTTTCCATTTTTATTCATGTAAAAACTTGTATGTAATATTCTTTTATTGGGGCACTTCCAGGTTGCGGAAGATGTCACCGTTGATGTATATTATTTACTTTTCTGCACTAGGATAGACCCAAGGAGGGGAGCACAAGTAACCGGGTTCTGGGGTCCAGTGGGAGACCAACTCGAGGAGTCGAGTCCGGGTCTCCTAACCCTAGAATTGGTAGGGTTGCTTGCCGCTCTCGTAGGGGTCTTGGGGTGTGGGATTTGCTATTCATCACGACCGTGGAATCCGTGTTTTATACTGGCTCGTATTGAAAACACGGACGTCCTAGTATATCCAATATTTCATATGTTTCTTCTGCTGTGATTTATCTGTGATGTGATCATATGATGTTCTGTGACAGGTATTATATATAGTATATATGATATATTATATAGACGTTGCTTATGTTTTACACCCGCGCTAGCCCTGCCTCGCTCTGGCGTTAGTTACCTAACCTAACGGCACAGACGGGACATCGAGGCGAATGCGGATGGCATAAGCGTACGTTATATTTATCTGTGATGGTTAGGTGGACTTAAATGATGGGATATTCATTAATGAGATTAATGAAAGAAAATAAACCTAATTGATGTTGTGGAATCGAATATCAAAATAAAAACAGGTAGCTACAGTTCTTGCTTTGCATCGCGGTGTTCCTTGTAGAACATCCTGCACCTTATTCGATAGGGAAAGGACCGAGATCCCTTCACCAGGAGTGACTCCTTTAGCAATAACTGGCAGATGCTACAACCCTCGGTTTGTCTTTTGATCGCTTCTATAGTTTCTGCTTTGCACAGTGATATATATGATATATCCCGCACCTCATTCGACGAGGAAAGGGCCGACGATCCCTTCACCGGGAGTGACCCCTTTAGCAAAACTAGAAAAGCCTCGAAAACATTCCATTTAAAAACCATTTGATTCCGCAACGAGATCAAGTTCAAAGCGTTAAAGGTTTTTACAAAAACCATTCGCAACCCTCCGTCATTTTAGGAAGTAGAGTACTTAGTATTCGTGCTGTGTTTGTTGACTTTAGTTAAGGCACAGTGTACGGTAGCTAAGTGATGTCTTCCTACACCGCATATGATGCGATTAGTTAGGACAGTCGCGTGACTTTGTTGACCTTAGTTAAGGGTCATGTGGGTGGGTCTAATTAATCATGAAATGACGGGTAGAACTTGACTAGTACTTATGATTTGTTGACCATAGTTAAGGTCATAGGTGCTAGGGGTAAAAACCTTTATCGGGAGTTTCAAGTGTTGAAATTTGCAATGAGATTGCATACCTTCTATATGATAGTTGGATCCCGATACCCACTGCAAGTAATTGTTACTCCTGGGAGAGTTTTGCACTTTGCAATTAGCCGATCAAGTAGGTGTCTAGAAAGGTGTCAACGGGGTTACGCCTCTGGGAAAACGAGGTTTACAGTAATTAGGTCCGTACGAAAGAACGGGGAACCTCCCTCAAAGTACCGACACTGGCCTGGCTGAAATATTGGCGAACTTGTAGAGTGTAATTAATCCCGGATAGTCTTTCCTTTTAAGGTTTGAAGGAAGATTTGATAAAAACAGTGGGAGCCATCCTGATTAGATAAAATATATAACCAATCTGATCTTGCATCTTGCAAGAGCGCACGCAGAGTGTTTTCTTCTCTCTCTCTCCAGGTAGCGACCATATCATGCCTTAATCAAGATAATAATATGGATGTATTGACCGAACCCGCTTGTTATACTGAGCTGGGGAAAGTTGGTCCCGCTCCGACTTATAATTGTTATAAGACCGAGCAGGAAATAGGGGAATACCAGATTTCCTATGCCGCCCAAACGAAGAGAGTGCATATGATGCATCTCCTTCGGGTATGTTCATTACACAGAACTGTTTCTCAGTATCCTCTAAATCTTGGATATATGATACCGGATCAGGATCCCAGATATGTAAGCTGTTACATAGGGCTACAAAAAGGTAGAAAAACTGAGAACGGGTGATAAGTTTCATGAGACAGAAACCGGGGCAAGTGTTGCAGCCAAGTCTGTTGGTCACTGTCACCCTGTACTACCAGTACATTGATTCTGAACAAATGCTATTAGATACCGAACCTGATATACAAAATCATATCAGTCTCTTTATTAGTAAAGAAAGGATATAATTTTGTATTGATGGATAATGTTTTGAACATTTCCTATATCAAAAGTTGATCGGTTCAGGCACGTTATCTAAAAGCATTGACGTTCTAAATCAAACTACAGTTCCTCGTATACAGAACACACACAAGAGGAAGAGTTCAGAAATGAACGAATCATTCTTGAGGCATTGTAGACTAAGTCATATCAATGCGACCCGACTGGCTGAAGTTACATTTTAGATGCATATTTAAATCAGTTTGAATTTACATCTTGTGAAACTTGCCAGTCATGTCACAAAGATATAATGACACCAGCCCTGTTTACTGGAAGCAGAGAAAGAGTTAATGAACTCTTGGGACTGATACATTATGATGTATGTAAGGTCTCCTGTCTACACATGCCAGGACTGGTTCTTTATACTTCATTACGTTCTCTGATAATCTCTCAAGATTCAGTCATATGTTCCTGTTGAAACATAAGTCCGAAACTTTTGAGATATTCACAGAATATAAGTTAGAAGTAGAGAACCAAAATACGGGTATAAGTATTATGTCCTATGATAAGATCAGGGAGGAGAATACTTGTGCATAGAATTCCTGGACTATTCTAAAGGAGAATGAGATTTTCTCTCAGTGTTACTCCTCTGAATACACCACAGCACAACGGTGTATCGGGGCGGAGCAATTGCACAATATTAGATATGGTGTGCTCTATGATGAGTATTACTGAGTTACCTATTTCCTTTTGGGGTTATGCACTTGAGAAGCTGCATACCTATTGAATTAGGTTTGAATCAAATCAGTGCCTACCACTCCATATGAGATATGGTATGGAAAGAACCCATCTCTTAAGCTAGTTAAGATTTGGGGTTGTCCGGCCTATGTTTAAAGCAAAATGCGGACAAGATCGAAGCAGGATCAGTTCTGTAGAACTGGAAAGGTTCCAGCTATACAAAACTGCAGTTGATGATTTGACAGAACCATAAGATTCTATAGTTCCCGACGAACCTCAGCCTCTCCACCGATCTAGTAGGGTTCCTCATCCGCCTGAGAGATACCTCGGTTTCTCGATGATAGTGGGAGCGTGGATTTCATCATGAGATGATGACCCAACTAGTTTCGAGCAGGCCATCGAGAGTAGGGACTCTGTAAGAATGGCTGGATGCTTAGCGATCTGAGATGGAATCCATGTACACCAGCAAAGTATGGACTTTAGCTGCTATATCTGAAGGGTTAAATCCCCATCAGGAGCAAGTATATCTTGAGAAGATTACTTGGTGTAGATGGAAAAGTTGAGACTTTCAAAGCTAGATTTGCTAAAGGTTTTCGTCATCGACCAGGCATGGATAATGATGAAACCTTTTTCCAGTAGCTATGCTTAAGTCTATCCCGATCCTACTTGCCAGGGCTACATACCATGACTGCGATGTCTGGTGGTTGGGTGCCCTGACTGCTTTTCTAAATACTGATTTAGAAAAGAACGTCTATAAGAACACAGCCAGAGGTCTTCGTAAACAGTGGGAGCAGCGGAAACGTGTGCAAGTTGCTTTACATAATGAAGCAGGCATCGCGGAGTTGGAACGTCTGTTTTGATGTGATAGTCAAAGTGTTTGACTTCATCAAAATGGTAGACGAACCTTGTATATACAAAAGGGTAGTAGAGAGTAAGGTGGTCATCTTCGTATTGTACGTAGACAACATACTCTTTATAGGAAGAGAGTTTCCTATACTACTATCGGTCAATCTCCTATTATCACTAGGATTCTCCAAATAGGATCAATGTGATACCTCCTAAATCCTGAGTTTTCATCTATGAGATAGATGTAATTAGATGCTAGGATTCTCACTAGATGTAGTGAGATGGTATCAATCGATCCTGGGGAGAATCACTGTAAGAGTTCCAGGGTGATAAAGACGACTGAATATCAGTCACGGGCATTGTCTTTACCCTCAGTAGAGGGACGGTATGTTGGAAGAGTTCCAAGCTAGATACCGTGGCAAACTAGACGATAAAGGCTGGTAATATCGCTATTGAAGATACTACCAAAGAGGAAGTTTGGGTGTATATTGGTTCATAAGATGAACTAGGTTCATGCCATTGTATGACAATAGAAATGTGGCTTCGGCCCTGGAACCCTGGTCCCATCAGTGACCCAGACAAATTCTGAGGCAGCATCACCTGATCATGGAGATAGTTGATCTCCAGAATGATCAAGGTTAGGAGAGTAGACTCAGAGGACAACACGGCGGATCCACTCACGAAGGCCTTTTCCCAGAGAGAGACTCATATGGGATGGTTGAGTATTACATACTGCAACCACTGCTACAGATGGCCCTAGTGCAAGTGGGAGATTGTTAGTTATATGTATGCCCTAGAGGCCATTACTGTACATTGGTTGTATATTGTAGTGGATGCTGGGACATATATAGGTAGGACTTTCTTGCTCGACATGATAATACGCTATCTGGTTGCTCTTTATCTTAACGTGTATACTTTCTGTCTCTCTGTTACATGTTGATAAAGCCCTTAGGATGTGTACTCGACTTCCAGGACTGTGATGCAGATCATACTAGTGGGGCCTGGATAGTCCATGAGTACATCCTTGAAATGTTCCTAGTCGAGGGAATATCGAGACGGGGCATCGATATTCCAGAGTAGACTAGCGTATATCTTCTCGAACCATGCGATGGGCGATAGATGATCCCATATCCATTGGTGTTTGACATCGAAGATGGTATGCGGGTGCTCAGTGGAGACTGGGTACACTGAACGGACTCGCCGAGAACTCCCAGATGGTATTATACCTCACGACAGATGGCAGTTCTCTGGTGACACTGGTACAGCTTAGTCTGTTGACCCGAGATCGTCATAGAGTCCTGTGTGTCTCCCACTGTGCTTTGATTTCCACCCTACCACGGCTCTACTGAGTTGTGCAAACAGGTGGTTTTTGGGTACAGTCCCGATTCACATGGAGGCAATGAGCGATAGGAGGGGATTCGTCTCTCCCGGTATTGGGGGTTGATGTTGTGCTATGCTCGACTGGCCATAACAGGAAATCCCTGGCCAGGGTTGCAGTGATATACTGGTAAGAGTTATCAGTAGTTTCACGAATGTTATGGACCTCACGTCGGCATGACTTATCAAGCTACTGGGGTCTAACGTTTACCACCCCTAGGCGAGATATGCGACATATCAGACGAACAGACCGGACTATACGGTAAGTGTTACTGGTTGGATTCACAGGAGTGTGAGCGGGCTTGCTCGTCGATCTTCTGATCGCTCAATACCCGGGTGTCCGTTACGTTTATCAGAGCGCTTGCGGCTTGTGGGTGTTTGATATGATCATCATCTGCTGCCGGTGTACTGACGAGTCTTTAGAGTCCTACACAGAGGTTTCCTGGCTCAAGCGAAACGAAATAGGAGCACATATGGGATATGTGCGGAACCGAGAATAATGCGTGTATGTGAGACCGTATTCCATTCTCGCGATGAATGTATCGTATGGTTGTATGCGATATAACCTAGTTATCGAATCAAGGATTGATTCGATAAGCCGATACATTGGATACTGGCCAGTTATATGCGATATGACCGGATCATTGAATCAAGTGTTGATTTAATGATTTAATGCATAATTATATATATTTTTGATATATTACTTTTCATTAACTAGTATTGGTTCACTTTAAAAGGATTTTCTCACTTGAATTGTGCAAGTTGTATATGTGATATACTTTTGTGCACAAGATTGTATCATGTTTGATGATACTTGCTCTTTTGGGTTTGTGTAAAGATTAAACCATGTTTAGTGAATGGTTAGGGTTTCTTTTCTCTTATTTATTTATCCATTTATTATTGTTTTGGAAAAGATAAAGAGAAAAAGAAATGGTGGCTTAGTTTGTTTTTTCTTTGACCCTTATTGAAGCTTTGAACAAGTCTACCATTCTTGTCTCTTCTTTAACCCTAACCACTCATCTAAACCTTGGTTAAATCTCTACACTAAACCATGGTTGAAGTTATGATAAGTATTCTTTTTATTTTCCTTTTTAAAATAACTTATCATATCTTCTTCTTCTTTTTCATCTTCTTCTTCCATGAAGAAATCTTGCTACTCCAATGGCAAGTGATGAAAACTAGTGAGAAATCCAAAACTAAAGTCTACCCACTTCCTATTTCTTCATCCTCTACCTCTTGCCAAGTAGTATAGGGTGTTTCCTTCACAAGTTTTCATGGCTTGGTGAAGGTGGAGCTTGATCTAGTGATGCCTCGACGTAGATCATCTTCGACACGTCGTCGATGACCTAGCCCGTTTTTCCTCCGATGAAGCCGACGCTAGAGCCCAAGATACGATTTGGACAGCGAAGGGACTTCATCACGGAGCCTAGGAGGTGGTGGACCGGATCTACAAAGGTTGTAGTCACTTTCCCCTTAGCATTTAATTCGATTACATGCTTGCTTCGCCTATTTATCTAGTTAACGATCCGTATTAGGGTTTGTAGGCACCCATAAAATTTGAATTAGCCATGTTGATGCCTTGTGAGACTTCATTAGTGTGCCTAGGAACCCTACACTTCTCTGATGTCAAACACCAATGGATGTGGGATCATCCATCGCCCATCATATGGGTCAAGAAGCATATACACTAGTCTGCTCTGGAATATCGATGCCCCGTCTCGATACTCCCATGACTAGGAACATTTGAAGGATGTACTTACCGACTACCTCTGCCTCACTAGTATGATCTGCATCATAATCTTGGTAGTGAAGTACTCATCCTAAGGGCTTTATCAACATGTAATAGAGAGACAATGAGTGTACATGTTAAGATAAAGAGCAACCAGATAGCATACTATCATGTCGAGCAAGAAAGTCCTCCCTATATATGTCCAAGCATCCACTATAATATACATCACATGTATAATAATGGCCTCTAGGGCATACATATAACTAACAATCTTCCACTTGCACTAAGGCCATTCATTGTAATATCTCATACTCAACGCCCCATAAAAGTCTCTCTAGGGAAAGGCCGCTGTGAGTGGATCCGCCGTGTTATCCTTCGCGTCAACTCTCCTTACCTCGATCCCTTGGAGATCAACCATCTCCCTGATCAGGTGATACTATCCTCAGAATATGTATGGATCGCTGATGGGACCGGCGTTTCTAGGCCAAAGCCATAACTCCATTATTGTCACAATAACAGTTATTGGATGCTCAACGGTAGGAACCATGTTCATCTCATGAACAAGAAATTTCCAGACATCCACTTTGGTAGCATCGTTGGTAGCGATGTATTCATCATCTAGTTTGCCACGGTATCTACCTTGGAATTCTTCAAACATACCGTCCCTCCACTGAGGGTAAAGACAAAGCCTGAGACTGACTTTCAGTCGACCTTATCACTCTTGAAGCTAGAATTAGTAAAGGACTCCCACTAGAGTTCACCGTCACCAAACCCAAAGAACATTCTTTAGTGCTTCTCAAGTACTTAAGAATGTCCTACACAACTGTCCAGTGATTCTTCCAAGATCCGAATGAACCCTGATCACTACACCTAGTGAGTCAGCTACATCTGGTCTGGTACATAACATCGCATACATGATAGAGCCTAGTGCCAAAGCATAGGGTATCCCTTGCACGCGAGCTCTCTCCAAATCAGTCTTGGAAGACATCTTTTTGGTGAGAGTGATTCCTGAGTAAGTGGGCGAACCACAACGTTTAGAATCTTCCATACTAAACCCTTTTAGTATGGTATTAATGTACCTGGATTTGGGACACTCCCAACATCCACTTAGATCTATCACCATAGATCATAATCCCCAAGATGTAGTAAGTATCATCCAGATCTTCCATGGAGAACCCTCCTGATAAGAGGAGCTTGACCAAGTGTAGAATAGGAAACCATTAACTATCAAGAGTATGCCATCTACGTAAATACGTGGAAGACAACCTTACTCTCTACAGCCTTCTTGTATATACAAGGTTCATCTACCTTTTTGATGGAGTCAAACACTTTGACTGCCACATCAAAACAGATGTTCCAACTCCACGATGCGTGATTTAATCCTGATAGACTTAAGCATAGCCACTGGAGAAAAGGTTTCATCATAAACCGCACCTGGTTATTGACGATAGCCTTTTACTACAAGTATAGCTTTGAAAGTCTCAACTTTTCCATCTACATCAAGAATCTTCTCAAGATCCATTTGCTCCTAATGGGTTTTACCCCTTCAGGTGCAACATTCAAAGTCATACTTTGTAGGTGTACATGGATTCCATCTCTGATTGCATAGCATCCAGCCATTTCACTGAGTCCCCACTCATGATGTCCTACCTGAACCTGGTTGGGTCATTATCTACCATGATGCAATCCTCGCTCCCACCGTCACCGAGGAAACCATAGTATCTCTCAGGTGGATGAGGAACCCTACCAGATTCGCGGAGAAGCTGAGATTCATCGGAGACTATTGAATCCTTTGGTTTCACCAAATCATCAGCTGTTAGTTTGTCCAGCTGGAACTCCTTTCAGTTCTACCTCATGACCACTAATTTCTTCATAAGAAATTCCTTTTTCTAAAAAGGTGGCATGCTGAGAAAAAAACACCTTTTTCTCCTCGGTGTGGTAGAAGATACACCCTCGCAAATGTTTGGGATATCCAACAAACTTATGCAGAACTGACCTTTCCTCGATCTTCTCCGGATTTTGTTTTTCAACATAGGCCGGACAACCCCATATCTCAACTCGTTTAAGACATGGTCTCTTCCTATTCCATATCTCATATGGAGTGGTAGGCACTGATTTGGATGGAACCCCATTCAATAGGTATGATGTTTCTCAAGTGCATAACTCCAAAAGGAAACAGGTAACTCAGCAATACTCATCATAGAGCACACCATGTCTCATAGGGCACGATACCTCCACCCCGTATACCGTTGTGCTGTGGTGTACTCGTAGGAGTAAGCTGAGAGAGAATCATATTCTCTTTTTAAATAACCCAGGAACTCCATGCTTAAGTATTCTCCTCCTCGATCACATCGAAGGACTTTAATATTCTACCCGTTTAGTTCTTAACTTCAAGCTTATATTCCTTGAATTTCTCAAAAGTTTCAGACTCGTGTTTCAACAGTAACACATGTCCGAATCTTAAGAGATCGTCGATGAATGTAATGAAGTACGAAGAACCAAGCCTGGCATTTGTAGACATAGGACCGTATACATCATCATGTATCCATCCCAAGAGTTCAGTAACTCTTTCTCTGTTTACAGTAAACGGAGTATTGGCCATTTTACTTTTGAGACAATACTGGCAAGTATCATAAGATGAAAATTCGAACGGATTCAAATATTCATCCTTATGTAACTTAGCTAGTTTTGTCGCATTGATATGACCTAGTCTACAGTGCCACAAGAAGAATTCGTTTATTTCTGAACTACTCCTCTTGTGTGTATTCTAAATACTTTGAACTATATTTTGATTTAGAACGTATATGCTATTACTTAACGTGCCTGATCCAATCAACTTTTGATTAAGGAAATTGTTCACAACATTATCCTGCAATACAAAATTATATCCTTCTTTAACTTAATAAAGAAAATGATGTAATGTTATATATCAGGTTCGGTATCTAATAACATTTGTTCAGAATCAATGTATTTACCACTTGGTAATACAAGGTGATATTTGCCAACTTATTTGGCTGCAACAATTGTACCATTCTCCAACACTTAGAGACATATCACCCAATCCCAGTTCTCTACCTTTCTGTAGCCCATGTAACAGATTACATATGTGGGATCTTGATCCGGTATCTCATACCTAGGACGTAGAGGATACTGAGAAATAGTTCTTGGTAATGAACACACCCAAAGAATTTGCATCAACAAGCTTTTTCCTTGATTAGGTCGTGTAGGAATCGGGATATTCCCCTATTTCCTGCTCAGACTTATAACAATTATAAGTTGGAGCGGAACCAACGTTCCCCAGCTCAGTATAACAAGCGTGTTCGGTCAATGCATCCATATTATTATCTTGATTAAGGCGTAACATGGTCACTACCAGGAGAGAGAGAGAGAAGAAAACACTCAGCGTATACTCTTGCAAGATCAGATTGGTTATTATTTTATCTAATCAGGATGGCGCCCACTGATTTTATCAAATCTTCCTTCAAACCCAAAAAGGTAAGACTAACCGGGATTAATTACACCCTACAAGTTCGCCAGTCTTTCGGCCAGGCCAGTGTCGGTACATTGAGGGAGGTTCACGTGCTTTCGCACGGACCTGATTAAAATAAACCTCGTTTTTCCAGGGGCGTAACCCCGTTAACACCTTTCTAGACACCTACTTAACCATCTAATTGTAATGTGCAAAACTCTCCCACGAGTAACTCTTACTCGCAGAGGGTATCTGTAGGGTTACTAGGCACTCTAATAAGGTTCTACAATGCATCAACCATGCCCATTTAAAATTTTAGCCGTGCCGAATAACCCTAAGCAAGATCGTTGCTAAAATATTAGGGTTTCATATGCTAGTAAACTATGTCTACGAGTAAGTGAATACGAAATACAACCTTTGTAGATCGGTCCTTCACTTCTATAGCTCCTTGTTGAAGTCCCTTCGCTGCGATCGTGGTTCTCCCGGACCCTTGCATGGCTTCACGAGGCGAAAGACGCGTCCTTGCTTGAAGTCTTCGAGGCCGAAGATGATCTACGTCGAGGGGATGCCAACTCAAGCTTCTACTTCACTAACTTGAGAATTAGTGAAGCAAACACCCTAAACTAAAGTGCTAGTCTAGTAGAGAATGGAGAAATAGGAAGTGGGTTCTCTTTAGAATTTTATTTCTCACAAGCTTTCTCACTTTTGATCAAACCCTAGCAAGTTTTTTTCCTTGAACAAAGAAGAAGAAGATCAACTAAGGAAAGAGATGAGGATAATGATCAAGTGAGAAGGCTAACCATGGTGAGTGAGTATCATATACTAACTCTTGTAGAGACTTAACCCATGGCTAATCTTTATGGTTGGGTTAATAAAAAATCTAAGGTGAAGACAAAGGTAGCGGACTTTGTCAAAGCAAAGCAAGGTTCTACAAGCTTCATGCACTTTCCAAAATTCCACCAATTTTGGAATTACCTTAAATAATTATAACCCACCATAAAAATAGATTGGTGTATGTCTTGTACACCCATGCTTAGTTATCATCAACCATGATACAAAAGAAAACACTTTTAATATATATATCACATATATATATTCAAGTGTACATATGAGAAAATACCTAAAGAGAACAAGTGTTAGTTAATGTAAACTAGTATATCAAATATACAATTATACACTTAATTATTAAATCAATACATGACTTAATAATCTGGTCATATCTCATATAACCGACTAACATCCAATATATCGATTTATCGAATCAACACTTGATTCGATAACCCGGCTATATTATATATAACCGACTGATACAAAAAGTCACGAGAATAGAATACGGTATCACATACACGCATTATTCTCGGTCCCGTACATATCACATATGCGCTCCTATTTCGTTTCGTCTGAACCAGTAAAACATCTATGTAGGACTCTAAAGACTCGTCAATACACCGGAAGTAGGTGATGATCATATCAAGCACCCACAAGCCGTCAGCGGTACTACCTGGACATAACGACTACCCGGGTATTGAGCGATTAGAAGATCAGCAAGCAAGCCCGCTCCAACTCCTGTAAAAGCCTGCCGGTAACACTTCCCGCACAGTCCGGTCTCCTCGTCTGATATGTCGCATATCAAGTCTAGGGGTGGTAAACGTCAGACTCCAATAACTGATAAGTCGTGCCGATGTGAGGCTCATAACGGGTCGAGAAACTACCGGTAACACTTACCAGTAAATCTCTAAATCATCCCTTGCCAGGGACTTCCCTGTTACGGCCAATCGAGCACAGCGCAACATCAACCCCCAATACCGGGAGAGACGAACCCCCTCCCATCGCTCATTGCCTCCATATGACTCGGGACTGTACCCAAAAACCACCGTTTTGCACGCCCTCATGGATGTGGTAAGGTGGAAATCAAATCACAGTGGGAATCACACAAGACTCTATGACAATCTCGGGTCTACAGACTAACCTGCACAAGTGTCACCAGAGAACTGCCATTTGACGTGAGGTATAATACCATCTGGGAGTTCTCGGCGAGTCCGTCCAGTGTACCCAGTCTCCACTAAGCACCCGTATACCATCTCTGATGTCAAACACCAATGGATATGGGATCATCCATCGCCCATCTCATGGGTCGAGAAGCGTATACGTGTTGGAGATAGTGCCCTCAGAGTCAATTATTGGATCGCAGGCACGTGATTGCAATGATTGAGGGAGGACCTATCCCGGTAGGACAGTCTTACTCAAGATGATAGTATGCTATCTGGTTTACCTTTATCATCGTGTACTGCTTTAGGTGACCTTACATGTCGCTATTGCACGTTGATAGAGCCCCTAGGATTCTTGCTTGACTGCCAGCAGTATGAGGGCGATCATATAAGTGAGAGCTGGAGTCTATAAGCACATCCTTAAAAGGTCCCTAGTCGTAGGAGTTTCGAGACAGGGCATCGATTCTCCGGAGTAGACTAGTGTATACAGTCGAGACCCCGACGAGGGGCGGTGGCCGGTCTCATAAGCCACTGGTGTCAGTTGGTTCACCTAAGATGTATACAGGTGCTCATTGGGTTATGAGTACACCGGACAGGACTCGCCGGGAACATGCTAGTTGGTCTTATACCTGACGTCAGATAGCAGTTCCCAGATGACATGTGTACAGGTTAGTTCATCGACCTGGGGATCGTCATTTGTCTCGTGTGAGTTCCTACTGTGCTTTGATTACTACCCTACCACGGCTCAAAGGAGTCGTGCAAACAGGTTTTAGTTGGGTACAGTCCCGAGCCACATGGAGGCAGTGAGCGGATCTTCGGGGGTCCGTCTCTCCCGGTATTGGGGGTGAGGTCGCGCTGTGTCTAGGAGAGCCATTACACGAAGTCCTTGGCCAAGGCAGGAGATTTACTGGTAGGTATTCCAGTAGTATCTCAGGGTGTTCTGGGCTACACTCCGACACGACTTGTACCGCTTTTGGGGGTCTGACTTTTACCAACCCCCTAGGCCCGACATGCGATGCTCATAGACGAACGGACCGGACTGTACGGATATTGTCACTGACAGGCTCAGTAGGGTGTCAGGATGAGTTCGCTCATCGGCGTCCCTTTTAGTCAATAGCTGGTGGCCCGTCACGTATTGGCTTATACCTCTGACGTGCTAGTGGTTAAATCCACAGCCATAGTATTGACGAGTCTTTAGAGTCCACCACACTTTCAGTTACTCAAGCTTTCGGGCGAAACGCTGTAGAGGCCGTATGGAGATATGGCAGGGTCCGATCAGATACGTGCGGTATTGCACGGATCAGGATCGGACAGTTTGTACTAGAGGCCGTATAGATATATGGCAAGGTTCGATCGGATACGTGCGGTATTGCACGGATCGGGATCGAACGGATATTACTAGCCGGCTTTGGTTTAAGCCGGATCCTAGTATAGTACAGTGTAGATTTTGTCTCATTGCATTTGTATCCGGTCGGAATACAGATGCGGGTGTGTATGCACAGTATCGGGGTTTTCCTGTAATTTGTTACCGGACCAGTTTTCTGGAGTTGCCAGTTTTCATTCCGTTCCGGCCGGTTTTCCTTTGTTCTTTCTCGGCCGGACTTTTCCGATGGAAGGGGTTATTTGCAAGTTTGCAAATAACACATTGTGGAGGATTTTCTTGCAAATGTTTTAATTATGAAAGCATCTTTTGATACCATTCTCATCACTTGCTTTTTGTTGATTAGAAGTGATTTGGAGTTGATTTGATTTTGTTATGATGATGTTTAGGTTGTGGTTACCCTCCACCTTTTCCGACACTCACCTTCCTTCTAAGGTTATGGATTCATATTCTTTTCCTCCACCATTTTTCTCATATGAGATGGTTGAACATTTTTAAGAGAAAAGAAGATGAGAGCTTCATTTTGAGAGGGTAGCATTCTTGATCACTTTTCATGTTAAGAAAAATGCAAGCACCATTTTTCTTATCTTGTTTCCTCCATCATCTTCAAATGGCAACAAACCAAAATGAGACATAGCTTCAACCCTACACATTCTACAGCAAATCTTGGACGCGTCGGCTAGCCTACTTCACGCCCGAGTTGCCTCGGCATTGAGGTGGGAGCCCGTAAAAGACACAGGCGATGTGGTGCCCTTCCGGCGAGGAGGCGACGACCGGAGTTTCCGCAGAAGATCGGGACGACGACAAGAAGACCGGAGGAATCAGATCATTCGGTATATCTCTTCCCATCTTGTAGTTAGCTTAGACTTGTTAATGGTTCGATCCGGGTGTTTAGTGCGCGGTGGAGCCGGTTTGCTAAGTTCGCAAAATTAAAGTTTATCACCGCTTCCGTATTTGGCCGTCGGATTGACGGCCGGGGCGCCGCCGTGCACTTACAGTGGTATTAGAGCCTCGCCATTAACTTCGTCTAGCTTTGTTTGATGTGTTTTACGTTTCCGATCGAACAAAATCCCGAAAACGCGTTTTTCAAGCACATCAGTTTCTGTCGAATTTTTTTTGAGTCCAAAAATTTTTCAGGTTGTCTCAGAGTGATGTGCAGGGAATCATAAGCATACTGTAAAAATTTGGTACCATGAACTCACCATACCACCGCGGAACCGCGGCCAAACCCCTGCTTGGGCCGCGGTTCCGCCGCAATGTTAACTGTTCATGCCCCCAAAACTTTGCAGAATGTTCCTAAGTTGAAAATGTGGTTTCTGGAAGATTAAAATTGGGCCCAGATTTTCTGTGAGTGCTACAGTATTGCTTGGGGGCCCACTTGTTATTTTTTGATCGATCGGATATTTTAAACACATTATTTCACAGTATTTACATTATATCTGCGACCGTGAATGTCACTCGATCGGTAAATCCGGTCTAACTGCTATAGCCCGGTTAGACGGATTTGCGAACGTGATTTTCACGTTGATGTTCTATGTATTGCTGTGATGTTGCGGATCGGTCGTGGGGGATAGCCTGGATGCAATGCTAGTACAGTGTTGTTGTATTATGTACATTTGATATTGCGGGGCGAGCGTCCGACATGTGGACTGCCGTCACTGCCTGTTTGTATTATTCTTTTGGGGCACGGCCTGGTTGCGGTCGATGTACCCGTTGTATGTATATTTTACTTTCTGTACTAGGATTACCCCGCGGAGGGGTGCACGGATAGCCGGGTTCTGGAGGGCAACAAGCCCGCATCTCATGGCATTGGGACGGAGGGGGCTTCACTTTGGAATTGGCGGGCTATTCGCAGCACTCGTAGGGGGTACAGGTTGACCCAGGAGGGGTGCCCAAGTTACCGGATTCCGTGAAGTGCTGGGTGGTCCATTCACGGCGCTGAAGGGGGCTGCCTCGCTTCAGGTTTTGGCGGGTAACTTGCCGCACCCATAGGGGTCTAGGATTTCATTGCACAAGCTATCCACACGACCAGGGGAACGTCGGGTTTCAGTAGTGGCTCTGTGAAACCCGGGGATCCCAGATATCTGTATTGTTCTGTGATGCTGTACATTTCTGTGATGTTGCATTTTTATCACGCCTTGAGCGAATATAATATATTGGTATATATATTAGTAGATGCTGTATATGCTTTTCATCCGTGCTAGTCCAGTCCCCGCTCTGCCGTTCGTTAGCTAACCTAACGGGTGATGACGGGACCCAGTGGAGAATGCGGATGGCATATACGTACATCAGTATATTTTCGTTCTTTGTGGTGTGATCAATTGATGGGACTGCGTTGATTCGGATCAATGCAAGTTAAAACAAACCTATTCTGATGTTGTTGGAACACTTTTCAAAAAGCTGTTATTCCAAGGACGTTCACTTTTGTTTTGCATCGTGATATTCATTTGGAATATCCTGCTCCTCAGTCGACGAGGCAAGGGCCGAGATCCCTTCACCGGAAGTGACCCCTTGGACAGAAGTTTGCGTCAGGGCATTAACTTCACTATAGCCGATTACTTTTGTTTTGCATCGTGGTATTCATTTGGAATATCCTGCACCCCATTCTACGGGGAAAGAGCCGAGGTCCCTTCACCGGGAGTGACCTCTTTAGTAAAGGTTTTCGTCACTATATTTTCTAAAAAGCTATCCGTTCCTTCAACGATATCAAGTTCATTACGTTAAAGGTTTTCGCCAGAAACCATTCGTAGCCCTCCGTCGTTTCATATGGGTAGTCAATAGTATTCAAGCTGTGTATGTTGGCCAAAGTCAAGGCACAGTGATTGGTAGCTATTGGGGTATTCATATGCAGCATAGATAGATGCGTTGGTTTGGGACAGTCGTACTGCCATTTTGGCCAAAGTCAAGGGTATGTACGGGTGGGTTCAAATTAACCTGGAGAATGACGGGTAGAACTTGACATGTGACTTATGATATGTTGGCCAAAGTCAAGGTCATAAGAGCATGGGGTAAAAATCACATCGGGAGTTTCAAAAGAACTGAAACTTGCCAGATATGCGCATACCTTCTGGAGTGTGACACCGTGAGCGGATTCCGTCACGTTATCATGCAATGATAGTTGGATCCCGATTCCCACTGATGAGTTAGTTTACTCCTCGGGTGACCCCGACTAATTCTTCTTTCAGGTTTGGAGGAGAATTTGAGGTACAGTGGGAGGTTTCCAGATTAGATAAATTGGTAACCATTCTGATCTAGGATAGAGTGCACGCTGAGTGTTTCTTTTCTCTCTCTTTCTGGCAGCGACCATTGACCCGACCCTAAGACTATGACTCGGTGACCAAGTTGACCGAACCTTCTTAACACTGGCTTTTGGATTGTCAGAGTTGCAGACCTCATTGCCACTCCTACCTTTACCCTTTTCTCCAGGACATCCCGTATTACTACGAACGTCCACTTCCATTGGACAAAACCATCGTATGGTTAGATACGAACTCGAAGGAATTCGAGGATGGTTTCCGGTTCTGGAGAAAATGGATAAGATTTATTCAGTTGTCTTTTCCTTTTTACCTTCTCTCAGGTTGCGAGTACTCCTTGGTTTAGGAGATAGTACACCTATTACGCAAATTGGATAGTCTTCTTCCAAACCTTAGGCTGGTGCCGACTAGTAGGGAATGAAGAAAACCAATTAGCATAACGAAGGTGTGCAGAAGGTATTAAGATTAAGACAAAGCAAGGGATTAGTAAGAGGGCAAAGTAAATTGCGACTGATATTCACGACCAAACCAAGTATTTCTTCGCCAATCCTAAATCACCTTTGTATTTCTCCAGGACACTCCGTATCACTACGAAGTTCCCAGTTTATTGGATAATCCATCGTATGGTTATATACGAACTCGAAAGGAACTTGTTCCAGTTCGGGGATGGATCCTGGTTCAGGAGAAATAGGAATAAAGTACATTCAGGTGTCTTTTATCTTCACCTTCTCTCGCGTTGCGAGTGTTCCTAGGATTAGGACAGTACACCCATTATGCTTATTGGATAGTCTTCTTCCAAACCATAGGCTGGTGCCGTACGGTAGGGAAGGAAGAAAACCATTTGGCCTAAAGGGGTGTGCAGAAGGTAATGACTAAAGACATATAAAGGGATTTGGAGAGGTGACATATAAAGGGATTTGGAGAGGTGGCAAAGAATTATACGGTTATAGTTGTGAATCTGGATAATGGTAGAGGCATTACTAGGAATACCGGGATACCCCATCGAAACATTTCAATGTTTCGGTTCAACTGTGTACTGTTAAAAGAAAACTGATTTCCCGATTAGACACTTGCTTCAGGGTATGTATTTACCAGGTATGATTGTCACATCTGTATGGTTTTACAGATGATGAGTGGGAGTAAGTTATTGGGAATTGGGTGAACATCCTCATTATATCGGGATTCGTTGTAATCGGTGATATTTGAGGAGATCACCTGGGCTGTTTGCCGGTCGGCAAATGTTTGGTTTTGAATATCCGCTGTTGTGCACCAATTTCAAATTAATATATCTGTACGTCTATTTTCATAGAGTGAGATATACCTTTTGATATTATGTCGACGACATTTACCTATATCAGTGGATGGTTAGGTAAGGAGCATTAAACAGCGGTGTAATTCTTCTTAACCATAAGTACAGTTTTCAACCTACGACACACAGTGAATGAGTCATCAGACTCAAGGGACTTATACAGAGTATTGTATGTTGTCCAGCGTCCATGAGGACAGAGGGGTTGGTCCTCATACTATATTCTGTTTACTTTTAACTTCTCTAGTTCTTAGACATGTGTTTCGTAGAAACACAGGGTCTAAGTTTTGAGGAGTTATAGGTATTTGAATAGAGTAGAGAACCAGGTGTAGCAAGTATCGGGATTCTTCAAAGTGATCGAAGATGTAGATACTTGTGTATGGTATTCAGTTGATAGTAATGATAAAGAGAAATTGCTTCTCTTTCAGGTTACTCATAATTGGAAGCATTCCTAAGTTGAGTAACGCTGATCGGCCTCCTTCGATTTAGTTGACATGCACTGAAGATAGCTGCATGATTTGAATCTGGTTCAATTAAATTCAGTGCCTCTGGTTCTATATTGGATATAGAACAGTTCATATCTTAACGTTGTTAAGGTACGGGGAGTTGTCCGGCTTATGATTAAAACCAGACACTGGACAACTCAAGGCACGTTTCTGTAATGGCTGCTTGTGGGTTGACCCAGGCTATGACGAGGGTTGACTTTCTACCATCTGGCAGATCAATAGAAGTATTGTTCTAGACTCGCCACAGTTTTATTAAAAATGGATTTTTTCAAAAACAGTAGTGGGAGTATGGTAGAACTGGAAGTGATTCCAGAACCGCAAACGATTACTGAAGATTTGATAAGGAACCTAAAGATTCAATCTGATTTGACATTCCATTGGCCACTCCGCAGTTAAGGTGGGTAACTTCAGGCACCCGAGAGGTACTCCGGTAGCCTCAAGGACGGTGACAGGGAAGTTCTTGTTTACCCACACTTGCCATTGTTGTTGTTCCAGGCTGCGAGACCCGGCAGGAGGATGAGTATAGCGCCGTTCTAAACTAGCTTTAGAAGTGCACGTCTATATGACTCTGCCAGAGGGTTGTCGTAGTCAGTGGGAGCAGCGGAAGCATTGGTGGACATCAGGCTTATGTCTATTTATAGACTAAAGCAGATATAGTGGAGATAGATCATCTATTTCTGATGCGACAGTCATGGGTTTGACGTCATCAGAATAGGGGATGGATCTGTTGAGAAGGTAGTAGGGTGTGATATCCGGGTTTTGGATGACATACACAAAGTAGGAAGTGACATTCCTATACTACGATCGGTTATACTTTGGTCGTCACACAGTGGTTTCTCCACAAGGGACTTGGACATTATATCAGACATACTGATTACTAGATCTATGGTTTTTAGATCTAGATTTGGGTGGTTTCCCAATCAAGGTACTTTGACAGCATTCTAAGAGTATTTAGAATGGACGACTCCTGGCACGGTAGTGTACCTGCAGGTGATGGAGTCACCCTCTCTAAAGGTGTCTTATAGACTAAAGTAGAGAGGGATGTGCATGATTGGCAGATCACTTGCTTAGGCAATTGAGTCAATCATGAGATGTCAAGTACCACACCAGATGTTGTTCTTGCAGTAGATGCAATAAGTTGACATTGATCCAATCCTGGAGAAACAGTCGGAAGCAGTTTTAGAACATAAGTGAATGTTCTAGGGATATGATAACAGCTGCCTCCTTTGGGAGACAGTTATCATTCCAGGCTTCCAAGGTGACATGGACGACAAGGAGGTTGTCAGAGTTATAGTTTTCCTTCTGACGAGGGGCAGTATTTTGGACAGGTGGTCCAAGGCAATACTGAGGGAGGCATGGCGCAGGATACTGATTAAGTTCAGTTGACGATACAGTCTAAGAAGTTTGGATTTGGAGTTCATTCATGAGCTGGGTCCCATCAGACATCCAGACATTCTAAGACAGGTATTGCTCATTTCGGGAGATGGCTTTCTCCGCGAACATGAGATATAGAGAGACATAGAAAGAAACATCAAGGCGGATCCACTCACTGAGGCTATTCCTCGACCGCAATAGTTTCACAAACGGGATTTGTGAGACAGACTAGTAGAGGAGTTGGGTGTTCGGTATCACACGGGCTGTGAGTATGCGACATCGCAATAATTAGCCTTGAGTGCAAGTGGGAGATTGTTGGAGATAGTGCCCTCAGAGTCAATTATTGGATCATAGGCACGTGATTGCAATGATTGAGGGAGGACCTATCCCGGTAGGACAGTCTTACTCAAGATGATAGTATGCTATCTGGTTTACCTTTATCATCATGTACTCCTTTAGGTGACCTTACATGTCGCTATTGCACGTTGATAGAGCCCCTAGGATTCTTGCTTGACTGCCAGCAGTATGAGGGCGATCATATAAGTGAGAGCTGGAGTCTATAAGCACTTCCTTAAAAGGTCCCTAGTCGTAGGAGTTTCGAGACAGGGCATCGATTCTCCAGAGTAGACTAGTGTATACAGTCGAGACCCCGACGAGGGGCGGTGGCCGGTCTCACAAGCCACTGGTGTCAGTTGGTTCACCTAAGATGTATACAGGTGCTCATTGGGTTATGAGTACACCGGACAGGACTCGCCGGGAACATGCTAGTTGGTCTTATACCTGACGTCAGATAGCAGTTCCCAGGTGACATGTGTACAGGTTAGTTCATCGACCTGGGGATCGTCATTTGTCTCGTGTGAGTTCCCACTGTGCTTTGATTACTACCCTACCACGGCTCAAAGGAGTCGTGCAAACAGGTTTTAGTTGGGTACAGTCCCGAGCCACATGGAGGCAGTGAGCGGATCTTCGGGGGTTCGTCTCTCCCGGTATTGGGGGTGAGGTCGCGCTGTGTCTAGGAGAGCCATTACACGAAGTCCTTGGCCAAGGCAGGAGATTTACTGGTAGGTATTCCAGTAGTATCTCAGGGTGTTCTGGGCTACACTCCGACACGACTTGTACCGCTTTTGGGGGTCTGACTTTTACCAACCCCCTAGGCCCGACATGCGATGCTCATAGAAGAACGGACCGGACTGTACGGATATTGTCACTGACAGGCTCAGTAAGGTGTCAGGATGAGTTCGCTCATCGGCGTCCCTTTTAGTCAATAGCTGGTGGCCCGTCACGTATTGGCTTATACCTCTGACGTGCTAGTGGTTAAATCCACAGCCATAGTATTGACGAGTCTTTAGAGTCCACCACACTTTCAGTTACTCAAGCTTCCGGGCGAAACGCTGTAGAGGCCGTATGGAGATATGGCAGGGTCCGATCAGATACGTGCGGTATTGCACGGATCAGGATCGGACAGTTTTTACTAGAGGCCGTATAGATATATGGCAAGGTTCGATCGGATACGTGCGGTATTGTACGGATCAGGATCGAATGGATATTACTAGCCGGCTTTGGTTTAAGCCGGATCCTAGTATAGTACAGTGTAGATTTTGTCTCATTGCATTTGTATCCGGTCGGAATACAGATGCGGGTGTGTATGCACAGTATCGGGGTTTTCCTGTAATTTGTTACGGGACCAGTTTTCTGGAGTTGCCAGTTTGCATTCCATTCTGGCCGGTTTTCCTTTGTTCTTTCCCGGCCGGACTTTTCCGATGGAGGGTGTTATTTGCAAGTTTGCAAATAACACATTGTGGAGGATTTTCTTGCAAATGTTTTAATTATGAAAGTATCTTTTGATACCATTCTCATCACTTGCTTTTTGTTGATTAGAAGTGATTTGGAGTTGATTTGATTTTGTTATGATGATGTTTAGGTTGTGGTTACCCTCCACCTTTTCCTACACTCACCTTCCTTCTAAGGTTATGGATTCATATTCTTTTCCTCCACCATTTTTCTCATATGAGATGGTTGAACATTTTTAAGAGAAAAGAAGATGAGAGCTTCATTTTGAGAGGGTAGCATTCTTGATCTCTTTTCATGTTAAGAAAAATGCCAGCACCATTTTTCTTATCTTGTTTCCTCCATCATCTTCAAATGGCAACAAACCAAAATGAGACATAACTTCAACCCTACACATTCTACAGCAAATCTTGGACGCGTTGGCTAGCCTACTTCGTGCCCGAGTTGCCTCGGCATTGAGGTGGGAGCCCGTAAAAGACACAGGCGATGTGGTGCCCTTCCGGCGAGGAGGCGACGACCGGAGTTTCCGCAGAAGATCGGGATGACGACGAGAAGACCGGAGGACTCGGATCATTTGGTATATCTCTTCCCATCTTGTAGTTAGCTTAGACTTGTTAATGGTTCGATACGGGTGTTTAGTGCGCGGTGGAGCCGGTTTGCTAAGTTTGCAAAATTAAAGTTTATCACCGCTTCCGCATTTGGCCGTCGGATTGACGGTCGGGGCGCCGCCGTGCACTTACAATACGCTAGTCTACTCTGGTATATCGATGCCTCGTCTCGACACACCCCTGACTAAGTACCTTGAAGGATATACTTATGGACTACCATGTCCCCATTAGTATGATCCGCAACATAGTCCAGGTAGTCAAGTACACATCCTATGGGCTTTACCAACATGTAACGATAAGACAGTATAAAGAGACAAGTATACATGTTAATGTAAAGAGCAACCAGATAGCATACTATCATATAGAGCAAGAAAGTCCTCTCTATATATGTCCAAGCATCCAATATAATATACATCATCTGTACAATACTGGCCTCTAGGTCATACATACAACTAACAATCTCCCACTTGCACTAGGGCCAGCTGCTGTTGTATCGCATACCAAGCATCCCGAAGTGTCTCTCAAACTGTATCTAGGGAATGGCCTTTGTGAGTGGATCCGCAGTGTTGTTCTTCGTGTCAACCCTCCTGACCTTGATCTCTCGGTGATCAACTATCTTCCGGATCAGGTGATACCGCCTCAGAATATGCCTGGATCGCTGATGGGACCTGGGATCCTTGGCCAAAGCCACCGCTCGATTGTTATCGCAATACAAAGGTATTGGATGCTCAATGGATGGAACCACTCCAAGTTCAGTAATGAACTTCTTGATCCAGACAGCCTCTTTGGCAGCATCGTTGGCAGCGATGTATTCAGCCTCCATCGTCGAGTCTGCCACGGTTTCTTGCTTGGAACTCTTCCAGCTAACCGCCCCTCCGTAAAGGGTAAAGACAAATCCCGAATGCGACTTAGAGTCGTCCTTATCACTCTGGAAGCTCGAATCGGTAAAGGACTCCACTTGGAGTTCTCCGTTACCATACACCAAGAGCATCTCTTTAGTCCTTCGCAAGTACTTGAGAATGCTCTTCACAGCTGTCCAGTGACTCTCTCCAGGATCAGCTTGATACCTACTCACTACACTTAGTGAGTATGCTACATCGGGTCTGGTACATAGAATCGCGTACATGATAGAGCCTACAGCCAAAGCATAAGGTATCCCTTGCATGTGAGTTCTCTCCAAATCAGTCTTGGGAGACATCTCTTTGGAGAGAGTGAGCCCTGAGATCGTGGGTAAAAACCCACGTTTGTACTCTTCTATACTAAACCTCTTTAGTATGTTGTCAATGTACCTGGATTGGGACAATCCTAATATCCGTTTAGATCTATCTCTATAGATCATAATTCCCAATATGCAGGAGGCATCACCAAGATCTTTCATTGAGAATCTTTGTGATAAGAAGAGCTTGACCGATTGCAGTATAGGAATGTCATTTTCTATCAAGAGTATGTCGTCCACGTACAATACGAGGAAGACAACCTTATTCTCTGCCACCTTCTTGTAGATACAATGTTCATCTACATTTTTTACGAAATCAAACTCTTTGATAACGACGTCAAAGCAGATGTTCCAACTCCTCAATGCTTGCTTTAATCCATAAATGGATTTAAGCAGCTTGCACACCTTCCCACTGCTCCCACTATCTATGAAGCCCTCTGGCTGAGTCATGTACACGCACTCTTCTAAATCACCGTTTAGAAAGGCGGTCTTAACATCCATTTGCCAGATTTCGTAGTCATGATATGCAGCGATGGAAAGCATGATTAGGATAGATTTAAGCATAGCCACTGGAGAAAAGGTTTCGTCATTGTCCACACCTGGTCTTTGACGAAAACCCTTTGCAACAAGTATAGCTTTGAAAGTCTCCACTTTCCCATCTACACCAAGTTATTTCTTGAAGATCCACTTACTCCCAATGGGTTTTACCCCTTCAGGAGCAACTTCCAAAGTCCACACTTTGTTGGTGTACATGGATTCCATCTCGGACCACATAGCATCCAGCCATTTCACTGAGTCCCCACTCGTGATGGCCTGCTCGAAGCTAGTTAGGTCATCATCAACCATGATGCAATCCTCGCTCCCACCATCCATGAGAAAACCGTAGTATCTCTCAGGTGGGTGAGGAACCTGTAGGGTTCCTAGGAACACTCAAGAGGTTCCACAACTGATCAACCATGCCAAAATCAAATTTTTCTTGTGCCGAGAAACCCTAATGATAGATCGTTAACTAGAGGCAAAGGAGAAACATGCAAGTAAACAACTTTATTGCTAAGTGAATGGAAATACAACCTTTGTAGATCCGGTCCACCACTTCTCTAGCTCCATGACGACGTCCCTTCACTGCGATCACCTGGATCCCGGACTCTAGCGATGGTTTCGTCGGGGAAATGAGCGGGCTAGGTCGTTGACTTCGATGCCGAAGATGATCTACGTCGAGGCAACTCTAACTCAAGCTCCATCTTCACTAGCTCATGAAACTTGTGAAGAAAACACCATATACTACATGGCAAGTGGTAGAGGATGAAGAAATAGGAAGTGAGTTCACTTTTGATTTGGATTTCTCACTTGATTTCATCACTTGATAATTTCTAGAAAGCTTTTCTTTTCTTCACTTGAAGAAGAAGATGAAGAAGAAGAAAAAGAATAATGAATTAATTCCAAAAAGAAAAATGAAGTGATGGTTATCATAATGCAACCATGGGTGAGTGTAGAGAATAAACTAGGGTTTAGTTAAATGGTTAGGTTAAGGATAAAAACAAAATGGCTAAGACTTTGTCAAAACTATCATGAAGCTTCTAGTGTAAAACAAAGAAAGCCTCCCATTTTGTTTTTGCCAAAATGAATAAATAAATAAAATAAACCAAACCCTAAACATTAACTTAATCATAGTTTAAAGAAAACACATACCCAAGTTTGCATGTATCATCAAACATGATACAAGCGAGTGCACAAAAATATATCAAATATATAATGTGCACAATCTAGTGAGAAAATAATCTTAAGTGAACCAATACTAGTTAATGTAAAGTAATATATCAAATATATAATTATACATCAAATCATTAAATCAACACTTGATTTAACGATCCGGTCATATCGCATATGACCGACTAATATCCAATGTATCGACTTATCGAATCAATCCTTGATTCGATAACTAGGTTATATCACATATAAACAATCAATACATTCATTGCGAGAATAGAATACGGTATCACATACACGGATTATTCTCGGTCCCGCACATATCTCATATGCGCTCCCATTTCATTTCGCTTGAGCCAGCAAACCTCTGTGTAGGACTCTAAAGACTCGTCAATACGCCGGCAGCAGGTGATGATCATATCAAACACCCACAAGCCGCAAGCGGTCTGCTAAACGTAACGGCCACCCGGGTATTGAGCGATCAGAATATCAACGAGCAAGCCCGCTCACACTCCTGTGAATCCAACCAGTAACACTAACCGTACAGTCCGGTCTGTTCGTCTGATATGTCGCATATCTTGCCTAGGGGTGGTAAACGTCAGACCCCAGTAGCTCGATAAGTCGTGTCGATATGAGGTCTATAACAGTTCAAGATACTACTGATAACACTTACCAGTAAATCTCAGCAACCCTGGCCAGGGATTTCCGGTTATAGCCAATCGAACACAGCGCAACATCAACTCCCTATACCGGGAGAGACGAATCCCCTCCTATCGCTCATTGCCTCTATGTGATTCGGGACTGTACCCAAAAGCCACCGTTTTGCACACCCTCTTGGACGTGGTAAGGTGGAAATTAATGAACAGTGGGAATCACACAAGACTCTATGACGATCTCGCGTCTACAGACTAACCTATACCGGTGTCACCAGAGAACTGCCATCTGACGTAAGGTATAATACTATCTGGGAGTTCTCGGCGAGTCCGTCCAGTGTACCCAGTCTCTACTGAGCACCCGTATATAATCTCTGATGTCAAACACCAACGGATATGGGATCATCCATCGACCATCTGTATGGGTCGAGAAGGTATACACTAGTCTACTCTGGTATATCGATGCCCCATCTCGATACACCCTCGACTAGGGACCTTGAAGGATGTACTTATGGACTACCATGTCTCCACTAGTATGATCCGCATCATAATCCAGGTAGTCAAGTACACATCCTAAGGGCTTTACCAACATGTAACAGAGAGACAATCAGTATACACATTAAGATAAAGAGCAACCAGATAGCATACTATCATATCGAGCAAGAAAGTCCTCTCTATATATTTCCCAGCATCCACTACAATATACATCCTATGTACAGTAATGGCCTCTAGGGCATACATATAACTAACAATCTCCCACTTGCACTAGGGCCATCTGTAGCAGTGGTTGCAGTATCTCATACTCAACCATCCCATAAAAGTCTCTCTTTGGGAAATAGCCTTTGTGAGTGGATCCGCCGTGTTGTCCTCTGAGTATACTCTCCTCACCTCGATCCCCTGGAGATCAACCATCTCCATGATCAGGTGACACTGCCTTAGAATATGTCTGGATCACTGATGGGACGGACGTTCCTTGGCATAAGCCACAACTCCATTGTCACACAATGGGAGGAACTAAGTTCATCTCATGAACAAATATACATCCAGACTGCCTCTTTGGTAGCATCTTAAGTAGCGATGTATCTAGCCTTTATCGTCTAGTATGCCACGGTATCTAGCTTGGAACTCTTCCAACATACCGTCCCTTTACTGAGGGTAAAGACAATGCCTGTGACTGACTTTCAGTTGTCCTTATCACCCTGGAACCCTTCTAGTGATTCTCCCCAGGACCAATTGATACCATCTCACTACAACTATGAGTATCCTAATATCCGATTAGATCTATCTCATAGATCCAAAACCCAGGATTTAGTAGGTATCACTTTGATCCTATATGGAGAATCATTGTGATAAGCGGAGATTGACCGAGCGTAGCATAGGAAACTCCTTCCCTATCAAGAGTATGTCATCCACGTACTGTACGAGGATCACTACCATACTCCCTACTACCTTTTCGTATATACAAGGTTCATCTACCATTTTGATGATGTCAAACTGTTTGACTAACTCATCAAAACAGATGTTCCAACTTCGTGATGCCTGCTTCATCACATAAAACATCTTGCACACGTTTCCACTGCTCCCACTATTTACGAAGCCATCTGGCTGTGTACTTATAGACATTCTCTTCTAAAACATCATTTAGAAAAGCAGTCATGGCACCCAACCGCCAGATATCGTAGTCATGGTATGTAGCCGTGGCAAGTAGGATCTGGATGGACTTAAGCATAGCCATTGGAAAGAGGTTTCATCATTATCCATGCCGGGTCGATGACGAAAACCTTTAACAAGTCTATCTTTGAAAGTCTCAACTTTTCCATCTACACCAAGTAATATTCTCAAGATATACTTGCTCCTGATGGGGATTTAACCCTTCATATATAGCAACCAAAATCCATACTTTGTTGGTGTATAAGGATTCCATCTCAGATCGATAAACATCCAGCCATTCTTCCAGAGTCTCATTCCTGATGGCCAGCTCGAAACTATTTGGGTCATCATCTCATGATGCAATCCTCGCTCCCACTGTCATAGAGAAACCGAAGTAACTCTCAGGTGGGTGAGGAACCCTACTAGATCGGCGGAGAGGCTGAGGTTCGTTGGTTACTATTGAATTCTTCGGTTCTACCAAATCATCAGCTGCAGTTTGTATAGATTGAACATTTCCAGTTCTACATAACAGACCTTGCCCCGAGCTTGTCCGGATTTTGCTTTTAGACATAGGCCGGACAACCCCAAATCATAACTAACTTAAGATATGGGCTCTTCCCTTTCCATATCACATATGAAGTGGTAGGCAACTGATTTGATCGGAATCTAATTCAATAGGTATGCATCTTCTCAAGTGCACAACCCCAAAAGGAAATAGGTAACTCAGTAGTACTCATCATAGAGCACACCATATCATATAGGGTGCGATTGCTCCTCCCCGATACACCGTTATGCTGTGGTATAATCAGAAGAGTAACACCGAGAGAGAATCTTATTCTCCTTTAGAATAGTCCAAGAATTCCATGCACAAGTATTCTCCTCCCTGATTTTATCATAGGACATAATACTTATACCCGTTTTGGTTCTCTACTTGTAACTTATATTCTGTGAATATCTTAAAAGGTTCGGACTTGTGTTTCAACAGGAACATATGTCTGAATCTTGAGAGATTATCAGAGAATGTAATGAAATACAAAGAACTGGTCTTGGCATGTGTAGACAGGGGACCTACATACATCAACATGTATCATCCCAAGAGTTCACTAACTCTTTCTCTGTTTCCAGTAAACGGAGCTATGGTCATCTTATCTCTGTGACATGACTGGCAAGTTTCACAAGATGTAAATTCAAACTAATTTAAATATGCATCTAAATGTAACTTCAGCCAGTCGGGTCGCATTGATATGACCTAATCTACAATGCCTCAAGAAGGATTTGTTCATTTCTGAACCCTACCACTTGTGTGTATTCTATATACTAAGAACTGTAGTTTGATTTAGAACATCAATGCCTTTAGATAACGTGCCTGAATCGATCAACTTTTGATATAGGAAAAGTTCAAAACATTATCCATCAATACAAAATTTTATCATTTCTTTACAAATAAAGAGACTGATATGATTTTGTATATCAGGTTCGGTATCTAATAACATTTGTTCAGAATCAATGTATTCTGGTAATACAGGGTGACAGTGACCAACAGACTTGGCTGCAACACTTGCACCGTTTTCTGCCTCATGAAACTTATCACCCGTTCTCAGTTCTCTACCTTTTGTAGCCCTATGTAACAGATTACATATCTGGGATCCTGATCCGGTATCAAATACCCAGGATGCAGAGGATACTGAGAAACAGTCCTTTGTAATGAACACGTCCGATGGAGATGCATCATATGCACTTTCTTCGTTTGGGCGGCATAGGAATTCTGGTATTCGTCTATATCCTGCTCTGTCTTATAACAATTATAAGTTGGAGCGGGACCAACGTTCCCCAGCTCAGTATAACAAGCGGGTTCGGTCAATACATCCGTATTATTATCTTGATTAAGGTGTGGCATGGTCGCTACCTGGAGAGAGAGAGAAGAAAACACTCAGCGTATGCTCTTGCAAGATCAGATTGGTTATTATTTATCTAATCAGGATGGCTCCAACTGTTTTTATCAAATCTTCCTTCAAACCCTAAAAGGAACAAATAGCCGAGATTAATTACACACTACAAGTTCGCCAATTTTTCAGCCAGGCCAGTGTCGGTACTTTGAGGGAGGTTCCCCGTACTTTCGTACGGACCTACTTAAAGTAAACCTCATTTTCCCAGAGGCGTAACCCCGTTGACACCTTTCTAGACACCTACTTGATCGGCTAATTGTAATGTGTAAAACTCTCCCAGGAGTAACTCTTACTCGCAGCGGGTATCGGGATCCAACTATCTCATAGATGGTATGCAATCTTATTGCAAATTTCAACACTTGAAATTCCCGATAATTTTGCCCTTAGCGTCCTATGACCTTGACGCAGACCAACAAACCATAGTGCGCTAGTCAAGTTCTACCCGTCATTTCTTGATTGAATTAAACCCACCCGCACGACCCTTGACGCAGGCCAACAAAGTCGCACGACTACCCTAATCCAATCTGCATCATATGCATAAACAGATAAATACTAGTTAGCTACCGCACACTACGCCTTGACGCAGGCCAACAAACGTAGCACGAATACTAAGTAGGACTTATCTGAAATGACGGAGGGCTACGACAGGTTTTTCTGAAAACCTATTGCGTAATGAACTTGATATCGTTGTAGAATCAAATGATTTTAAAATGGAGTGTTTTTTAGGCTTTTCTAGTTTTGCTAAAGGGGTCACCCCCGGTGAAGGGATCATCGGCCCTTTCCTCGTCGAATGAGGTGCAGGATATATCATATACATCACTGTGCAAAGCAAGAACTAGAGAACCAATCAAAAGACAAACCGAGGGTTGTAGCATCTGCCAGTTATTGCTAAAGGAGTCACTCCCGGTGATGGGATCTCGGTCCTTTCCTTATCGAATAAGGTGCAGGATGTTCTACAAAGAACACCGCAATGCAAAGCAAGAATTGTAGCTACCTGTTTTTGAAAATTCGATTCCACAATATCTTTAGGTTTCTTTTCTTTCATTAATCATATTAATGAAGTCCCATCATTTAAGTCACCTAAACATCACAGATAAAACACGGACCCGGTGAAGGGATCGTCGGCCCTTTCCTCGTCGAATGAGGTGCAGGATATATCATATACATCACTGTGCAAACCAAGAACTAAAGAAGAAATCAAAAGACAAACCGAGGGTTGTAGCATCTGCCAGTTATTGCTAAAGGAGTCACTCCCGGTGAAGGGATCTCGGTCCTTTCTTTATCGAATAAGGTGCAGGATGTTCTATAAGGAACACCGCAATGCAAAGCAAGAACTGTAGCTACCTGTTTTTGAAAATTCGATTCCACAACATCTTTAGGTTTGTTTTCTTTCATTAATCATATTAATGAAGACCCATCATTTAAGTCACCTAAACATCACAGATAAATACGACGTACACTTATGCCATCCGCATTCGCCTCGATGTCCCATCATGCACCGTTAGGTTAGGTAACAAACGGCAGAGCGGGGCAGGGCTAGCGTAGGTGTAAAACATAAGTAACGCCTATATAATATATCATATATATTATATACAGTATCTATCATCACATATCAAATGATCACATCACAGATATCGCAGCAGAAGAAACATATGAAATATTGGATATACTAGGACGTCCGTGTTTTCAATACGAGCCAGTATAAAACACGGATTCCACGGTCGCGATGAATAGCCAAACCCACACCCCTAGACCCCTACGAGAGCGGCAAGCAACCCTACCAATTCTAGAGTTAGGAGACCCGGACTCGACTCCTCGAGTTGGTCTCCCACTGGACTCCAGAACCCGGTTACTTGTGCCCTCCTCCTTGGGTCTATCCTAGTGCGGAAAAGTAAATAATATACAATGGGTGACATCTTCCGCAACCTGGAAGTGCCCCAATAAAAGAATATTACATACAAGTTTTTAATTGAATAAAAATGAAAAACACTCGTCTCACATAAAAAAATCCCGGCTATTCAAACACGACAATCCAATATAACATATCCAGCAACACATAACATCACATGTCATCAGCGTAAGTAAACATGCGTATCCCAATTGTCGTTGACATATAGCAACGAAACCGGCGATAGCACATATTACACTTACGGTCACAGAAAAGAAAGTGTAAAACTACAACAGTTGGAATCCGCAACCTGCATAGACATCGCATGCCTAATCAAATGAATTCCTTAGACATCCCATGCCTAACAATTATAAACCCCGCATTTTAGACTCTATATCGAAAACACTTTTCAATATCAAGTCGGGCAATTCAACAGGATTCCCGACATTCTGATCGAATGCTCGTCGTAAAATTTAGTAGGCAGCCGCACTCCCGATGCCGTCGACGAAGTGCACCAAGGCGGAACACCGCTGCCGCGAGCACCCGAACGGATGCTTTCGGCGACGAGGTTCTCCTACAGTCACTTGGTCGGGGCTATGGGGTGTAGCTGTCTATTAAGTTTATCCGGCGAGTATCCGCGTACGCTACGTGATTGCGACGGACTTTTGATCACATCAAAATTCCGTGGCAACCGATCAAGTGAGACTAAAGTGCTATGTTTATAACATTCAAATCAGTTATCTCATAACTACTTGTGGATTCCAATTATTGTATCACATTCCAGATAAATAGAAAATGTTAAACTTTCCGATCGAACAATCAACCACCCAAGTTTTCCCGAAACAGATCAACACATGAAATAAGTTTAAAAACATTCACTTCATGCCTCAGTACCAACGGTCCAGCCGTAGAAGGGTCAAGCCAACGCCTCACATGTGGCACGCCGTACTGCCCCAAACCCTAAGGTTCAAAGGGCAGTTCAAGACGGTCACATAATCGAGTTAAGGTTTGTTGTCTTCTAGAGAGACCATCGCGTTACTTGCACTACTTAGAAAGTCATTAAACTACGGAAAAATCCAACAATTGGAAATTTCCCGGTAGGGGAAAAAGTGGGTATCTATATCCGGTCGAACTTTTTAACATATTCAAAAATTATCCGGAAAAACACATAGACAAAATTAGATAATCCGATCAAATAATCGAATCCCCAAAACAACCCCAGAAAACTCAACTGTGGAGTATATTTTAAAAATTCCCAGAAGACACAGCACTTCCAGAAAAGAATTACTGTGCAAACCACGTGGCCTAACTCACCAATATGGCCGCGGAACCGCCGCGCAAGCTAGGGTGGGGCCGCAGTTCCACGGCGCATTGGTCGAGTTAGCGTCACGTGCTTCACAGTAACTCCTACAATTCCCTATTGAATTTTTTGGCAATTTTTAATTCACAAAAATCCAGAATTCTAGAAAATTTCCAGAGAGTGATTTTGTATTAGGGTTTCGAGTTCGATCGGACTTCCAACATCGTCTATACATCGCCTAAGGACTTTCTTGCTCGACATGATAGTATGCTATCTGAACCCTACTAGATCGGCGGAGTGGCTGGGGTTCATCAGGAACTACGGAATCCTCTGGTTCCACCAGATCTTCTGTCGCAGCTTTTGTAGCTGGAACCTCTTCCAGTTCTACCGCATGTCCACTAATCTCTTTTGCAAGAAATTCCTTTTCTAAAAAGGTCCCATGCCGAGAAACAAAGAACCTTTGTTCCTCAGTATGGTAGAAGATATACCCTTGTGAATTCTTGGGATATCCTACAAATTTGCATAGAACAGACCGTGCCTCGAGTTTGTCCCGATTTTGACGTTTGACATAGGCTGGACAACCCCATATCTTTACATAGTTAAGACATGGTCTCATCCCTTTCCATATCTCATATGGAGAGGTAGGCACAGATTTGGTGGGGGCCATATTCAATAGATGTATGGCTGTTTCTAGCGCATACCCCCAGAAGGAAATAGGTAACTCAGCTGTGCTCATCATAGAGCGTACCATATCTAATAGGGTGCGGTTCCTCCATTCCGATACACCGTTATGTTGTGGTGTATATGGAGGAGTCAGCTGAGAGAGAATCCCATTCTCTTTTAGGAAGTCCAGGAATTCATTGCTCAAGTATTCACCTCCTCGATCAGATCGAAGGATTTTAATACTTTTCCCCGTTTGGTTCTCGACTTCTTGTTTATATTCTGTAAATTTCTCAAAAGCTTCAGACTTGTGTCTTATCAAAAACACATGTCCGTATCTTGAGAGATCGTCAGTGAATGTAATGAAATACGAAGAACCATCCCTGGCATGTGTAGACATGGGACCGCATACATCACTATGTATCAGTCCCAAGAGTTCGGTAACTCTTTCTCCGTGTCCCGTAAACGGAGTTTTGGTCATTTTGCCTTTGAGACATGACTGGCAAGTGTCATAAGATGAAAATTCGAATGGTTTCAAATATCCATCCTTATGCAACTTAGCTAGTCGTGTCGCATTTATATGACCAAGTCTACAATGCCACAAGAAGGATTCGTTCATTTCTGAACTCTTCCTCTTGTGTGTGTTTGTTATACTCAGAACCGTTGATTGATTTAGAACATAAATGCCATTGCACAACGTGCCTGATCCAACCAACTTTTGGTTAATGAAAATGTTCATAACATTATCCTGTAATACAAAATTTTATATTCATCTTTACTCAACAAAGAAACCGATATAATGTTGCATATCAGATTCGGCATGAAATAGCATTCGTTCAGAATCAATGTATTACCAGTTGGCAATACAAGGTGATATTCCCCGACGGTTTTAGCTGCAACAATTGCACCATTTCCAACCCTTATGTCTTTATCACCTTCTCCAAGTTCTCTACCTTTCCTAAGCCCATGTAACTGATTACATATATGGGATCCAGACCCGGTATCTAATACTCAGGACGTAGAGCAAATAGAGAAACAGTTCTCTGTAACGAACACACCCGAAGAAAATGCATCATTATGTACTTTCTTCATTCGGGTGGCATGGGAATCCTGGTATTCCCCTATATCCTATTCAGTCCTATAACTCATATAAGAAAGAACGGAACCAACGTTCCCCAGCATAGTATAACATGCGGGTTCGGTCAATACATCCATATTATTATCATGATTAAGGCATGATATGGTCGCTACCTGGAGAGAGAGAGAAGAAAACACTTTAGCGTATGCTCTTGCAAGATCAGATTGGTTATTATTATTTTATCTAATCATGATGGCTCCCACTATTTTTATCAAATCTTCCTTCAAACCCTAAAAGGAAAGACTAGCCGGGATTAATTACACCCTACAATTTCGCCAATCTTTCAGCCAGGACAGTGTCGGTACTTTGAGGGAGGTTCCCCGTGCTTTCGCACGGACAGAATTAAAGTAAACCTCGTTTTCCCAGAGGCGTAACCCCGTTGAAACCTTTCTAGACACCTACTTGATCGGCTAATTGTCCTGTGTAAAACACTCCCAGGAGTAACAATTACTCGCAGTGGGTATCGGGATCTAACTATCTCATAGAAGGTATGCAATCTCATTGCAAATTTCAACACTTGAAATTCCCGATAATATTTTGCCCCCAACGTGCTATGACCTTGACGAAAGCCAACAAACGATAGCCCGCTAGTCAAGTTCAACCCGTACATTTCTTGACTGAATTAAACCCACCCGCACGACCCTTGACGAAAGCCAACAAAGCCGTACGACTACCCAAATCCAGTCGCATCATATGCTGCAGATAAGCAGCATATAGCTACCTTACACTACACCTTGACGAAAGCCAACAAATGCAGCACGAATACTATATACAACTTATCTGAAATGACGGAGGGCCACGACAGGTTTTTCTGAAAACCTATTGCGTAATGAACTTGATATCGTTGTAGAATCATGTGAATTTTTGAAATGGAGTGATTTTGAGGCTTTTATTAGTTTTGCTAAAGAGGTCACTCCCGGTGAAGGGATCTCGGCTCTTTCCTTATGGAATAAGGTGCAGGATATATCATATATATCACTATGCAAAGCAAAACTCCAAAAGCAATCAAAAGACAAACTGAGTTTTGTAGCATCTTCCAGTTTTGCTAAAGAAGTCACTCCCGGTGAAGGGATCTCGGCTCTTTCCCCGTCGAATAAGGTGCGGGATATATCATATATATCGCTATGCAAAGCAAAACTGTAGCTACCCTTTTTGAAAAATTTGATTCTACAACATCTTTTAGGTTTTTTTTCTTTTATTAATCACATTAATGAAGTCCCATCATTTAAGCCACCTAAACATCACAGATAAATACGACGTACACTTATGCCATCCGCATTCGCCTCGATGTCCCCTCATGCACCGTTAGGTTAGGTAACTACGGCAAAGCGGGGCAGGGCTAGCACGGGTGTAAAACATAAGCAACGCCTATATAATATATCATATATACTATATACAGTATTTATCACAGCACATCAAATGATCACATCACAGATATCGCAGCAGAAGAAACATATGAAACATTGGATATACGAGAACGTCCGTGTTTTATTTTGAGCCTCTATAAAACACGGATTCCACGGTCGTGATGAATAGCCAAACCCACACCCCTAGACCCCTATGAGAGCGGCAAGCAACCCTACCAATTCTAGAGTTAGGAGACCCGGACTCGACTCCTCGAGTTGGTCTCCCACTGGACTCCAGAACCCGGTTACTTGTGCTCTCCTCCTTGGGTCTATCCTAGTGCGGAAAAGTAAATAATATCCAAAAGGTGACATCAACCACATCCCGGAAGTGCCCCAATAAAAGAATATTACATACATTTTATTTTACATGAATGAAAATAAAAACTCTCATCTCACATAAAAACCCCCGGCTATTCAGAACGCGATGATCCAATATAACATATCCAGCAACACATAACATCACAGGCCATCAACATAAGTAAATATGTGCATCCCAATTGTCGTTGACATATAGCAACGAAACCGGCGATATCACATATTACACTTACGGTCCCACAGAAAAGAAAGTGTAAAACTACAACATTTGGAATCCACAATCTCTTTAGACATCGTAAATCCGAAATATCACATATTTCGCATTTCATGCCTAACTGTGTGAATTCCACATATTGTATCACATTCCAGATAAATAGACAGCATTAAACTTTCCGATCGAATAATCAAATACCCAAGATTTCCAAAATAGCTCAACACTTGAGCGGAGTTCAAAAATTCCAGAATACGTCATAATAGCAACGGTCCAGCCGTAGAAGGGTCAAGCCAACGCCTCACATGTGGCACGGTGTACTGCCTCAAACCATAAGGTTCAAAAGGCAGTTCAAGACGGTCACATAATCGAGTTAAGGTTTGTTGTCTTCTAGAGGGTCCATCGCGTGATATGCACGTATTTCTGAAAGATTTAAACCCGAGAAAAATTCAACACTTGAATGTTTTTCGTGCCGGGAAAAATTGAGTTAATGATATCCGTTCGAATATTTTAATACTTTCTAAATTATCCGGAATAACAAAACAAAATTAAATTCTCCGATCGAATCGACGATTACAAAATAAACCCCAAAATACTCGACACTTGAGTCGGAATAAAAAAAATACCCAGAAAGATATACTCACAGAAAAAGACATTACTGTAGAAAAATCAAAGCCCATTGCTACAGTACGGCCGCGGATCCGCGGCCCAAAAGGGGTATGGCCGCGGTTCCGCGGTGGGTCTTACTGTTCAGGGGCTCATTTTCTACAGTAATGTTTATATTTACCTGCTGATTTTTTTAGGTATTTTTAATTCAGAAAAATCACAGATTTGAAAAAATGTTCAGAGAGGGGTTCATTTTGACGTATTCGGGTTCATTCGGAGTTTTAACTTCGTTAACACATCGCCTAATGCTTTAGCTAGGCTCTGATACCACTGTAGGGTTACTAGGCACTCTAATAAGGTTCTACAATGCATCAACCATGCCCGTTTAAAATTTTAGTCGTGCCGAATAACCCTAAGCAAGATCGTTGCTAAAATATTAGGGTTTCATATGCTAGTAACTATGTCTACGAGTAAGTGAATACGAAAGACAACCTTTGTAGATCGTTCCTTCACTTCTATAGCTCCTTGTTGAATTCCCTTCGCTGCGATCGTGGTTCTCCCGGACCCTTGCATAGCTTCACGAGGCGAAAGACGCGTCCTTGCTTGAAGTCTTCGAGGCCGAAGATGATCTACGTCGAGGGGATGCCAACTCAAGCTTCTACTTCACTAACTTGAGAATTAGTGAATCAAACATCCTAAACTAAAGTGCTAGTCTAGTAGAGGATGGAGAAATAGGAAGTGGGTTCTCTTTAGAATTTTATTTCTCACAAGCTTTCTCACTTTTGATCAAACCCTAGCAAGTTTTTTTCCTTGAACAAAGAAGAAGAAGATCAACTAAAGAAAGAGATGAGGATAATGATCAAATGAGAAGGCTAACCATGGTGAGTGAGTATCATATACTAACTCTTGTAGAGACTTAACCCATGGCTAATCTTTATGGTTGGGTTAATAAAAAATCTAAGGTGAAGACAAAGGTAGTGGACTTTGTCAAAGCAAAGCAAGGTTCTACAAGCTTCATGCTCTTTCCAAAATTCCACCAATTTTGTAATTACCTTAAATAATTATAACACACCATAAAAATAGAATGATGTATGTCTTGTACACCCATGCTTAGTGTATCATCAACCATGATACAAAAGAAAACACTTTTAATATATATATCACATATATATATTCAAGTGTACATATGAGAAATTACCTAAAGAGAACAAGTGTTAGTTAATGTAAACTAGTATATCAAATATACAATTATACACTTAATTATTAAATCAACACTTGACTTAATAATCCGGTCATATCTCATATAACCGACTAACATCCAATATATCGACTTATCGAATCAACACTTGATTCGATTACCCCTATATCATATATAACCGACCGATACAAAAAGTCACGAGAATAGAATACGGTATCACATACACGCATTATTCTCGGTCCCGCACATATCACATATGCGCTCCTATTTCGTTTCGTGTGAGCGAGTAAAACATCTATGTAGGACTCTAAAGACTCGTCAATACACCGGCAGTAGGTGATGATCACATCAAGAACCCACAAGCCGTCAGCGGTACTAGCTGGACGTAACGGCTACCCGGGTATTGAGCGATCAGAAGATCAGCAAGCAAGCCCGCTCCAACTCCTGCAAAAGCCTGCCGGTAACACTTCCCGCACAGTCCGGTCTCCTCGTCTGATATGTCGCATATCAAGTCTAGGGGTGGTAAACGTCAGACCCCAATAACCGATAAGTCGTGCCGATGTGAGGCTCATAACGGTTCGAGAAACTACCGGTAACACTTACTTGTAAATCTCTAAATCATCCATGGCCAGGGACTTCCCTGTTACTGCCAATCGAGCACAGCGCAACATCAATCCCCAATACCGGGAGAGACGAAACCCCTCCTATCGCTCATTGCCTCCATATGACTCGGGACTGTACCCAAAAACCACCATTTTGCACGCCCTCATATACGTGGTAAGGTGGAAATCAAAGCACAGTGGGAAGCACACAAGACTCTATGACGATCTCAGGTCTACAGACTAACCTGCATAAGTGTCACCAGAGAACTGCCATGTGACGTTAGGTATAATACCATCTGGGAGTTCTCGGCGAGTCCGTCCAGTGTACCCAGTCTCCACTGAGCACCCGTATACCATCTCTGATGTCAAACACCAATGGATATGGGATCATCCATCGGCCATTTCATGGGTCGAGAAGCGTATACGCTAGTCTACTCTGGTATATCGATGCCCCATCTCGACACACCCACGACTGGGGACCTTGAAGGATGTACTTATGGACTACCATGTCCCCACCAGTATGATCCGCATCATAGTCCAGGTAGTCAAGTACACATCCTATGGGCTTTACCAACATGTAACGATAAGACAGTATAAAGAGACAAGTATACATGTTAAAGTAAAGAGCAACCAGATAGCATACTATCATATCGAGCAACAAAGTCCTCTCTATATATGTCCAAGCATCCAATATAATATACATCATCTGTACAATACTGGCCTCTAGGGCATACATACAACTAACAGTATCGGGATCCAACTATCTCATAGAATGTATGCAATCTCATTGCAAATTTCTACACTTGAAATTTCCGATAATATTTTGCCCCTAGCGTCCTATGACCTTGACGCAGGCCTACAAACCATAGTCCGCTAATCAAGTTCAGCATGTACATTTCATGATTGAATTAAACCCACCCGCACGACCCTTGACGCACGCTAACAAAGTCGCATGACTACCCTAATCCAATCGCATCGTATGCAGCAGATAAGCACTAAATAGCTACCGCACACTACGCCTTGACACAGGCCAACAAACGTAGCACGGATACTAAGTAGTACTTATCTGAAATGACGGAGGGCTACGACAGGTTTTAAGAAAACCTTTTGCGTAATGAACTTGATATCGTTGTATAATCGAGTGATTTTGAAAAGGAGTGTTTTTGAGGCTTTTACTAGTTTTGCTAAAGAGGTCACTCCCGGTGAAGGGATCTCGGCTCTTTCCTCATCGAATGAGGTGCTGGATATTTCACAAATACCACTATGCAAAGCATGAACTAAAAAAGCAATCAAAAGACAAAACTGAGTGAGTTGTAGCATCTGCCAGTTTCGCTATAAAGGTCACTCCCGGTGAAGGGATCTTGGCTCTTTCCTTATCGAATAAGGTGCTGGATATCCTACAAGGAATACCGCTATGCAAAGCAAGAACTAGAGCTACCAGTTTTTAAAATAAAATTCTGCAACATCTTTAGATTTCTTTTATTTCATTAATCTCATTAATAAAGTCCCATCATTTATTCTTCATAAGCATCATAGAAGAAACAAAAGCAGCAATATTTATTATATATCATATATATAATATAAGGATTCGTCTCATCATATAAAGTGATCACATCACAGAATGTAAGCAGCAGAAGAACACATATAAAATATTGGATATACTAGTAATTCCGTGTTTTAAATTAAGCCAGTAAAAAACACGGATTCTACGGTCGCGACGAGTAGCCAAACCCACATCCCTAGACCCCTACGAGAGTGGCAAGCAACCCTACCAATTCTAGAGTTAGGAGACCCAGTCTCGACTGTAGGGTTCCTAGGCAGTCATACAAGGGTCTATAAGGCATCAACCATGCCCGATTTAAAATTTAGACGTGCCGAAACAACCCAAAGCCGGGATCTTTGCTAGATTATTAGGGTTTAACATGCAAGTAAACATCTTTACAACTAAGAGTGAGGGATTACAACCTTTGTATTCCGCTCCTTCGCTTCATAAGCTACGAGAAGAAGTCCCTTCGCCGCGATCCACGATCTCCCAGACTCAAGAGAGGCTCCACAACTCGAACGATCCATGCTAGCATGTAGTCTTCCTTTTCTCCGATGATCTACCTTGAAGTTTCTATAACTCAAGCTATCTCTCTCTAATGAGGTGAACACCCTAATCTAATTGGCTAGATTAGATAAGGATGATGGAGTAGTATTTGTGCTCTCTTTTCTTATCAAATTCTCTCTCTTAATCATCACAAAATGAAAAACTTAGAAAGCTTTCTCAAAGCTTAAGGTTGAAGAAGAAGAAGAAATAATGGATGAATCCTTTTTTGATGAATAATTAAATGATATATGATTAATAATGCAACCATGGTTAACTATGACAAGGCTAACTCATGTAGAGAATTTTTTAGTTGTATGTATGCCCTAGAGGCAAGTATTGTACAGATGATGTATATTATATTGGATGCTTGGACATATATAGAAAGGACTTTCTTGCTTGATATGATAGTATGCTATCTGGTTGCTCTTTATCTTAACATGTATATTTGTCTCTTGATACTGTCTTATGGTTACATGTTGGTAAAGCCCTTAGGATGTGTACTTGACTACCTGGACTATGATGTAGATCATACTAGTGGGGACAAAGTAGTCCATAATTACATCCTTTAATGTTCCTAGCCGTAGGTGCATCGAGACAGGGCATCGATATACCAGAATAGACTAGCGTATACGCTTCTCGACCCATGAGATGGGCGATGGATGATCCTATATCCATTGGTGTTTGACATCAAAGATGGTATACGGGTGCTCAGTGGAGACTGGGTACACTGGACGGACTCGCCGAGAACTCCCAGATGGTATTATACCTCACGTCAGATGGCAGTTCTCTGGTGACACTTGTACAGGTTAGTCTATAGACCCGAGATCGTCATAGTGTCTTCTGTGATTCCCACTGTGCTTTGATATCCACCTTACCACGTCCAAGAGGGCGTACAAAATGGTGGTTTTTGGGTACAGTCCCGAGTCACATGGAGGCAATGAGCGATAGGAGGGGTTTCATCTCTCCCGGTATTAGGGGTTGATGTTGCGTTGTGCTCGATTGGCCATAACAGGGAAGTCCCTGGCCAGGGTTGATTTAGAGATTTACTGGTAAGTGTTACCAATAGTTTCTCGACCCGTTATGAGCCGCATATTGACATGACTTATCGGTTATTGGGGTCTGACGTTTACCACCCCTAGACTTGATATGCGACATATCAGATGAGGAGACCGGACTGTACGGGAAGTGTTACCGTCAGGCTTTTACAGGAGTTGGAGCGGGCTTGCTTGTTGATCTTCTGATCGCTCAATACCCGGGTAGCCGTTATGTCCAGCTAGTACCGCTGACGGCTTGTGGGTGCTTGATGTGATCATCACCTACTGCCGGCGTATTGACGAGTCTTTAGAGTCCTACATAGAGGTTTTACTGGCTCAGGCAAAACGAAATAGGAGCACGTATGTGATATGTGCGGGACCGAGAATAATGCGTGTATGTGATACCATATTCTATTCTCGCGGCTTTTTGTATCAGTCGGTTATATGTGATATAGCCGGGTTATCGAATCAAGTGTTGATTCGATAAGTCGATGCATTGGATGTTAGTCGGTTATTTGAGATATAACCGGATTATTAAGTCAAGTGCTGATTTAATAATTTGGTGTATAATTGTATATTTGATATGCTAATTTACACTAACTAACATTTGTTCACTTAAGGATTTTTCTCACATGTGCACAACTTTAATATATATGTGATATATATTAAAATGTGTTTTCTTTTTGTATCATGGTTGTTGATACAACATTCATGGGTGTATCAGACTTACACCATGCTATTTATTATGTTGGGTTTAATATTTAAAGTAATTACAAAATTAGTGGAAGATTAGAAAAATGCATGAAGCTTGTGGAAGCTTGTGGATGCATTGACTAAGTCCACTAAGTTTGTTTTTACTTTGGATATTTGTTAACCCAACCATTAGGATTAGCCATGGTTATGTCTCTACATGAGTTAGTATATGATACTCACTCACCCATGGTTAGCTCACTCACTTGATCATTATCTTTCTCATTTTTATTTCTTCATCTTCTTCCTTGAGCTAAAAAGCTCTCTAGGGTTTGATCCAAAGTGAGAAACATTGTGAGAAAATAAATTCTAAAGTGAACCCACTTCCTATTTCTCCATCCTCTACTATACTAGAACTTTAGTTTAGGGTGTTTGCTTCACTAATTTTCTAGTTAGTGAAGTAGTAGCTTGAGTTGGTATTCCCTCGACGTAGATCATCTTCGGCCTCGGAGACTTTAAGCAAGGACGCTTCTTTCGCCTCGTGAAGCCATGCAAGAGCCCGGGAGAACCATGATCGCAGCGAAGGGACTACAACAAGGAGCTTAAGAAGTGAAGGACCGATCTACAAAGGTTGTATTTCGTATTCACTTAGTCGCAAATATTATTTACTTGCATGTGTAACCCTAATAATCTAGCAAAGATCTTGTTTAGGGTTGTTCGGCACAGCTAAAATTTTAATCGGGCATGGTTGATGCCTTGTAGAACCTTGTTAGAGTGCCTAGTAACCCAACAGAATTAACTGAGGCTAAGGGTTTGGGTTGGGTTAAGAATGAGTCACTAGAAAATATCAACCATAATATCTTAGCTCAAAACAAAATAAATCATTCTAGAAGCATCAAGAAAGAACTAACCCAAATCAAACCCTAACCTTGTTTAATCTCCACTAAACATGTTGCATTAGTAATCATATCATGTTACTATATTATATATCACATATATAATATATATTTATAACAAAAGAAAATAATACAATTAACATATATCACATATATATCAATGTATTACCCGGTGAGAAAATGAAATAATAAAGCGAGCCAATATTAGATAATGTAATGCAATATATCATATATATTATTATACATTAAATTATCGAATTAACACTTGATCCGACAATCCGGCTATATCGAATATAACCGACTAATATATCATGTACCGATTCATCGAATCAACACTTGATCCGATGACCCGGCTCATATCAAAATATCGCGAGAATATAATACGGTATCTCATATCGCATTATCCTCGGTCCTGTACATATCACATATGTGCTCCTACTCCGTTTTGCCTGAGTCAAGAAACCTCTATGTAGGACTCTAAAGAATCGTCAATACGCCGGCAGTAGGTAATGATCATATCAAACACCCACAAGTTGCAAGCGGTCAGCTAAACGTAACAACCACCCAGGTATTGAGCAATCAGAAGATCAACAAGCAAGCCTGCACATTCTCCTGTGAATCCAATCAGTAACACTCCCGTACAGTCCGGTCTCTTCGTCTGATATGTTGCATATCTAGTCTAGGGGTGGTATACGTCAGACCCCAGTAACCGATAAGTCGTGTCGATGTGAGGCTCATAACAGGTCAAGAAAATACTGGTAACACTTACCAGTAAATCTCCATATCAGCCCTGGCCAGGGACTTCCAGTTATAGCCAATCGAACACAACACAACATCAACTCCCTATACCGGGAGAGACGAATCCCCTCCTATCGCTCATTGCCTCCATGTGATTCGGGACTGCACCCAAAAGCCACCGTTTTGCATGCCATCTTCGAAGTGGTAAGGTGGAAATCAAAGCACAGTGGGAATCACACAAGACTCTATGACGATCTCGGATCTATAGACTACCCTGTACCAGTGTCACCGGAGAACTGCCATCTGACGTGTGGTATATCACCATCTGGGAGTTCTCGGCGAGCCCGTCCATTATACCCAGTCTCCACTGAGCACCCATACACCATCTCTAATGGCATAACACCGATGGATATAGGATCATCCATCGCCCATCATATGGGTCAAGATGCGTATACGCTAGTCTACTCTGGTGTGTCGATGCCCTGTCTCGACACACCCTCGACTAGGAACAGTTATAGGATGTACTCATCGACTACCGTGGCCTCACTAGTATGATCTCATCATAGTCCCAGTAGTCGAGTACAGATCCTAAGGGCTTTATCAACATGTGAGAGTAAGACAGTAAACTAATATAAGTCAACATATTAAGATAAAGGAAAACCAAATAGCATACTATCATGAAGAGCAAGAAAGTCCTCTCTATATATATCCAAGCATCCATTATAATATACATCATATGTACAATAATGGCCTCTAGGGCATATACATAACTAACAATCTCCCACTTGCACTAAGGCCAGCTGCTGTAGTATCTCATACCTAGCATCCCGAATAATCTCTTAAACTGTATCTGGAGAATGGCCTTCGTGAGTGGATCCGCAGTGTTGTCCTTCGTATCTACTCTCCTGACCTTGATCTCCCGGCGATCAACTATCTCCCTGATCAGGTGATACCGCCTCAGAATATGTCTGTACTTTTGATGGGACCTAGGTTCCTTGGCCAAAGCCAAAGCTCCATTGTTATCGCAATACTGAGGTATTGGATTTTCAATGGATGGAACCACACTAAGTTCAGTAATGAACTTCTTTATCCAGACAGCCTCTTTGGCAGCATCGTTGGCAGCGATGTATTCAGCCTCCATCGTCGAGTCTGCAACGGTATCCTGTTTGGAACTCTTCCAACAAACCGCCCCTCCATTGAGGGTAAAAAAAAATCCCGAGTGCGACTTAGAGTCGTCCTTATCACTTTGGAAGCTGGAATCGGTAAAGGACTCTACCTGGAGTTCTCTGTTACCATACACCAAGAACATCTCTTTAGTCCTTCGTAAGTACTTGAGAATGTTCTTCACAGTTGTCCAGTGACTCTCTCCAGGATCTGCTTGATACCAACTCACTACACTTAGTGAGTATGCAACATCGGGTCTGGTACATAGCATCGCATACATGATAGATCCTACTGCCGAAGCATAGGGTATCCCTTGCTTGCGAGCTCTCTCCAAATCAGTCTTGGGAGACATCTCTTTGGAGAGAGTGAGTCCAGAGATCGTGGGTTGGTTCCCACGCTTGGATTCTTCCATACTAAACCTCTTTAGTAAGGTGTCAATGTACCTGGATTGGGACAATCCCAATATCCGTTTAGATCTATCTCTATAGATCATAATTCCCAATATGCAGGAGGCATCACCTAGATCTTTCATTGAGAATCTTTGTGATAAGAAGAGCTTGACTGATTGCAGCATAAGAACATCATTTCCTATCAAGAGTATGTCATCGACGTACAATATGAGAAAGACTACCTTACTCTCTGCAACCTTCTTATAGATACAAGGTTCATCTATATTTTTGATGAAGTCAAACTCTTTGACTACAACATCAAAACAGATGTTCCAACTCGGCGATACTTGCTTTAACTCATAAATGGATTTAAGAAGCTTGCACACCTTTCCGCTGCTCCCACTATCTATGAAGCCTTCTGGCTGAGTCATGTACACGCACTCTTCTAAATCACCGTTTGAAAGGCTGTCTTAACATCCATTTACCAGATTTCGTAGTCATGGTATGCAGCAATGGCAAGTAAGATCCGGATGGACTTAAGCATAGCCACTGGAGAAAAGGTTTCGTCATAATCCACACCTGGTCGTTGACGAAAACCCTTTGCAACAAGTCTAGCTTTGAAAGTCTCAACTTTTCCATCTACACCAATTTTCTTTTTAAAGATCCACTTGGTCCCAATGGGTTTTACCGCTTCAAGAGCATTTTCCAAAGTCCATACTTTGTTGGTGTACATGGATTCCATCTCAGATCGCATTGCGTCCAGCCATTTCACAGAGTCACCACTCATGTTGGCCTGCTCGAAACTAGTCGGGTCATCATCTTCCATGATGCAATCTTCGCTTCCACCATCAATGAGAAAACCGTAGTATCTCTCAGATGGATGAGAAACACTGCTAGATCGGCGGAGAGGCTGTGGTTCGTCGGGTACTACTGAATCCTCTGGTTCCAATAAATCATCAGTTGTAGTTTGCGGTGCTGGAACCTCTTCCAGCTCTACCTCATCGCCACTAATTTCTTTTGCAAGAAATTCCTTTTCGAAAAAGATGGCATGTTGAGCAACAAACACCTTTTGTTGTTCACTGTGGTAGAATAGATATCCATACGAATTGCTTGGATATCCTACAAACTTACAAAGAACTGATCGTGCTTCGAGCTTGTCCGGATTTTGCTTTTTAACATAGGCCGGACAACCCCATATCTTAACTCTTTTAAGAGATAGTCTCTTTCCATTCCATATCTCATATGGAGTTGTAGGCACAGAATTGGTTGGAACTCTATTCAATAGATATATGGCTATCTCCAGCGCATACCGCCAGAAGGAAATAGGTAACTCAGTTGTACTCATCATAGAGCACACCATATCTAATAGGGTGCGATTCCTCCACTCCGATACACCATTTTGTTGTGGTGTATAAGGAGGAGTAAGCTGAGAGAGAATCCCATTCTCTTTTAGATAATCTAGGAACTCATTGCTCAAGTATTCTCCTCCTCGATCAGATCGAAGAATCTTAATACTTTTGCCCGTTTGGTTCTTTACTTCGTGCTTATATTCTCTGAATTTCTCAAAAGCTTCAGACTTGTGTTTCATCAGGAACACATGTCCGAATCTTGAGAGATCGTCAATGAATGTAATGAAGTAGGAAGAACCGTTCCTGGCATGTGTAGACATGGGACCGCATACATCACTATGTACCAGCCCTAAGAGTTCGATAACTCTTTCTCCGTGTCCACTAAACGGAGTTTTGGTCATTTTGCCTTTGAGACATGAATGGCAAGTTTCATAAGATGATAATTCGAACGGATTCAAATAACCATCCTTATGTAACTTAGCTAGTCGTGTCGCATTGATATGACCAAGTCTACAATGCCACAAGAAAGATTCGTTCATTTCTGAACTTTTCCTTTTGTGTGTGTTTTGTATATTAAGGACTGTATTTTGATTGAGAATGAATATGCCATTATGTAACGAGCCTGATCCAATCAACTTTTGATCTAGGAAGATGTTCATAACATTATCCTGTACTACAAAATTATATCCTACTTTACTTAATAAAGAAACTGATATAATGTTGCACATCATGTTCGGTATATAATAGCACTCATTCAGAATCAGTGTATTACTACTTGGTAATACAAGGTGATATTCGCGAACTGCTTTGGCTGCAATACTTGCACCATTCCCTACTTGTGTGGAATGATCACCATTTCCCAGTTCTCTACCTTTACGTAGCCCACGTAATAATTTACATATGTGGGATCCTGATCCGGTATCTAATACCCCGGCCGTAGGGTGAACTGAGAAACAGTTCTCAATAACTAACACACCCGAAGAAGATGCATCAGCATGGATGTTCTTTGTTTGGGCGGCATGAGAATCCAGATATTCTTCTGTTTCCTGTTCAGTCTTATAACTCTTATAAGAAAGAACGGGACCTGATCAGTCGAAAATACTGCATTTTTAACACGGCAATTTCCCTATCAATTGCATTCATCTAGAAGTGTTCGGTATTCATATAGCACATATTAGCAAAACAGTCATAAAATACCAGATTTCATGTATTATACTCTAAAACCGGCATTTCAAGGGAAATTGACTGTATTTCAAAACATTGCATCATTCTTGTGTAGCGCAACTTGTGTTTTGAAGTCTGTGCAGGAAATTATAGAAGAACGGTCAAATTTACATAACAGTGCTACTAAAGAATACGCCAACTCAAGAATTTGGAATCTGGCAATAATCTAAAAGGCATTCAGGGATTCAACATATCAGAAAAACACCAACATGACATCATAAATCAACATGTGAAGTATGAAGCCATAAGGAATCCAAGTGGCCGCGGAACCGCGGCCGGAGCCGCCTTGCACCGCGGTTCCGCGGCAGCCATGCCACGTCACCACTCCCTCTCTACTGCATAACTCCTATCTCAGCTCCTACATCTCAGCAAGATACTACATTCTCCAGATTACTCCAGAACTTTCTGCCAGATCAGCAGCCCTTGGGTTCTAAACTAATGATGTCTTAGCTTCCTCAACAAGCTTCACCTTAACTATATTAAGAACCTAGAACCTTCTCCCTAACCTCCTAGGTTAAGGTAAAAGCTAAGCTCCTAACTAACTACTTCTAGAAGCCTCTCCCTATAAAAAACTTTTGGAGGGAAATTCAAATTCAAAATCCTAGATCTAGGGTTTTGGAAACCTATAAAAAGGACCCTAGGCCTCTCCTCAAAAGTTTGTTGAAAGATAATCAATCTTTAGTTCTTCATCTTCCCACAAGTTTAGTGACAAAACTTGCCACTCCAAACCCTAACCCTAATCCAATCAAGAAATCAAATTCAAGATCCTTTGAGTTCTAGCAAAGCAAGTCTTCAACCATCCTTTAGAAGCGAAGCCGGACTTCAACGGAGCACAAGATCCAAGCCGATCCAAGACTCAAGGAGCCGATGCAACGCTAGATTCGACAATCTTGTTCTTTCTTAAATTCTTGTAGTCTTGAGCAATGTGTAACAATTTGTGGAATAAATAAAGGTGAAGATTCTTTTAACTTGCTTATATTTCAATTCGAGCATTATGATTCATCTTCGATTCTTGAATGTATTCTTTGTGATGATGCTTGAATAAAACTCCGTTCGGGGAGGAGTCGAAACGATTGTAGAATGATGATGTTGACGAATCTTTAAATGTTTTCTTAAGTCCTATAACAATGGTAAATTCTTGAAAATTGAATGATCGATGATCTAGATCGATGCGAAATGTGTTCTTGATTCTTTTCGCACGATCTAGAGATCAACGATCAATCATTCGATTTCCTAGAAGTTATCTTGTGAATGCAATTCATCGAAAGGACAAAGGATAGGATGAAGAAACCCTAATTCTTCGCAAGATCCTTGATCCTCGATAAAACGACATCGATTTAGCATCAATCCGTTAATGGATAAGAAACGGTAATTTCTAGTCTTCTTCACATCTACGATCTGATCGATTCCTACGAGCTTTACTTCAAATCTTGAAACTTAAATCGATTGGAATTATATCAATTCTTGATTCTTGATGTTTAACGTTTTCTTGATTCTTGATTAGATTAGTAGATTCTTGAAATTCATCGATATAAATCTTGAATCATTTTTGCTTTTCTTTTCTATTAAATTTTCAATTCAAACAAAACAAAATACGAACGAATCACACAATCCCTGTGGACGATCCGCACTTACTAACGCGCTACATTCGACACCGTTATTGATTGCGGTCAAAATATTTTTGGTTGTGATTTCTATACATTTTCCAACTACACAATCGGAAATCGTTTCAATCAGGACCAACGTTCCCCTGCTTAGTATAATAAGCGGGTTCAGTCAATACATCCATATTATTATCTTGATTATGGCCTGATATGGTCGCTACCTGGAGAGAGAGAGAAGAAAACACTTTAGCATATGCTCTTGCAAGATTAGATTGGTTATTATCTTATCTAATCAGGATGTCTCCCACTGTTTTTATCAAATCTTCCTTCAAACCCTAAAAGGTAAGATTAGCCGGGATTAATTACACCCTACAATTTCGTCAATCTTTCTGCCAAATCAATGTCGGTACTTGAGGGAGGTTCCCCGTGCTTTCATACGGACCTAATTAAAATAAACCTCGTTTTCCCAGAGGCATAACCCCGTTAACACTTTTCTAGACACCTACTTGATCGGCTAATTGCCTTTTGTAAAATTCTCCCAGGAGTAACTCTTACTCGCAGTGGATATCGGGATCCAACTTGTTAGTGTATATGCCCTAGGGGCCATTATTGTATCATACTTGTATGTATATTACTTAATGAAACCTTGGGATATTCACAGTTGTATATACAGTCTTGCTAAAAATGGTAGTATTCTACTTGGTTTGTGTCTACTTTAATATGAGCATTTGTTTCTTGTAACGTATCACTTATACATATTAGTAGAGCCCATAGGATCTTTGCTTGATTACCAGCGTTGTGATGGCAGTCACACTAGTGGGGGCTGGGTAGTCTATAAGCAACATCCTATACTTGTCCCTAGTCATAGGATTATCGAGACAGGGCATCGATATTCCGGAGTAGACTAAGTGTGTACGCTTCTCATCCCAGTTAGTGAGATGGTATGTCCCACAGCCATCAGTACGTCGTACTGAAGATAGTATACAGGTGCTCGTTAGGTTACGGGTACACCGGACAGGACTCGCAGGGGAACTGTTGGTTGGTATTATACCAATCGTCAGTTAAGAGTTCCCAGGTGACATGAGTACAACATAGTCCACAGACTTGACACTGCTACTTCGCCTCGAGTGTGTCCCACTGTTCTTAAATTGCTACCCTACCACGGCTCAAAGGAGTCGTGCAAACAGGTAGCAGTTGGGTGCAGTCCCGATCACTTGGAGGCGGTGGCGGTTAGAAAGGATTCGTCTCTCCCGGTATTGGGAGTTGATATCGCGCTGTGTCAGAGAGCCATTACTCAAAGTCCCTGGCCAGGGCAAGCGAGATTTACAGGTAGGTTCCAGTAGTTTCTCAGGGTGTAATGGGCTACGCTCCGACACGACTTATACCGCTATTAGGGGACTGACGCTTGCCGCCCCCTAGGCTAGATATGCGATAGTCTTAGACGAACAGATCGGACTGTACGGAGATTGTCACATCAGGCTCAGTAGTAGTTCGGATGGGTTTCCTCATCGGCCTTCTTATCGACATCTACCTGGGGACCGTTACGTACAGCTAGTGCCGCTTGCAATCTGTGATTAAACCTACTACCAGCGTAGTGTTGAGTCTTTAGAGTCCCACACAGAGAGTTTCCCTGCTCCAGGCGAAACGATATAGAGGTCGTATGGTTTTACGACAAGAGTTTGGACGCATACGTGTTTAAACGCACGTACGACGTTCGGACAGTTTTTACTAGCCGGCTTTGGTTTAAGCCAGATTCTAGTATCAGGTTATTGGATTTATACAGTCTAAATTTTTCCCGTGTTTTCACGGATTGGAGGGGCGTTCTCATAATTTTCCGGGAAGCTTCTAGAAGCATGGTGACTTGGGGGTTAAGGTGGCATAAGCATTTATTGCTTAATGACTCATTTGTGTGATTCATCCATGGAGTTAATGCTTCATTTATTGAGCTAATGACTCATGAGATGAATCACACAAGGTGAATGCATCAACCATGATGATTAATCATATATATTATTTATTTGATAAATTGTTATGGTTGATATATTCTAATGAGTTCATTTTTCAATATCATTCTCATCATCACCTTCTCTCTCCTCAAGCTCTCTCATTCTTGAAACCCTAACCCTAACCTCTCATGTGTTGAGATCAAGGGTTAGCTAGACTAATACATCCATAACCTCATTCTATATCCCCTAGGTAGCTTAGATTAGCACTTTGAGCAACCTAGTTATCTCAAGTTAGAGATCAAGCTTGGCGTAGGAGCTCTCGGGTGGATCGTCTTTCACTCGAGGAGGTCGTTGAGGTGCCGATGTTCCAAGGAGCTTACGAGGAGTGGAGGACAGCGATGAAGACCTGAAGAACAAGTAACGTGAGGTATAGCTTCAAATCCAAGTAGTTAAACCTCTCGTAGTTTGCTAGTAACGGTTTAGATACGATTCATGCGCTCAAGTCCGTGTTACGAAGCTTTGATAATCGTTTTTCATATATTCCGCCTCCCCGCAAGTTCGTGGGGTGCGTGACATCGACTTACAGTAGTATCAGAGCCAACTAAACCATTACTAGTTTGTTATCAACTAATTAGAAGTTCGATCGACGGAAAACACAAAAACGAAACCCCGGAACCCTAACAGTTTTTATTAATTTTAAACATGTCTAAAAAATTATTTGATATGCCTTAAAATTCACAGCAGGGAAATATAAGAATAGTGGGAAAATACGAGCCCCTAACTCGGCAAGAAGGCCACGGATCCGCGGCAAGAAGGTGCTTGTGGCCGCGGATCCGCCGCCGAGTCAACCCCGAGTTGACTCGGATTTGCACAGTAATTCATATTGTTTGGAGTTTTGCTTTCCTGTATATTCTATTTCTGCCCAGGTTACTTCAGTGCTGGTTTGCCTTTGGGGTAGACACGGAAAAAGGTTGTTGATCGATGTTCTAAGTTATTTGCTAATTGGGATTTTTATCTGTAATGTTTAATGTGTTCGTAAACCTCCCCTAACTGCTAATATGTCGGTTGGCAGGGGGTTACACATTTCTGTAATGTTTACTGTATATGGACTTGATTGGATTGTTGTGATGATTAGCCAGGGTTTGAGATGGGTTTAATATTCATTCATTCGATGTAAATGTAATATGATGTAATATTCTTTTGCGGGGCACATCCAGGTTGCGGTTGTAGCCATCGTTGTATTATTTCCTTTTTACTGTTTTTGCTCCTAGGATAGACCCAAGGTGGGGTGCACAAACTACCGAGTACTTTGAAGTGTTTAGTGGCCTACTCACTTTGTTGAGGGAGACTACTTCACTTCGGGTACTTGGCGGGTAGTTTGCCGTACCCATAGGGGTCTAGGGTGGGGTAATGGATATTCATCACAACTGTGTAATCCTTCTTTTGTCGCAGGCTCAAAGCAAACGTGGATTGCTAATATATCCAATAAAGTTCATCAGAGATCTGGAATGCTTATTATTGCGTCTGACGAATGTACAATATCTATATATAAGAGCTATTAGACGTCACTTATGTTTTACACCCGCGCTAGCCCAGCCCCCGCTCTGTCATTAGTTAAGTAACCTAACGGGTGATGATGGGACCCCGTGGCGAATGCGGATGGCATAAGAGGACGTGGTATTTTTGTTGTTTTCTGCAATGATAGGATAAATGATGGGACGCATTATTATAATGCAAAGAAAATAAACCAAAGTTTAATCGTTGGAACAAATTTAAAAGAAACCACTCGGTTATTTTAAAAAGGATCAGAATTTTTAAATTGCGGAGTTTTAACCACTCCTTTTAAAATGTATCAGGTTCCTTCGATTATATCAAGTTCACTACGTTCACGGTTTTGCCAAAACCATTCGTCGCCCTCCATCATTTCATTTGGGTATTCAGTAGTATTCAAGCTACGCATTTGACCAACGCCAGGGCATAGTGTTTGGTAGCTGCTGGGTATTTCATTTGTTGCATAGATAAATGTGTTAGTTTGGGACGGTCGTATTATCATTTGGCCAACGTCAGGGATATGTACGGATGGGTTCAAATTAACAAGGACAATGATGGGTAGAACTTGACATGTGACTTATGACATTTTGACCAACGCCAAGGTCATAAGAGCATGGGTAAAAATTTATATCGAGAATTTCTAAAGAAACTGAAATTTGCAGAGAGATGCATACCATTTTGGAGTTTGATGAATGTTGATAGGATTCCATCAACATTATCTACGATGATATTTTGGATCCCGATCCTACTGTGAGTATATACTACTTATCAGGAGATTCGTCACTTAACGATCAATGCTATAAACTAAGTAGGTGCCAAGAAAGGTGTCAGCGGGGTTACGCACCCAGAGAAAAGAGATTATTTAATTAAGGAACTTCGCGAAAGCGTTGGAAAACCTCCTTCGAAGTATCGACACTGACCTGGCTGAACGGTTAAGCAAGAATTGTACGTGAGAACAGTCCTGGCTAATTCTTCTTTTATGGTTTGAGGAGGGATTCGAGAAATAGTGGGAGCCATCTTATTTAGATAAATTAAAAACCACTCTAAACTTGCAAAAGCATCATGCTAAAAGTGTTTTCTTCTCTCTCTCTTAATTGCAGCGACCATGTGACCACGACTAGGTTACATCTAGATAACAAATTGACTGATTCTGAATTATATGACTGGCAAAGGTCTGTCCAGATGTCCATTGCCTATGACAAGCTGGACCACCCTATTACTACTCAAGATCCCGCCGTCCCAGGTCCAGTTTCCACCGTCACGGATATGGATATCCGCCAGACAAGGGAAAAGGATAAAGCAAAAGCGAAATGCCTCGTGTTAGCTTCAGTTGATGGTGTATAACAGAAGCAGCACGAGAAGATGGACTCAGTTTCCATCTTTCTCCATAACAAAGATTTATATGGAGAGCAATCTCATATCGCAATATATGAGACCTCGAACGAATTAATTCAAGCGAGGCTGACTTTCGGGTCATCTGTAGGGGACAACGTCCTTGCAATGACTGGTTGTATAGATGAGCTCCAGGACCTGGAGACCACGTTGGGAAAAGAGTCAGATACTGACTTGATTCTACAGTCTCTGTCTTCTACCCTGAAGGAAACCAGGGAAGAAGAAAGAAAGAGAAGGGAAAAAGTTTCGGCACTGAATGTAGTAAAAGAGGAACGTTCCTATTGTTATAGGACTGGGCATTGGCAGAAAGATTGCAGGGCTTTACAAGCCAGTAGCCAGGATACGAAGCATGTTGTGGCTTCAGCCTCAATTGTATTTGTTATTGAGAACTGTTTGTCAATTAACTCTACTTCTTGGGTACTACATCCGGAGCAGGATCTCATATCTGTAATTCAATACATGCTTTGAGAAACCGTAGAGTTATAAAGGTAGGTGATTGGTCTCTCAGAGTTGCAAAAGGAATAAGCGTGGACGCTGAATTCGTGGGAGAATATCGCCTAGGTTTGAAAAGTGGGCATATATTGATTCTACGTAACTGTTTGTATGTACCTAGTATGACTTGTAATATCATATCAGTGTCCTCACTTTTGAGAGAGGGATATGATTTTACATTCGTAAGAGATATAGTTAACATCCACCGAAATCAAGTTTTGATTGGGTCCGGTACATTAGATAACGGTATATACGTATTAAGTCAAGCTCAGGTTTTCAATGTCCAGAACACACTTACAAGAAAGTCACCAGAAATAAATCAGGCTTTCTTATGGCATTGTAGACTAGGTCACATCAATGAGAGAAGGTTGACTAAGTTACATAGAGAAGGATATTTGAATCCGTTCGAATATCAATCTTATGCTACTTGTGAATCTTGTCTCATAGGAAAGATGAAAAATACTTCGTTCACTGGACATGAAGTAAGAGCAAGCGAGCTCTTGGGACTCGTACACAGTGACGTGTGCAGTCCAATGTCTACATATGCGCGAGGTGGTTATTCCTACTTCATTACTTTTACGGATGATTTCTCTAGGTATGGATATGTCTTCTTAATGAAGCATAAATCCGAGGCCTTTGAGAAATTCCAAGAATACAAGAATGAAGTGGAAAAACAAATAGGAAAGAGTATAAAGACACTGAGATCTGATCGAGGTGATGAATACTTAAGTGCCGAGTTCCTGGGTTACTTAAAAGAGAGTGGAATTCTCTCTCAGCTTACTCCTCCATACACGCCACAACATAACGGTGTATCCGAAAGGAGGAATCGAATCCTATTGGATATGGTTCGTTCCATGATGAGTAACGCTGAGTTACCGCGATCATTCTGGGGATATGCGCTAGAATCAGCGGCATATCTTCTGAACAGGGTTCCTACCAAGACAGTGCCTACCACCCTATATCAGATGTGGAGTGGGAAAAAACCCTATCTTCAGTATCTGAAGATTTGGGGAAGTCCGGTTTTTGTTAAAAAACAGCATGGGGACAAGCTCGAGGCACGATCAGTACTGTGTAAGTTTGTGGGATATCCAAAGAACTCCAAGGGTATCTATTCTATTACGCAGAGGAACAAAAGGTTTTTGTTTCTCGTAATGCCCATTTTTTAGAACAACGAGTTTTAGAAAAGGATACAAGTGGGAGCGAAATAGAACTGGAAGAAATTCCAGAACAACAAACTACAACTGAAAGTTTGGTAGAACCAGTAGTTCAAGAAGAACAGGACATTCCCGCACCCCTCCGCAGGAGTAGTAGGCCGTCTCATCCGCCTGAGAGATACTACAGTTTTCTCATAGATGGGGATAGAGAGGATTGTGTCATTGATGAAGATGACCCTACTAGCTTCCAGCAAGCCATTCAGAGCGGTGACTCAGTAAAATGGCTGGATGTAATGCGGACCGAAATGGAGTCCATGTACACTAACAAAGTATGGACTTTGCTCCAGATGGGGTAAAACCCGTAGGATGCAAATGGATCTTCAAAAAGAAGATTGGTGTAGATAGACAGGTTTAAACCTATAAGGCTAGACGTGTTGCAAAGGGTTTCCGTCAAAGACCTGGTTTGGACTATGACGAAACCTTTTCTCCAGTGGCTATACTTAAATCCATTCGGGTCCTTCTTGCTATTGCTGCCTTCCACGATAATGAAATCTGGCAGATAGACGTAAAGACGGCTTTTCTAAATGGTAATTTGGAAGAGAGCGTCTATATGGATCAGCCAGAGGGATTCATTCAGAGTGGGAGCAGCGGTAAAGTATGCAAGTTGCTTAAGTCCATTTATGGACTAAAGCAAGCATCGCGGAGTTGGAACATCTGTTTTGATGATGCTGTCAAAGAATTTGACTTTATCAAAAATCCAGATGAACCATGCATATACAGTAAGATTGTAGGGAGAGCTATAGTATTCCTCGTCTTGTACGTGGATGACATTCTCCTAATAAGAAATGATATTCCAATGTTACAGTCAGTCAAAAGATTCTTATCACAGAAATTCTCCATGAAAGACCTGGGTGATGCCACCTACATTCTGGGGATCCGGATCTATCGTGATAGATCAAAAATGATGTTGGGACTTTCGCAGTCCAGGTACATAGACACCATAGTGAAGAGATTCAGTATGGATGATTCTAAGCGCGGTAACCTACCGGCTTGTCACGGAATCACCCTCTCCAAAGAGATGTCTCCCATGACTGATTTGGAAAGGGATCGCATGTCGATTATACCCTACGCTTCTGCGGTAGGCTCTATAATGTATGCGATGTTATGTACTAGACCAGGTGTAGCATACGCATTAAGCGTTGTAAGCCGGTATCAGGCAAACCCAGGGAAGTAGCACTGGATAGCAGTAAAGAACATTCTCAAGTACCTGAGGAGGACTCAGGAGATGTTCTTGGTGTATGGCGGAAAAGACCTCCAGATGGAGGCCTTTGCTGACTCCGGCTTCCAGAGTGACAAGGATGACTCCAAATCCATGTCGGGTTATGTCTTTACCCTCAATGGAGGGGCGGTCTGTTGGAACAGTTCCAAGCAGGAGACCGTTGCTGACTCAACAATGGAAGCGGAGTACATAACTGCTTGCGATGCCGCAAAAGAAGCTGTCTGGATGAAGAAGTTCCTCCCAGAACTTCAGGTGGTTCCTACCAGTGTTGGTCCAATACCTCTGTATTGTGACAACAACGGTGCTATAGCTTTAGCAAAGGAACACAGGTCCCAGTAGAAGTCCAGACACATCTTAAGGCGGTATCACATGATCAGGAAGATTGTAGATCGCCGGGAGATCAGGATAAAGAGAGTAGAGACGGAGAATAACATTGCTGATCCATTCACAAAGGCCATTCCTCATACGCAGTTCGAGAGGCTATTCGAGATGATAGGTCTATGATATGCCCGCTCATGGCCCTAGTGCAAGTGGAAGATTGTTAGTGTATATGCCCTAGGGGCCATTATTGTATCATACTTGTATGTATATTACTTAAAGGAAGCTTGGGATATTCACAGTTGTATATACATTCTTGCTAAAAATGGTAGTATGCTACTTGGTTAGTGTCTATTTTAATATGAGCATATGTTTCTTGTAACGTATCACTTATACATATTAGTAGAGCCCATAGGATCTTTGTTTGATTACCAGCGTTGTGATGGCAGTCACAATAGTGGGGGCTGGGTAGTCTATAAGCAACATCCGATACTTGTCCCTAGTCGTAGGATTATCGAGATAGGGCATCGATATTCCGGAGTAGACTACGTGTGTACGCTTCTCATCCCAGTTGGGGAGATGGTCTGTCCCACAGCCATCCGTACGTCGTACTGGAGATAGTATACAGGTCCTCGTTAGGTTACGGGTACACCGGACAGGACTCTCAGGGGAACTGTTGGTTGGTATTATACCAATCATCAGTTAATAGTTCCCAGGTAACATGAGTACAGCATAGTCCGCAGACTTGACGCTGCTACTTCGCCTCGAGTGTGTCCCACTGTTCTTAGATTGCTACCCTACCATGGCTCAAAGGTGTTAGTTATATGTATGCCCTAGAGGCCATTACTATACATAGGATGTATATTGTAGTGGATGCTTGGACATATATAGGGATGAATTTCTTGCTCGATATGATAGTATGCTTCTGGTTACTCTTTACCTTAACGTGTACACTGATTGTCTCTCTGTTACATGTTGGTAAAGCCCTTAGGATGTGTACTTGACTACCTGGACTATGATGCGGATCATACTAGTGGGGACGTGGTAGTCCATAAGTACATCCTTCAAAGTCCCTAGTCGTGGGTGTATCGAGACGGGGCATCGATATACCAGAGTAGACTACCGTGTAGCTTCTCGACCCATATAGATAGGCGATGGATGATACTATATCCATTGGTATTTGACATCAGAGATGATGTACGGGTGCTCAGTGGAGACTGGGTACACTGGACGAACTCGCCGAGAACTCCCAGATGGTATTATACCTTACGTTAGATGGCAGTTCTCTGGTGACACTGGTGCAGGTTAGTCTGTAGACCCGAGATCGTCATAGAGTCTTGTGTGATTCCCACTGTGCTTTCATTTCCACCTTACCACGTCCAAGAGGGAGTGCAAAACGGTGGTTATTGGGTACAGTCCCGAGTCAAATGGAGGCAATGAGCGATAGGAGGGGTTTCGTCTCTCCCGGTAAGGGAGTTGATGTTGTGCTGTGCTCGATTGGCTATAACAGGAAGTCCTTGGCCAAGGCTGCTTTAGGGATTTACTGGTAAGTGTTACCAGTAGTTTCTCGACCCATTATCAGCCTCATATCGACACGACTTATCGAGTTATTGGGTCTGACGTTTACCACCCCTAGACGAGATATGCGACATATCAGACGAACAGACCGGACTGTACGGTAACTGTTACTGGTTGGATTCACAGGAGTGTGAGCGGGCTTGCTCATTGATCTTCTGATCGCTCAATACCCGGGTGGCCGTTACGTTTAGCAGACCGCTTGAACCTTGTGGGTGTTTGATATGATCATCACCTACTGCCGGCGTATTGACGAGTTTTTAGAGTCCTACACAGGTGTTTCCTGGCTCAAGCGAAACGAAATAGGAGCGCATATGAGATATGTGCGGGACCGAGAATAATACTAGTATGTGATACTGTATTCTATTCTCGCGATTTGTGACATTAATCGGTTGTATGCGATATAGCCGGGTTATCGGATCAAGTGTTGATTCGATAAGTTGTTACTATTGATATTAGTCGGTTATATGCAATATGACCGGATCGTTAAATCAAGTGTTGATTTAATGATTTAATGTATAATTATATATTTGATATATTACTTTATATTAACTAGTATTGGGTCACTTAAGATTGATTTTCTCACTTGAATGTGCACATTGTTTATATGTGATATATGCAAGTGTACAAGTTTGTATCATGCTTGATGATACATACAAGTTGTGTGTATGAGAACTAAACCAAATCAAGGTTAAATTAGGGTTTACTATTTTCCTAGCAAATAACAAAAGAAATGAGACTTTGGTCAAAGTTATCAAGCTTCATGAAGCTTGATAAACATTGACAAAGTCAACTCTTTTGTCATTTGTTTAGGATATTAGTTAACCCGGCCTTTAACCTAATACTTTGGTTAATTCTCTACATGAGTTAAGCATGAGGGCTTAACTCAACCATGGTGCCATAATTAAAAGGATAAGTTTCATTTGGATTTTTATTCCATTGATTCTTTTTCTTCTTCTTCTTCATCATCAAGCTCCATAAAAGCTTGCTAGCTCCAATGGTGCCATGAGAAAAAGAGTGAGAAATCCAATTCTAAAGTGAACCCACTTCCTATTTCTTCATCCTCTACTACTTGCCATGTAGCATAGGGTGTTCTCTTCACAAAGTTTTTGACCAAGTGAAAGAATAGCTTGAGTTTGAGTCTCCCCGACGTAGATCATCTTCGGCCTCGAAGTCAACGACCTAGCCCGATTATTTCTCTGACGAAACCATCACTAGAGTCCAGGATTCCGATGATCGCAGCAGAGGGACATCAACACGGAGCTAAAGAAGTGGAGGACTGGATCTACAATGGTTGTAATCCTTTTCACTTACTAGTAAAGTTGTTTGCTAGCTAATAGTTTCGCCTATCCTCTAGTTAACGATCTATATTAGGGATTCTCGGCACCTAAAAATTTGAATTTGGCATGATAGATGCCTTGTGGAACCTCTTGAGTGTGCCTAGTAACCCTACAGTGGTATCAGAGCCTAACTAGAGCATTAGGCGATGTGTTTACGATGTTAAAACTCCGATCGAACCCCGACGTGTTAAAGTTAACCCCCTCTCTGGAAAATTTTTGAAATCTGGGATTTTTCTCAATTAAAAATGCCTAAAAAATTCAGCAGGGTTTTATTAGAATTACCATGAAAAACGGTCACCCAATACCTCCACATGGCCGCGGAACCGCGGCAACAAGCCACATTTGGCGGCGGTTCCGCGGCAATGTAAGGGTATTAGTGACGGCTTTTTGCACAGTAATACTTTCCTCTGTTGTTTCTATTTTCTGGGTATTTTTAACAGTGACTCAAGTGTTGAGTATTTTTGGGGTTTATTTTGTATTCGATGATTCGATCGGAATATTTAATTTCGTAATGTTTTCCGGATATTTAGAAAATATTAAAAAGTTCGATCCGATATCAATAACACACTTTTTCCCCGACCCGGAAAATTTCCAAGTGTTGGATTTTTCCGTTTGTTTAAAAACGTCTAGATCGTGCAAGTTACGCAATGGACCCTCTAAAAGACAACAAACCTTAACTCGATTATGTGACCGTCTTGAACTGCCCTTTGAAACTTAGGGTTTGGGGCAGTACGGCGTGCCACATGTGAGGCGTTGGCTTGACCCTTCTACGGCTGGACCATTGGTACTGTGGCATGTGATGGATGTTTTTAAACTCCCCTCAAGTGTTGAGAACCATTCGGGAAAACTTGGGTATTTGATCATACGATCGGAAAGTTTAACATTATCTATTTATCTGGAATGTGATACAATATTTGGAATTCACAAGAAGTTATGAGATAACTGTTTTAAATGTTATAAACGTAGCAGTTTAGTCTCGAATGATCGGTTGCCACGGAATTTTGATACGATCAAAAGTCCGTCGCAATCACGTAGCGTACGCGGATACTCGCCGGGTAAACTTAATAGACAGCCATGCCCCATAGCCCCGACCAAGTGACTATAGGAGAACCCCGTCGCCAAAAGCATCCGTTCGGGTGCTCGCGGCAACGGTGTTCTGCCTTAGTGCACTTCGTCGACGGCATCCGGGGGTGCGGCCGTCTACTAAAGTTTGCGACGAGCATTCGATCAGTTTATCGGGAATCTTGTTGAATTGCCCGACTAGATATTGAAAAGTGTTATCGATATAGAGACTAAAATGCGGAGTTTATAATTGTTAGGCATGCGATGTCTAAGGAGGTTGCGGATTCCAACTGTTGTAGTTTTATACTTTCTTTTCTGTGACCGTAAGTGTAATATGTGATATCGCCGGTTTCGTTGATATATGTCAACGACAATTGGGATGCGCACATTTGCTTACGTTGATGACATATGATGTTATGTGTTGCTGGATATGTTATATTGGATCGTCGCGTTTTGAATAGCCGGGGGTTTTATGTGAGATAAGAGTTTTTTATTTTCATTCATGTAAAATTTATTGTATGTAATATTCTTTTATTGGGACACTTCCGGGTTGAGGTTGATGTCACCATTTGTATATTATTTACTTTTCCGCACTAGGATAGACCCAAGGAGAAGGGCGCAAGTAACCTGGTTCTAGAGTCCAGTGGGAGACCAACTCGAGGAGTCGAGCCCGGGTCTCCTAACTCTAGAATTGGTAGGGTTGCTCTAGAATTGGTAGGGTTGCTTGCCGCTCTCGTAGGGGTCTTGGGCTGTGGGTTTGGCTATTCATCGCGACCGTGGAATCCGTGTTTTATAGAGGCTCAAAATAAAACACGGACGTCCTAGTATATCGAATGTTTCATATGTTTCTTCAGCTGCGATATCTGTGATGTGATCATTTGATGTTCTGTGATAAATACTGTATATAGTATATATGATATATTATATATACGTTACTTATGTTTTACACCCGCGCTAGCCCTGCCCCGCTCTGCCGTTAGTTACCTAACCTAACGGTGCACGAGGGGACATCGAGGCGAATGCGGATGGCATAAGTGTACGTCGTATTTATCTGTGATGGTTAGGTGTTTTAAATGATGGGACTTCATTAATATGATTAATGAAAGAAAAAGAAACCTAAAAGATGTTGTGGAATCGAATTTTCCAAAACAGGTAGATACGGTTCTTGTTTTGCATCGCGGTGTTCCTTGTAAAACATCCTGCACCTTATTCGATAATGAAAGGGCCGAGATCCCTTCACCGGGAGTGACCCCTTTAGCAATGACTGGCAGATGATACACCCCACAGTTTGTCTTTTGATTGCTTTTGGAGTTTTTGCTTTGCATAGTGATATATATGATATATCCTGCACCTTATTCGATGAGGAAAGGGCCGACGATCCCTTCACCGGGAGTGACCCCTTTAGCGAAACTAGAAAAGCCTCAAAAACACTCCATTTTAAAATCAATTGATTCTACAACGATATCAAGTTCATTACGCAATAGGTTTTCAGAAAAACCTGTCGTAGCCCTCCGTCATTTCAGATAAATCCTGCTTAGTATTCGTGCTGCGTTTGTTGACCTTGTCATGGCGCAGTGTGCGGTAGCTGACCAGTATTTATTTGTTTATGCATATGATGCAGATTGTTTTAGGGTAGTCGTATGGCCTTGTTGACCTTGTCAAGGGTCGTGCGAGTGGGTTTGATTCAATCAAGAAATGACGGGTTGAACTTGACTTGCGGTCTATGGTTTGTTGACCTTGTCAAGGTCATAGATCGTTCGGGGCAAAATTATCGGGAATTTCAAGTGTTGAAATTTGCAATGAGATTGCATACCTTCTATGAGATAGTTGGATCCCGATACCCACTGCGAGTAATTGTTACTCCTGGGAGATTTTTACACATTACAATTAGCCGATCAAGTAGGTGTCTAGAAAGGTGTCACGGGGTTATGCCTCTGGGAATACAAGGTTTACTTTAATTAGGTCCGTGCGAAAGCATGGGGAACCTCCCTCAAAGTACCGACACTGTCCTGGCTGAAAGATTGGCGAACTTGTAGCGTGTAATTAATCCCGGCTAGTCTTTCCTTTTAGGGTTTGAAGGAAGATTTGATAAAAACAGTGGGAGTCATCCTGATTAGATAAAATAATAACCAATCTAATCTTGCAAGAGCATACGCTGAGTGTTTTCTTCTCTCTCTCTCCAGGTAGCGACCATATCACGCCTTAATCAAGATAATAAAACAGATATATTGACTGAACCCGCTTGTTATACTGAGCTGGGGAACGTTGGTCCCGCTCCAACTTATAATTGATATAAGACAGAGAAGGAAATTGGGGATTACTAGAATTCCCGTGCTGCCCAAACGAAGAAAGTGCATGATGATGCATCATCTTCGGGTGTGTTCATTACCGAGAACTGTTTCTCAATAACCTCTACGTCCTAGTTATGTGATACCAGATCAGGATCCCGCATATGTAAACTATTACATGGGCTACAGATAGGTAGAGAACTGAGAACGGGTGATAAGTTTCATGAGACAGAAAACGGTGCAAGTGTTGCAGCCAAGTCTGTTGGTCACTGTCACCCTGTATTACCAGAATACATTGATTCTGAACGAATGTTGTTAGATACCGAACCTGATATACAAAATCATATCAGTATCTTTATTAGTAAAGAAATGATAAAATTTTGTATTGTTGGATAATGTTTTGAACATTTCCTATATCAAGAGTTGATCGGTTCAGGCACGTTATCTAAAAGCATTAACGTTCTAAATCAAACAACAGTTCTTAGTATACAGAACACACACAAGAGGAAGAGTTCTGAAATGAACGAATCCTTCTTGAGGCATTGTAGACTAGGTCATATCAATGCGACCCGACTAGCTAAAGTTACATTAAGATGCATATTTAAATTAATTTGAATTTACATCTTGTGAAACTTGCCAGTCATATCACAGAGATAAGATGACCATAGCTCTGTTTATTGGAAACAGAGAAAGAGTTAGTGAACTCTTGGGATGATACATATCAATGTATGAAGGTCCCCTGTCTACAAATGCCAAGACCGGTTCTTTGTACTTCATTAAATTCTCTGATGATCTCTCGAGATTCAGACATATGTTCCTATTAAAACACAAGTCCGAACCTTTTGAGATATTCACAGAATATAAGTTAGAAGTATAGAACCAAAAACGGGTATAAGTATTATGTCCTTGGATGTGATCAAGGAGGAGAATACTTGAGCACGGGATTCCTGGACTATTCTAAGAATGAGATTCTCTCTCAGCATTACTCCTCCGTATACACCTCAGCACCTTGGTGTATCGGGGTGGAGAAATCACACCCTATTGGATATGGTGTGCTCTATGATAAGTACTGCTAAGTTTCCTATTTTCTTTTAGGGAGTTATGCACTTATGAAGTTGCATACCTATTGAATAGGGTTCCAATCAAATCAGTTGCCTACTACTTCATATATGATATGGAAAGGGAAGAGCCCATATCTTAAGTTTGTTAAGATTTGGGGTTGTCCAGCCTATGTCTAAAAGCAAAATCCGGACAAGCTCGAGGCAAAATCAGATCTGTGGAAGTTTGTTGGATATCCCAAGCATACGCAAGGGAATATCTTCTACCTAACCAAGGAACAAAAATATTTTGTTTCTCAGCATGCCACCTTTGTTAAAGGGAATTTCTTGTGAAGAAATTATTAGTCATGAGGTGGAACTGGAAACAGTTCCAGCTATACAAACTGCAGCTGATGATTTGGTAGAACCAAAGGATTCAATAGCAACCAACGAACCTCAGCCTCTCCGCCGATCTAGTAGGTTTCCTCACCCACCTGAGAGATACTCCGGTTTCCCTATGACAGTGGGAGCGAGGATTGCATCATGGGATGATGACCTAACTAGTTTCGAGCTGGCCATCAGGAGTGGGACTCTGTAAGAATGGCTGGATGTTTATCGATCTGAGATGGAATCCTTTTACACCAACAAAGTATGGACTTTGGTTGCTTTATCTGAAGGGTTAAATCCCCATCAGGAGCAAGTATATCTTGAGAAGATTACTTGGTGTACATGGAAAAGTTGAGACATTCAAAGCTAGACTTGTTAAAAGTTTGCATCATTGACCAGCTATGGATTGTGATGAAACCTTTTCTAAGTACCTATGCTTAAGTCCATCCAGATCCTACTTGCCACGGCTACATACCATGACTACGATATCTGGCGGTTGGGTGTCATGACTGCTTTTCTAAATAAAGATTTAGAAGAGAGAGTCTATAAGTACACAGTCAGAGGGCTTCGTAGACAGTGGGAGCAGCGGAAACGTGTGCAAGATGTTTTATGTGATAAAGCAGGCATCACGGAGTTGGAACATCTGTTTTGATGTGGTAGTCAAAGAGTTTGACATCATCAAAATGGTAGATGAACCTTGTATATACAAAAAGGTAGTAGGGAGTATGGTGGTGATCCTCGCAGAGTACGTGGATGACATACTCTTGATAGGAAAGAAGTTTCCTATGCTACGCTCGGTCAATCTCCGCTTATCACAAGGATTCTCCAAATAGGATCAAAATGATACCTCCTAAATCCTTAGTTTGGATCTATGAGATAGATCTAAGTGGGCCTTAAGATCCTCACTAGCTATAGTGAGAAGGTATCAATTGATCCTGGGGAGAATCACAGGAAAGGTTCCAGAGTGATAAGGATGACTGAATGTCAGTCACAGGCATTGTCTTTACCCTCAGTATAGGGACGGTATGTTGGAAGAGTTCCAAGCTAGATACCATGGCATACTAGACGATAAAGGCTGGATACATCACTACCAAAGATGCTACCAAAGAGGAAGTCTGGATATATATTAGTTCATGATATGAACTTTGTTCCTTCCATTGTGTGACAATGGAGTTGTGGCTTATGCCAAGGAACGCCCGTCCCATCAGTGATCCAGATATATTCTTAGACAGTATCACCTGATCGTGGAGATGGTTGATCTCCAGGGGATCGAGATTAGGAGAGTAGACTCAGAGGACAACACGGCGGATCCACTCACAAAGGCATTTTCCCAGAGAGAGACTTTTATGGGATGGTTGAGTATGAGATACTACAACCACTGCTATCAGATGGCCCTAGTGCAAGTGGGAGATTGTTAGTTATATGTATGCCCTAGAGGCCATTACTATACATAGGATGTATATTGTAGTGGATGCTTGGATATATATAGGGATGAATTTCTTGCTCGATATGATAGTATGCTATCTGGTTACTCTTTACCTTAACGTGTACACTGATTGTCTCTCTGTTACATGTTTGTAAAGCCCTTAGGATGTGTACTTGACTACCTAGACTATGATGCGGATCATACTAGTGGGTACGTGGTAGTCCATAAGTACATCCTTCAAAGTCCCTAGTCGTGGGTGTATCGAGACGGGGCATCGATATACCAGAGTAGACTAGCGTGTAGCTTCTCGACCCATATAGATGGGCGATGGATGATCCCATATCCAGAAGTGTTTGACATCAGAGATGATGTACGGGTGCTCAGTGGAGACTGGGTACACTGGACGGACTCGCCGAGAACTCCCAGATGGTATTATACCTTATGTCAGATGGCAGTTCTCTGGTGACACTGGTGCAGGTTAGTCTGCAGACCCGAGATCGTCATAGAGTCTTGTGTGATTCCGACTGTGCTTTGATTTCCACCTTACCACGTCCAATAGGGCATGCAAAACGGTGGTTTTTGGGTACAGTCCCGAGTCACATGGAGGCAATGAGCGATGGGAGGGGTTTCGTCTCTCCCGGTATAGGGAGTTGATGTTGCGCTGTGTTTGATTGGCTATAACAGAAAGTCCTTGGCCAAGGCTGCTTTAGGGATTTACCGGTAAGTGTTACCAGTAGTTTCTCGACCCGTTATGAGCCTCATATCGACATGACTTATCGAGCTACTGGGGTCTGACGTTTACCACCCCAAGGCGAGATATGCGACATATCAGACGACGAGACCGGACTGTACGGTAAGTGTTACTGGTTGGATTCACAGGAGTGTGAGCGGGCTTGCTCGTTGATCTTCTGATCGCTCAATACCCGGGTGGCCGTTACGTTTAGCAGACCGCTTGCGGCTTGTAGGAGTTTGATATGATCATCACCTACTGCCGGCGTATTGACGAGTCTTTAGAGTCCTACACAGAGGTTTCCTGGCTCAAACGAAATAAAATAGGAGCGCATATGAGATATGTGCGAGACCGAGAATAATACCATTATGTGATACTGTATTCTATTCTCACGATTTGTGACATTAATCGGTTGTATGCGATATAGCCGGGTTATGGATCAAGTGTTGATTCGATAAGTTGTTACTATTGATATTAGTCGGTTATATGCAATATGACCGGATCGTTAAATCAAGTGTTGATTTAATGATTTAATGTATAATTATATATTTGATATATTACTTTATGTTAACTAGTATTGGTTCACTTAAGATTGATTTTCTCACTTGAATGTGCACATTGTTTATATGTGATATATGCAAGTGTACAAGTTTGTATCATGCTTGATGATACATACAAGTTGTGTGTATGAGAACTAAACCAAATCAAGGTTAAATTAGGGTTTACTATTTTCCTAGCAAATAACAAAAGAAATGAGACTTTGGTCAAAGTTATCAAGCTTCATGAAGCTTGATAAACATTGACAAAGTCAACTCTTTTGTCATTTGTTTAGGATATTAGTTAACCCGGCCTTTAACCTAATACTTTGGTTAATTCTCTACATGAGTTAAGCATGAGGGCTTAACTCAACCATGGTGCCATAATTAAAATGATAAGTTTCATTTGGATTTTTATTCCATTGATTCTTTTTCTTTTTCTTCTTCTTCTTCATCATCAAGCTCCACAAAAGCTTGCTAGCTCCAATGGTGCCATGAGAAAAAGAGTGAGAAATCCAATTCTAAAGTGAACCCACTTACTATTTCTTCATCCTCTACTACTTGCCATGTAGCATAGGGTGTTCTCTTCACAAAGTTTTTGACCAAGTGAAGGAATAGCTTGAGTTTGAGTCTCCCCGACGTAGATCATCTTCGGCCTCGAAGTCAACGACTTAGCCCGATTATTTCTCCGACGAAACTATCACTAGAGTCCAGGATTCCGATGATCGCAGCGGAGGGACGTCAACACGGAGCTAAAGAAGTGGAGGACCGGATCTACAAAGGTTGTAATCCCTTTCACTTACTAGTAAAGTTGTTTGCTAGCTAATAGTTTCGCCTATCCTCTAGTTAACGATCTATATTAGGGTTTCTCGGCACCTAAAAATTTGAATTTGGCATGATAGTTGCCTTGTGGAACCTCTTGAGTGTGCCTAGTAACCCTACAAAAGGAGTCGTGCAAACAGGTAGCAGTTGGGTGCAGTCCCGAAACTTGGAGACAGTGGCGGTTAGAAAGGATTCGTCTCTCCCGGTATTGGGAGTTGATATCGCGCTGTGTCAGAGAGCCATTACGCAAAGTCCCTGGCCAGGGCAAGCAAGATTTACTGGTAGGTTCCAGTAGTTTCTCAGGGTGTAATGGGCTACGCTCCGACACTACTTATACCGCTATTAGGGGACAGATGCTTGCCGCCCCTTAGGCTAGATATGCGATAGTCTTAAACGAACAGACCGGACTGTACAGAGATTGTCACATCAGGCTCAGTAGGAGTTCGGATGGGTTTCCTCATCGGCCTTCTTATCGACATCTACCTGGGGACCGTTACGTACAGCTAGTGCCGCTTGTGATCTGTGGTTAAACCTACTGCCAGCGTAGTGTCGAGTCTTTAGAGTCCCACACAGAGAGTTTTCCTGCTCCAGGCGAAACGATATAGTGTTCGAATGGTTTTACGACAAGGGTTTGGACGCATACGTGTTTAAATGCACGTACGACGTTCGGACAGTTTTTACTAGCCGACTTTGGTTTAAGCCAGATTCTAGTGTCAGATTATTGGATTAATACAGTCTAAAGTTTTTCCGTGTTTTCACGGATTGGAGGGGCGTTCTCGTAATTTTCCGGGAAGCTTCTAGAAGCATGGTGACTTGGGGGTTAAGGTGGCATAAGCATTTATTGCTTAATGACTCATTTGTGTGAGTCATCCATGGAGTTAATGCTTCATTTATTGAGCTAATGACTCATGAGATGAATCACACAAGGTGAATGCATCAACCATGATGATTAATCATATATATTATTTATTTGATAAATTGTTATGGTTGATATATTCTAATGAGTTCATTTTTCAATATCATTCTCATCATCACCTTTTCTCTCCTCAAGCTCTCTCATTCTTGAAACCCTAACCCTAACCTCTCATGTGTTGAGATCAAGGGTTAGCTAGACTAATACATCCATAACCTCACTCTATATCCCCTAGGTAGCTTAGATTAGCACTTTGAGCAACCTAGTTATCTCAAGTTAGAGATCAATCTTGGCGTAGGAGCTCTCGGGAGGATCGTCTTTGACTTGAGGAGGCCGTTGAGGTGATGATGTTCCAAGGAGCCTACGAGGAGTGGAGGACAGCGATGAATACCCGAAGGACAAGTAACGTGAGTTATAACTTCGAATCCGAGTAGTTAAACCTCTCGTTGTTTGCTAGTAACGATTTAGATACGATTCATGCGCTCAAGTCCGTGTTACGAAGCTTTGATAATCGTTTTTCATATATTCCGCCTCCCCACAAGTTCGTGGGGTGCGTGACATGGACTTACAGAACTATCTCATAGGAGGTATGCAATCTCATTGCAAATTTCAACACTTGAAATTCCCGATATTGCTTTTGCCCCTAGCAACTTTTGACCTTGGCTAAGGTCAACAAATCATAAGTGCTAGCCAAGTTCAACCCATCATTTCCCGATTGAATTAAACCCACCCGTACGACCCTTGGCTAAGGTCAACAAAGTCATACGACTACCCTAACTCAATCACATCTCATATTTTAGCAGATAAATACTAATTAGCTACCGTACACCACGCTTTGGCTAAGGTCAACAAACGCAGCACGAATACTAACTAGTCTCTATCTGAAATGACGGAGGGCTACGCAGGTTTTTCAGAAAACCATGAGCGTAATGAACTTGATTTCGTTGTAGAAACAAGTGATTTTGAAAAGGAGTGTTTTTTAGGCTTTTCTAGTTTCTCTAAAGAGGTCACTCCCGGTGAAGGGATCTCGGCTCTTTCCCCATCGAATAAGGTGCCGGGTATATCATATATACCGCTGTGCAAAGCAAGAACTATATAAGCTGTCAAAAACTGCGAGGTTGTAGCATCTGCCAGTTTAGCTAAAGAGGTCACTCCCGGTGAAGGGATCTCGGCTCTTTCCTCATCGAGTAAGGTGCAGGGTATATGATATATACCGCTATGTAAAGCAAAACTGTAGCTACCCTTTTTATAAAGTTTTGATTCTACAACATCTTTTAGGTTTCTTTTCTTTTATTAATCTCATTAATATATCCCATCAGCTTATGCTTCCTAAGCATCACAGAAGAATAGAAAGCAGTAATATTTATATTTCAGCATATATATAGTATAAGAATTCGTCTAAAGCAGTAATATGATCTCATCACAGAACATTGCAGCAGAAGAGCATATATGAAATATTGGATATACTAGGATGTCCGTGTTTTAATATGAGCCGGTATAAAACACGGATTCCACGGTCGCGATGAATAGCCAAACCCACATCCCTAGACCCCTACGAGAGCGGTAAGTAACACTGCCAATTCTAGGGTTAGGAGACCCGGTCTCGACTCCTCGAGATGGCCTCCCTCTGGACCCTAGAACCCGGTTACTTGTGCTCCCCATCTTGGGTCTACCTAATTCAAAAAAGTAAATAATATACACTGGTGACATCAACCTCATCCTAGAAGTGCCCCAATAAAAGAATATTACATACAAATGAATTTTACATGAATGAAAATAAAAACCCTCGTCTCACATAAAACCCCCCGGCTATTCAGAACACGATGATCCAATATAACATATCACAGCAACACATAATATCTCATATCATCAACGTAAGTAAGTATGCATACACTGATCGTCGTTGATGTATAGCAACGAAAACCGACAATACAACTACATACTACACTTACGGTCACAAAAAAGAATGTGTAAAACTACAACATTTGGAATCCACAATCACTTTAGACATCGTAAATCCGAAATATCACATACTTCGCATTTCATGCCTAACTATATGAATTCCACATATTATATCACATTCCGGATAAATAGACAGTATTAAACTTTCCGATCGAATAATCAAATACCCAAGATTTCCTAAATAGCTCAACACTTGAGCGGAGTTCAAAAAAATCCCAGAATATGTCATGTTAGTTATGTATATGTCCTAGAGGCCATTGTTGTACATATGATGTATATTATGATGGATGCTTAGATATATACAGAGAGGACTTTCTTGCTCGTCATGATAGTATGCTATTTGGTTTCACTTTATCTTAACATGTTGACTTGTATTGGTTTACTGTTTTTCTCTCACATGTTGATAAAGCCCTTAAGATCTGTACTCGACTACTGGGACTATGATGAGATCATACTAGTGGGGCCATGGTAGTCGATGAGTACATCCTATAACTGTTCCTAGTCGAGGGAATATCGAGACAGGGCATCGATACCCAGAGTAGACTAGCGTATACGCATCTTGACCCATATGATGGGCGATGGATGATCCCATATCCATCGGTGTTTGACATCAGAGATGGTGTACGGGTGCTCAGTAGAGACTGGGTACACTGGACTGACTCGCCGAGAACTCCCAGATGGTGATATACCACAGGTCAGATGGCAGTTCTCCGGTGACACTGGTACGGGGTAGTCTGTAGACCCGAGATCGTCATAGAGTCTTGTATGATTCCCACTGTGCTTTGATTTCCACCTTACCACGTCCAAGAGGGCGTGCAAAACGGTGGCTTTTGGGTACAGTCCCGAATCACATGGAGGCAATGAGCGATAGGAGGGGATTCGTCTCTCCCGGTATAGGGAGTTGATGTTGTGCTGTGTTCGATTGGCTATAACTGGAAGTCCCTGGCCAGGGCTGATATAGAGATTTACTGGTAAGTGTTACTAGTAGTTTCTCGACCCGTTATGAGCAACACATCGACACGACTTATCGGTTACTGGGGTCTGACGTTTACCACCCCTAGACTAGATATGCGACATATCAGACCAACAGACCGGACTGTACGGGAGTGTTACTGATTGGATTCACAGGAGAACGCACAGGATAGCTTGTTGATCTTCTGATCGCTCAATACCTGGGTGGCTGTTATGTTTAGCTGACCGCTTGCAGCTTGTGGGTGTTTGATATGATCATCACCTGCTACCGGCGTATTGACGATTCTTTAGAGTCCTAAACAGAGGTTTCTTGGCTCAGGCGAAACGGAGTAGAGGCACATATGTGATATGTGTAGGACCGAGGATAATACGATATGAGATACCGTATTATATTCTCGCGATATTTAGATATGAATCGGGACATCGGATCAAGTGTTGATTCGATGAATTGGTACACGATATATTAGTCGGTAATATTCAATATAGCCGGATCATCGAATCAAATGTTGATTCGATGATTTAATGTATACTAATATATATGATATATTGTATTACATTATCTAATATTGGCTCGCTTTATTATTTCATTTTCTCACTGGATGATACATTGATATATATGCGATATATGTTAATTGTATTATTTTCTTTTGTTGCAAATATATAATATATATGTGATATATATTATTGTGACATGATACGATTTATTATTAAACATGTTTAAGGATGATTAAATGGGATTAGGGTTTGATTAGGGTTAGCTTCTTCTTGCACCTTCTAGAAGCTTTGTTTTTGTCATGCTTAAGATATTATGGTTGATATTTTTACATGACTCATAACTTAACCTAACCAAACCCTAACTCTAGTTTATTCTCTACAAACTCTTAGCCACTCATCCTTGACCATGGTTGATATATCAATCATATACTTTTCTTTCTATTCATCACAAAAGGAATTATCATTTCCATTATCATCTTCTTCTCTCTTGATTTTGAGCTCACTAGAAATCCATGTTGTGATGATAAATTGTGAGAAAGTGAATTAAAAAGAAAGAATATATACTACTCTCTCATCCTCATCTCATCTAGCCCATGAGATTAGTGTGTTCATCTCTTTAGAGTAAGAAAGCTTGAGTTATTGAAACTTCGACGTAGATCATCGGAGATTTGGAACACTTCAAGCTAGCATGGATCGTTCGAGTCGTGGAGCCTCTCTTGAGTCCGGGAGATCGTGGATCGCGGCGAAGGGACTTCTACTCGGAGCTTGTGAAGCAAAGGAGCGGACTACAAAGGTTGTAATCCCTCACACTTAGCTTAAAAGTTGTAATCTTGTATGATTAACCCTAATTATCTAGCAAAGATCCTGTCTTTGGTTTGTTCGGCACATGTAAAATTTTATTCGTGCATGTTTGATGCGTTATGAACCTTCATAAGTGTGCCTAGGAACCCTACAGTGGTATCAGAGCCTAGCTAGAGTATTAGGCGATGTGTTTACGAAGTTAAAACTCCGATCGAACCCGTACCGACGAAAATAACCCCTTCTCTGGAAATTTTTCAAAATCTGGGATTTTTCTGAATTAAAAATATCTAAAAAAATCAGCAGGGAATTCTAAGAATTACCATGAAACACGGGCCCACAACTCCACTAAACCGCGGCGGAACCGCGGCGGAAACCTGCGTTCCGCGGCGGTTCTGCGGCGGAATTTTGGAATTGTGACACGTGGTTTTCATGGTAATATCCGTAGGTGCTTGTTGATGCTTCTGGGTATTTTTAAAAGTGATTCAAGTGTTGTTTAATCTGGGGTTTATTTTGTAATCGTAGATTCGATCGGAAAATTTAAATTCGTTATTATTTCCGGATATTTAGAAACTGTTAAACTGTTTGAACAGATATCTTTAACTCACTTTTTCCTGGCACGGAAAACTTTCAAGTGTTGAATTTTTATCGGGTTTAAATCTTTCAGAAAAATTGTACAAGTTAAGCGGTGGACCCTCTAGAAGACAACAAACCTTAACTCGATTTTGTGACCGTCTTGAACTGCCTTTTGAACCTTCGGGTTTTGGGGAGTACGGCGTGCCACACGTGAGGCGTTGGCTTGACCCTTCTACGGCTGGATCACTGGTACTGTGACATATTCTGGGATTATTTGAACTCCGCTCAAGTGTTGAGCACTTTAGGAAATTTTGGGTATTTGATTATCTGTTCAAAAAGTTTAATACCGTCTATTTATCTGGAATGTGATACAATATGTGGAATTCATAGAGTTAGGCATGAAATGCGAAGTATGTGATATTTCGGATTTAAGATGTCTAAAGTGATTGTGGATTCCAACTGTTGTAGTTTTATACTTTCTTTTCTATGACCGTAAGTGTAATATGTGATATCGCCGGTTTCGTTGCTATATGTCAACGACAATTGGGATGCGCATATTTACTTACGTTGATGATATGTGATATTATGTGTTGCTGTGATATGTTATATTGGATCGTCGCGTTCTGAATAGCCGGGGGTTTTATGTGAGATGAGGGTTTTTATTTTCATTCATGTAAAATTCATCTGTAATGTAATATTCTTTTTTTTGGGGCACTTCCAGGTTGAGGTTGATGTCACCAGTGTATATTATTTACTTTTCCGCATTAGGTAGACCCAAGAAGGGGAGCACAAGTAACCGGGTTCTAGGGTCCAGTGGGAGGCCATCTCGAGGAGTCGAGACCGGGTCTCCTAACCCTAGAATTGGCAGTGTTACTTGCCGCTCTCGTAGGGGTCTTGGGATGTGGGTTTGTCTATTCGTCGCGACCATGGAACCCGTGTTTTATACAGGCTCGTATTGAAAACAAGGACGTCCTAGTATATCCAATATTTCATATATGTTCTTCTGCTGCAATGTTCTGTGATGAGATCATATTACTGCCTGAGACGAATGCTTATACTATATATATATGCTGATATATAAATATTACTGCTTTCGTTTCTTCTGTGATGCTTAGGAAGCATAA